>OV656808.1:2495000-3095000 GCA_927399485.1 Calamotropha paludella | reverse complement strand
ACATACTTTTAAATCGACGTTGTGCCCCGGTAATCCGACAAGTGTCGGATTATCGAATTTGTCGTATTATAGATTACTGCCTAAGAACCCCATAGTCCGGAATTTTGTGAAACAGAGTACCTTGTTGACTGATCAAAATGAAAAAATGAAAAATAAAATGAAAATAACTTTATTCAAATGCACTTAAAAATAAGTAGTTTTGAATCGTCCATCATTTTTACCTATCACCCATTCAGGACGTCTTTTAATCAGAAATCAGATCTAAGTCTCTAAATCTAAAAAGCGCTTGCGAGCGCTTGTAAGCAAAATGGCGATCGCTGAGCGATAATAAGCAAAATGGCGGATTGTGTCAGCGCAACTGAAGTTAGCAAACGTGTCCTGGCCGAAAACTGCATAGCTTTTTTTCAGCGCTGGTAAGCGCTCGCAAGCGTTTTTTTCTACCAAAAACAAGGAACGAGTACACGCTAGGTCGCTCCGCTATCATTTATTATGTAGTCAAATTCAAACTTAGCAATCAGAATCAAAACATGCGATGAGCACAATACAGTGTAGAGATGGTGCGTTCAAGTTGCGACCTGTTCAATCATGCCCTACCTACATTAGTAAAGATTTGCTACATCTGGGCCGCTTGGAGTTGTTTGATACACGTGTTTGTGAATCAAATCTGTGTTTTCAGCAGTGTTTTTAAGATAGTACTTTCTAAACTGAGTTCTTTCTTTTAACATAGTGTTTGTGAGTGTCTTGTGATCGTTGGTACTCGTTTATATATTTATTTACGTATTATTGTATATCACCAACTGTAAGTTGTAAGGTTAGTATTAATCCAATATGAATCCGGAACCTCCTGATCCCCCTGACATTGAACTTTTATCACCCCCAATATTCTCCCAATCACTCACCGCTAAACTTGACTCTCGTAAGCACAAACTACCATCAGATTCAACGCCCAACTCTGACAAACGAACTAGGAATGTAAACGATATAGACACCTCAGCATCCATTCAATCTATTTACACACACCCAAGTCTCTCACAGGAGTCCCGTAAATATAACCAAAATGACCGCGGACCATTTATAGTTCACGTTAGCAGGGAAGACCCTGACCCAGCTGCAGGAACTACCATTCGACCAATTAAGTTCGGGCAATTAGTCCATAAACGCAATATAGACAATATTTGTAGAGGTGTAATCAGGAGTGTAGGTAGAAACAGAATTGAAATGGAATTTAAAACTGGCCCTGACGCTAACAAATTTATCTCTTCCGATTTTTGAAAAAAATATAAGTACAAAGTGTCCATTCCCACATTTAACATTACACGGATGGGTATTGTAAGGAATATTCCAGTTGACTGGACGCTTGATGAGTTTATTAGCTCCGTTGACCTCCCGGAGGGTTGTGGAATAATTTTAAAAGCCAGAAGGCTAAACAGAAAAGTCACAGCTAATGATAAGATTACTTGGACTCCCACCCAGACTATTGTTCTCACCTTTGAGGGTCAATTTTTGCCCAAGAGAATCTACTCCTACTTTACTTCTCTCCCAGTAGAGCCATACCAATTACCAACAATACAGTGCCATAATTGTTGTAGATTTGGACATATCAAGACACAGTGTCGTTCCAAACCCAGATGCTACCGTTGTGCTCAAGAACACCCTGGAGATAGCTGTCCCATACCCGTAAGCAAATCCACCTGTTTGCATTGCTCTGGAGACCACTTTGCGACAAGTAGAGGTTGCCTTGAAACTATTAGACAACACAACATTAAAGCAGTAATGTCTCAAGAGAATGTGTCATACTTAGAAGCCTCTGCCCGGTTTCCCCCGGTACGGCGTATGCAGATGTCTCCAAAACTCCCAATCATCACAACCCTTCCCAGTCCACCTCACATGTTATCTCCCATCCTTATCCACCCTCACCCTCTTCATCACACCGCAAGACAGTCTTATTATCCCCAAAACCCAGAGCCCCACTGCCGAAAGGATATGACAGATTTACTCATCAATCTCTTACTTCAGATATTCCCCCTTCATTACCTAATGGGTCTAATTTAGAAAACCCATACTCCACTTCTAAGGAAGACAAGTTTCTAGAACATATAATATCTCTCTTAACAGATATTCTTTTCAGGTTTAATGATGCCTTACCGCCCAACGTAGCTCACAAACTAAGTATTTTGAATAGTCTTCTGCCCAAAAATGGCTCTGAACAACCCAGTGATAAACACATGCCAGTTTCTCCAATGGAACTGTAGAAGTGTCCGTCCAAAGTCTCATGAACTCAATTACTTACTGAATAAATACTCTGTGGCTGTCGCGGCCATCTCTGAGACATGGCTTATACCGGGTTCTCGGTTCCGAGTTCGTGGATATGCCTGTCTCAGGGATGACAGAGACGGCGGCCACGATGGTTGCGCTCTCTTGATCAAAGATGGCCATTCATACTCTCAACTTCAAATCCCTCCTCATTCTCAAAAAATAATTGTGCTCCGTATTTGTTAAATATTTAAATTAATTTCCTATAGCCCACTTACCAATATTAAGCTTTTAATAGGTGTACATATGAGTGATTAATTATAGGTAATTAATGGTTGTGATTGTTTGTGACTTTAAACGAAATAAGTGTCGATACCGCTAACCTCAAAACAGCTGATTTGTCAAAGTAAGTATTGACTGACTGTTTCTCTTGAATATTATTATTATATCTCGTATATAAGCGGATATTCAATGAAGATATAGTCGGTTTCTACATTGATATAATCATTATAATATCATATTGTGATTAACCGGTAACTTTAGAAATACCTACCTTCCAGTTTCTAGTTGACAAATTGTTCCTTCGCTAATAAATTTTGTTGTAATTTACGATCTTAAAATGATGACTCGAAGGGCCTTGTCACGCCAAGAGGAGTCTAAACTTCAACTGGCCTTACAGGAACTTAAGGCTGTAAAGGAACAATGTGTCCAGCTGGAGGATGAAAGGGGGGATAATGAGAAGGAACTAGTAGGGGTCTTGAATAATAACAGTAGGCTTAAAAGTGAACTAGCATCGTTACAGATTAGATTTAATGATATTGTTGATGAGCGGGACAAACTCCAGTCAATAGTTGATAGGTTTGATGAATGCAGTGATGAGTACGAGCAGACCCTTAGAAGAACTTCCAAATTGGAACAGGAACTACGTGAGGCCCATCATCACATCACAGATCTGGAGGAGACTGCTCTGAAAGTCACTGCTCAGCAGAATGACAGCCTATACCAAGAATTGGTTAGTTGTGCCCCGCAGTTGGTTTCTCCTGCAATTTCTAACTTGACCATTGAAGACCCCACCAAAGAGGAGTCAGTACATGAAAAGTCAAGAATAGCATTTTGCAGTAGGAATAAACTAAAAAAATATATAAAAATAAATAAGTTCATAAAAAAATCAAAGAGAGCTATGAAATATTTTAAATCATCAACTAAAAATATTAAAACAATAAAGAAAAATCTTGAATTAAGAAATCAACTTCAATCATGTACTTTTAAACTAGAAAATAACTTGAAAAAACATGAAACTGACACACAACACTTAGAGTCAAAAATACAAATGTTACAAAATGAATTAAAAAATCTTACAAATAAATATGAATTGTCTGAAAAGTCTATTAAGGAGTATTCTATGGCAGTGGATGACACTTTAAAGTTATCCAAAGATAATTCTGAGCGCTGTGACTCACTGGTTAATAATCAGTGTTGTATTTGTAACAACGGCAGTCTTCCACAGTCACCAGATAGGCAAGGCACTTCGGTAATCTCGGAGTCCCAGGTCTCTCCTTTACTTCCATCATCATTGTGTGACAGTATACATGACGTCAGTTCCTCTCAAAATATAATAATGTTCAGCGATAATATTGGTAAGGATATGGGCTCAAATTTGCGCTTAAAGTTAAATTCACCGGAGCAGTCGATTATAAATAATTGTTTTCCTTGTGCTAGTTTACATGAAATTATGCACAAAATATTCAACTACACATTTAGTAAGAATGATGAATTAATTATATTTATCGGAAATAGGGGTAATGTCAACAAAAAAAAGTTAACCTCTTACTTTGAAAAATTAAAACAATTAGAGCTTAAAAAAATTGTAATGTTTACATTCCCCTACATAAAAAATTTGTCGGATGCGGAAAATAATTATAGATTTAATTTAAATATGACTCTGAATTTATTCAGTCAGTATAATAATAATTTTAATGTAATTGACTCTAACAGTATTGTTAGTAAAAATGTATATACTTTTACTAATGGTAGATATTACCTGCCTCAGTACTATAAGAGACAGATAGTGAATTCACTATCATATTTTTTATTAACTTCAGCCAAGAACTTGGCTAAACAAACTGACTCTATTGAGCAGTATAATAATATTATGACATTGGAATCCGTTCCAAGCTATTTAAATTAGATATAGAGACAAAAGAGGTATCCTCTTGCAAATATAAATACATAAATAATGATTTTAACATGCCTCTTATAACATTACCATTAGAGTCAAATAAAAAAAATTGTGTTCAAATAAAAAAAATGCCCTCAAAATAAATGTAATTTAAATAAATTAAAAAATATTAACCTGGTGCATCAAAATAGTAATGGACTATCAAAGGGCAAACAATTAGAGATGGAATTATTCATGAATTCAAAACAAATTGACATTTTGTGTATTACAGAACATTGGCTTGAGGGATGTGAACTCATGTTTAGTTTCAATAATCACCAGGTTGGTAGTTCATTCTGCAGAGTCAACACAGTACATGGGGGGTCACTGATTCTTTTAAATAAAAGTTTAAAATTTAAAGAACGGAAAGATATTGTGTCTCTCTCTGTAGAATGCATAATAGAACTATCATGTATAGAACTTGAGCAACTCATTGTGGTATGTGTATACAAACCTGGTTCCTCAGCTTATGATAGATTCGAGGAAATCATGGATGAAGCCTTGAACAAATTGAGTCGGTCAAAAAAATACTTGATTGTGTGTGGAGATATTAATATTGATCTTCTTACAAAGAATAGTGAAACTTATAGAATCTTAAATTTATTTAAATCACACAATCTTTTCAACTTATTTATGGAGCCTACTAGATTCTGTAAAACAACGGCAACCTGTCTAGACAATATATATAGTAATCTGGTACCTGTAAGTAAGAAAGTTATTGCAAACTTAGATTCAGACCATTGCGGGCAAATAGCTTGCTTCAAAATTGTCACAGAACAAGTCAGTAAACGTAAAATTATATGTCGACCAGTAACTGCTGACAGATTGAAACGTATAGGAATTGAATTATGTTGTAAACTTCCTTTTTTATCACCGGATATGCCACCAAATGATATGTATAATTTATTTTTTGAGTCATTTTGTAACCAATTTAATAAAATTTTCAAAACCAAAGAGATCACCGTTACTGTTAATCCAATGTTTAGCGAATGGGCCACTGCAGGAATACACAAAAGTAAGCAAAAATTGTATGAGCTGTACTCAGAAAGACAGTTTAATAGAACGGAATCTTTTCAAAATTATGTCAAGTCATACTCAAAAATTTTTAAGCAGGTTTGTCAAACTGCAAAAATTAAATATATTAGTTCTCAAATATATAACAGTACTGACAAAGTCAAATCTACTTGGAAAATTATAAATGCAGAGACTGGCCGAACAAAAGCTTTAGCAAATAATTATAAACTTAAAATTGATGGTAATTTTATTAGCTCGGACTTAGATGTTGCGAATGAATTTGAAAAATTTTTTACTCGAATTCCAGTAGATTTGACAAGCACTTTAGGCTCTTCCACCCCCATTGCAGAATCCTTGTTGAAAGAAAATGTTCCTTGTTGTAATACTGTATTTAAATTTAATTATGTTACTAAACGGGACATCATAGACACTTTTAAATCGTTGAACATTAAAAAAACTGCCGATCTTTGGGGAATATCTGTATATATGGTAAAGAATGTTATTGAAATAGTTGCTACACATTTAGCCTTAGTTTTCAACAACTGTATTGATAGTGGTGTGTTTCCTGATTTGATGAAACTTAGCAAAATAACTCCATTGTTTAAATCTGGTAGTACTTCAGATCCCTCTAACTTTCGTCCAATATCCGTACTATCAACATTCAGTAAAATTTTTGAAAAAACCGCGCTTAAGCAATTACAGAAATATTTTAGTAATAATAACTTACTACACATTAAACAATTTGGTTTTACCCGCGGACGGTCCACGACTGATGCTGGAATAAAATTGTTAGAATCCATTTATGAGGCCTGGGAGGAGTCGCAGGATGCCTATGGTGTTTTTTGTGACTTATCAAAGGCTTTTGACTGTGTCCAACATCAGACGTTAATCAGGAAATTACACTATTACGGTATCCGTGGTACCGCTTTGGATTTTCTCACTTCTTACCTAAGTGACAGGATTCAAAAGGTGGTCATCAATGGAGAGCAGTCGCCTGGATCATTTGTAACAATGGGGGTGCCGCAGGGCTCAATATTGGGTCCATTTCTATTTCTGGTATATATTAATGACCTCCCTCACCTTGTAAGACGCGACCATGAGATAGTCTTGTTTGCAGATGACACGTCTTTAATATTTAAAGTTAAACGTGGACAAATTAATATTGACGAAGTAAACATTGCACTCTCCAAGGTCGTTCACTGGTTTGGCGCCAATAATTTGTTGTTAAATGAAAATAAAACAAAATGCATTAGATTCACTATGCCAAATGTTCAATTAGCTAAAGCCAAAGTCCGGGTTAGGGATGAGGAAATAGAGCTGGCCAATCAAACTGTATTTCTGGGTATAACTTTAGATTCTAAGTTACAATGGGGTCCTCATATTGAATGCCTATCGAGCAGACTCAGTTCTGCAGCATACGCCGTAAAAATGATTCGTCAGTTAACAGACGTAAAAACTGCACGCTTGGTCTATTTTAGCTACTTCCACAGTATTATGTCGTACGGGATACTACTGTGGGGAAATGCCGCCGATATTGGCTGCATTTTTGTGCTGCAGAAGAGGGCTGTTCGGGCGATCTATAGGATGGGCTCTCGAGAGTCTTTAAGAGAAAAATTTAAAGAAATTGGTATTATGACTGTACATTCACAATATATTTATGAAAACCTACTGTATGCGCATAAGTGTAAAGATATTAAATTCAGAAAAAATAGTGACAATCATAATTACAATTTAAGAAATAAAGACAAGCTAGCAATGCCCAGGCATAGGCTCCATAAAATAAGCAACTCCTTTGCAGGTCACTGTATACGAATGTATAACACGCTGCCATGTAACATGCATGACTTGTCAATGAATAAATTTAAATTTTTAATTAAAACTCAGTTATGCAAAAAGGCTTATTATAGTGTTAAAGATTTTTTGAATGATAAGGCAGCGTGGACCTAAAAGAAATGAATTGCTCGTTCTCTGAATCGTTTTGTAATATGCACAATTTGTAAGACATTTGGCGATTTTATAAGAGTTTTGGCACATGAGTTTCTTGCCCGATTCTTCTCATGTTAGCCCCTACGTTCGGAATCGGGTCGCTCGTGGCGATTACATGCGCGGCATCAACTCCGCGGATGTACTTGCCGCTAGCGCACGGGCTATCTTTATTATAAAAGAATATTATCTTGATTCTTCTATGTAAAATTGACGATTTTAAGTGCCCGCAAGGGCCTATGAAATAAAGTTATTTTGATTTTGATTTTGATAGTGACACATTCGATATTGTTGCGGCCAATATTCTAAACATTTCATTTGTATCATTGTATATCCCCTATCCAACTACCTCTCTCATCGCAGATCTTCAAAGAATCCTTTTGTCTATTCCTCAACCAGTTATAGTGCTATGTGACTTCAACACACATCACACCTCATGGGGTTGTCATAACTGTGACCCATTCTCACTGCACTTAATTGAACTATTTGACGACCATAGTCTCTGCTTATTGAATGACGGTAGCCCAACCAGACGAGTTTATCCCAATCAAGATGAAAGGTCAGCTGTGGACCTAACCGCCTGCTCCCCAAATCTAGCACCGCTACTAACTTGGAAGACCTTATTGGAGACTTACGGTAGCGATCATTTTCCCATAATAATCGCTAAACCCGGAGCATCTCTGCCCGCTCCCCACCTGCCTTCGCTCCGCAAATATAACACTCGCAAAGCAGATTGGGCTAAATTCTCCAGTGAAGTTGACTCACACTTAGCCCATCCTCCATCTTCTCAGCCCCTCGGGACAAAAGATCAATATAGTTTACAAATGCGTTGTTTTTATCAGCAGATCTCTACATACCCCCGTTGCGCCGCTCAGCTAACGTACTCGGCTTCTCCCCCATGGTGGGACTCAGAGTGCTCAGAAGCGGTTAAGTTGAGAAAACAAGCTGAAATTAAATATAATTTAAATATGACTGAGGATAATTTTTTTGTCTACCAGCAAGTGGCTGCTAAATGCAAGCGCCTTTTCAAAAAGAAAAAGAAAAACGGGTGGATTCAATTCTGCGAAAGTCTTTCCCCTCAGTCACCTCCTTCGAAGATTTGGCAAAACATTAGGCGATTTCGAGGATCTTTTGTCGGGCCCTCTCCATCTTCAAATGATCCATCTGCCTGGATTGACACTTTTGCGAGTAGATTAGCCCCACCTTTTGTCCCAGTAGACCCCAGCCAGTCTGTCAACTCCCAGCCCCTCAATTCAACACCCTCCCAGTTTGACAACCCTTTCTCCCTGGAGGAACTTAAACGCGCGCTTTGTAATCTAAAAGATACATCTCCGGGAGAGGATGGTATACCCTACTCTTTTGCTTCCCACCTTGGCCCAACTGCATTGGTATATCTGCTAAACTTATATAACAAGGTAATCGAAACAGGTGACATTCCTCCTGACTGGAAAAAACAGGTCATCATTCCTTTGCTTAAACCTGGCAAGAACCCAAGGGATCCCGCGTCATATAGGCCTATAGCTCTAGCATCTGCCTTATGCAAAGTCCTTGAACATATGGTAAAAAATAGGTTGGAATGGTGGGCGGAAAATAGGGGCATATTGGCCAGAAGTCAGTTTGGTTTCCGTAAAGGCAGAGGAACTTTAGATAGTCTATCTATGCTCACATCAGATATTCGTCTTGCCTTTTCAAAGGGAGAATATCTGGTGGGAGCCTTTTTGGATGTGTCTGCTGCTTATGATAACGTACAACTTCCGGTACTCAGAGAGAAGCTTCTTCGATTGAGTTTTCCTGCGAAGCTAGTACAATTTATCTATAATCTTCTTATTGGTAGGTCTGTAAAGGTCAATTACCTCAATCACCAAACCCCTCCTAGATACATTTGGCAGGGTCTACCGCAAGGGTCTGTCTTGAGTCCTCTGCTATACAGCCTGTATACTTATGACCTTGAATAGAGTGTGTCTTGTTTCTGTAATATACTACAATATGCAGATGACATCTGTTTATATACTGCTGGAACCGATCCCGAAACAATTGAAAATAGGCTGAACTCTGCCTTGTATTATCTTAAGCAATGGCTTGATGATCATGGTCTCTCTCTCTCTGCCCCTAAAAGTAACATAGTTATATTAACAAGGAAAAGAATTATCCCCCCGATTCAAATTAGAATTGATGACCAAATTATCCCGTACTCTGACCAAGTAAAGTTTCTAGGCATTATTTTGGACAGTAGACTGACAGGATCACCTCATATTAATACAATCGCACAGAGATGTGAAAAAGGCGCTAATATTCTTAAATCCCTTTCCGGCGTATGGTGGGGCTCCCATCCGTACTCCTTAAAACTTGTATACAATGCCTTAGTCCGCAGTGCTTTGGACTACGGCTCCTTTTTGCTGGAACCCTGCAACAAAGAATCCCTTAGGAAGCTGGACAAAATTCAATTAAAATGCCTGCGTATCATATTGGGGGCCATGAAATCTTCTCCTGGTATTGCACTACAGGTCGAATCTGTGGACCCTCCTTTAGACCTGAGGCGACAATTTCTTTCAGATAGATTTACCTTTAAAGTCTTGCAACTTGAGTCACACCCACTGTGCTCACGCCTTCAGAGTTTATCTGAATTATTTCCTGATCCTCCAAATTCGTCCCGTAGACCCCTCCCCCGGATAGTTACTAGCTACAGGAAGTTAACAACTCTGTCACACCCTATTGTAAAATTTGACTCCCATCCTTTATTCCGAACAAATTTCGATGCTCTCACTATTTTTCCTAACATTATATTGGATTTTGGAATTAAAAAAAATGACCCTTTGGCAAACAATAATTTCATGAGCATACTGGGCGAGGAGTGGCAGCATTGCCTTCCAATTTTCACTGACGCATCAAAAATTTCTCCAGATGGAAATGTCGGGGCTGCAGTATGGGTACCAACATTCAATATTGTGCTGAACTTTAAGTGTCCGGCGGAAGCATCCGTTTTCACAGGGGAAGCAGTGGCCATACTAGAGGCTATTGTTCTGATACTCTCCCACCGACTTGATAAGGCTGTGGTTTTCACGGATTCCAAAAGCTGTTTAGAAGCCCTCGCCTCTTATCTTTTTAAATACAAATCCTCCTCTCCTATAATATATCAAATAAAAAACCTACTCTTCCAGTGCCACTCTAGTAATATTGGTGTAATTTTAGCGTGGATTCCGGGTCATAGTGGTATACAAGGCAATGAGGCAGTTGACGCATGGGCTAGGGACGCTACGGTAACAGGCAATCCTTCTCGACTGCAAAACTATGTAAACGATGTCCTCCAAATAGCCAAAAACGATCTTGAAGCTGTATGGCAGTCGAGATGGTCCCGTAATTCCAAAATCATAGGTCGTCATTATGGCAGAATCCAAACGCATATACCTAAGAAACCATGGTTTTGGAAATACCGCCACTTACCAAAGCAAGCTACTTCGACCATTTGCCGCCTCCGTCTTGGACATGTTACTACCCCTGTATTCCTGTACAAAATTCGTATTTTAACTAGTCCCCTATGTGAATGTGGCGTTCAAGAAGAGGGTACTACTGACCACATCTTTTGAAATACCCATCCCTTTACGACCAACTTCCTACCAACATTCCCCGTCCAGTTAACCTTAACACTCTCCTATCCACTTCTAACAAATCGGGCTTTTTATGTGTATGTAAACATGTTAAAAAAAATAACATAAAACTCTAACCCATCCCCTATAGCCCTTTACTGTACCTACACTTATTAATAACCGTAAGAAAACATATTTTAATAACCCTTTGTGTTGTGACGTGTTGTATTGTGTTGTTTTTAGGACCCAGAAAGAGTTTACTCAAGAAAGAAAGTAGCCATCGAAAGTTAACCAATTCCTTGGATATTTTTAACGCAGTACTCCGTGTATCTCTCACTACAGGACATTGGCGAAATTTCTGTGAGAAACAGAAAAAGCCAGATAACAAAAAAAAAAAAAAAGATTTGCTAAAATAATGTTTGTGTACGTGGGTCGTTCTACTTTTCTACCGACTATGGTCTGTCCTTGGAGCATCTCGTTGGAGTATTGATATTTACGGTTTTTTAATTCGGTTCGTATAAACGTCCATATTTTTCTTATCTATTAATATTATGTAATATTTCATTTTCTCCAACCAACATATTTTTTCGTTTGTTTCCGTAGAATGCCGTGACAGAGTGGTAAACCGAAATGTGGTCTCCACAGAAAAAGGCCACTCTGTCACATTTTTTTTTAAAACCAACATAAAAAAAAGAATTAATATTTGCCGCAAAGGAAACTTTAATTAGTCCTTATGACAACACAGATGAAGTTTCTTATAAATTCCACACATAAACCACAATTATGGACAGTTCAAAAACCAAAGAAACAGAAAAACGTCGTTTCACTGTCGGTAAAAAACAAGAACGACCCACCTACATTTAACAGTGAAAGGCATGTCGGAAAGGCATACAGGGGGCGCCTGATTAGACAGGGGCCGGATTACCGGGGGATCAAGTTAACCCTGTAAATTAAGTAATTGTGAATAGTGTGATAAATCAAAACGGCCATGTTATAAAAATATTATATTTTCAAAAGTCTAGAAATTTCTGCTAAATATAACAGTGATGTTTAATTGTCAAATGAGTTGACGTTACCGAAAAACGTAAAGGGTTTATGTTATGTAGACATTTTTATTATCTAACCATAGTGTACAAAATATAGACAGCATCACTAATTATTATCCTACGTCTGTTGAGTAGTTTATTCTATTCAATATGCAAGATATCGAAGGTATAAAGTTCCTTTTTATGACACTCCTGTTTAATGATACTATCACAATAGGTTATTTGACAGGTTATTTGACAAATTGTTCGTTATATAATCCTTTTTATATATTTCCATTTCATTAATTATTTGTTTTTTTTCTTTATTTTCTATAAAGATCATCATCAAAGTTTTAAAAATAGTGACGTCACCTGCCTGTATAACTTTTAATTGACAAATCGTAATACGATACACCCATAAAGTTGTATGTAAAGGTGAAGAAAACCTTGTGATCCAAAATCCTACATAACGCTGTCCTGTTCTCTGGAGACCCCTTTTCTCTTACTAATAATCCTTAGTGTAATCAGGTCAAAAAAAAAAATTCCTTATAATTAATATTTTAAAGTGGTTTATGAGATTTTGAAAAAGACCTGTTAGGTCGGGACTGCATGTAGGGATATTAGTATCGAAACCAAAGTATCGATACTATACTCATAAGTAGTATCGTAACAAAGATAATCGATACCGGTATCTTACTCACATCAAAAGCATCGAGTTACTTAGGTATCGAGTACTTTTTGTTTGGCATTCAGTGTAACTAAAAATACCTGAAATAGTACTTAAAAGCTGTTTATTAAAATAAAATAATGTTTATTACAATTCAAAGCCTTACCTACAATCAGACAAAAATAGTTATTTATTGATCCTCGAGCCCAACAGACGGTTTCGAATCTTAATGATCAGGGCTCCAGCTTTAGAAAACAGACATTCCGCCGGAACTGATGTCCCTGGTATTATTAGAACACTAATAGCAAGCTTATGAAGCCCTGGGAACACCGTTTTCACTTCTCACTGCTGAATGGGTTTGATTTTAACGGAAACACTAGATTCGCAAGATATAAACTTATCTCGTCTTTGTCTTGACCGAAAGAACGTTGTCTTCTCGAATGCGCTAACATTTGATGGTGCTACCAAATGTCATCAACTTCGAAGACAGGTGACAAGTTTCGGTTTTCTGGCGAGGACGAGGAATTACTTTCAGTTTTTACCGTTCGCCCGATGAAACTTATTGCCTAAGCGCATGCGTTCGCATCTTTGAAATTATTATTTTTAAACCGCGGGTCCAAAATCGTCGATACAGCCAAAAGGTGGTTAGCTTCGACATTTGCGAAGCGTCGATCTTTTTCTTTTAATATCTTTTCCTTGATGGCTTCAACAAACTATTTATCATCATTTGATGTATGTTTGATTTCGTGGATTTTCTCCCTCAGGCAATCAACTGTTGGTATTATATTGCTGCTTGTAACATATTTTTCGCTACAAACATCTCTAGTGACGTATTCGAATGGCTATAGAATGGCGATTATTTTTTGCAAAGTATTCAATTCAGCCGCTGTTAGAATATCCGGTGATTTTGGTTTTCGTAAGAGGATCTCATTTACTACGTTTCGTAGCTTAGCATAACGCTCCATCATGAAATATCTGGAGTTCCAACGCGTTTGTACGTCCAGGATCAGCTTAAGCGGCTGTGAACCTTGTTTTTCTCGAAGAAGATCACTTTGCCGACTCTGTTCTACAACCATTTCACAGTTTCTCGTACTTAAGTAATAATTCTGTTGGTCTCCTCATCTTTTAATATGCCTTCAACTACTAAATTGATCGTGTGAGCAAAGCATGGTAAATGCTTTGATGGTTCAAGTGCCATGGTTACAGCTCCGACTAAATCGAAGCCATTGTCGGTTAAAACAGCTAATATATTTTGATTCTTCAAAAAAATTTTTTGCAGCATTCATCAATCTCTAGTGCAACATTTTCCGACGTGTGTCCGGTAGTCAGTGGCGTCACTGCCAGGATTTTGGACTGGATGACATTCTGACCCAAAAAATGGGTAGTCACCCCTAGGAAACTCCGTGTTGTCATCATTTCCGACCTATCGAAAGTCAAAGCATAGAAGATCACAGTTTCATCTTTAAATTTGTTCTCATACTTTTGAAAGGCAACATCATATATATTATATTATCTCCTGTTCATTGAGCCTATATATATAGGCTCAATGAACAGGAGATAATATAATATATATGATGTTGCCTTATATATATATATATAGCCATATATATATATATATAGCCATATATATATATATATATATATATATATCATATATATCAACAACACACAAGGAGTATAGATCGACTGCTATAGAGTTCTAGACTTGGAGCTCGGAGTGAATTATTGCCAGGTCCCTGCGATCTGCTGCCGAACGATCAGTCCCATATGATGAATATGTTGCCTTGTCCGATTGGTTATCTTGGCATTTTTAAAATAAACAATATATTTTCTAACACGACAATAGCATGTTATTTTAGAGTACAAGTACGTTGCAATGGGTTAGATTGTTAATACAGATTATGATTGCAAAACGCGTTTAGGTGCCAATCTTTTCAAACAATAAAAACTGTATGAAATCTAACCAGTCGGCAAGACGGCAATATTACATCAGATAGGCCTGCGCGCGTTTAATTCTGGTAGTTTTATGTTTCCTTTTTTCCCCTATGTCACATATAATTTCACTTGTAAGTGGTTTTATGAGAATTATTAGACATCACAAACCCTCGTTAGGTAGTACAGGCAGTCCTCGTACATACGGCACGTTAGGTTCTCGAAATACGCGACGTAAATCGAAACGACGTAAGTCGAGACATATTTTTTCATATGTTTATGTTATATAAAACTCAAGAGTTAGGATCCACACAGACTCAAAATAAATAAAAAATGCATTTATAACAAAGGAATTAGATATGTACCTACTTATGAAATTTCTAGTTATTTTTGCTATTTGTGTGTTATTAATTTTAATAGATATTACGTCTTGATTGTCCGTTTTCCCTGAACTAACTAAACAAAATCAGCAGCATGTGCGGGGTAATCCCCGCTTGCCGACATCGTGGCCCGTCGGCCCCACGGAAATAGACCTCGCGACAAGTGAATTCTCCTATGCCGGAAATCGAAACAATTGACGTATGTTTGAGGAATAGTGTCAAACATTGTTCGACGTAACTTGAAACGACGTAAATCGAAAAGACGTAAGTCGAGGACCGCCTGTATTAGAGAGAGAAAAAAGATCTCCAGAGAGCAGGACAACACTTGTTGGTTTTTGGATCAAATTGGTATAAGAAGTTTGTCTTCAATTTTACCTATAACCATTATAGGTATACCGTACAAAAATACACATAGACATTTACTGTAAACAAGCATGAAGCATTTTCAATCACGTGGTCGAACATGAAGTTTTAATTATTTTATTAATCATTTCTTATAAAAATCATATATGTCTTTAAATAATGTGTAAACTAAATAGGTTTAATATTTAGCTAACAACAGTTTGTTCTATATTTTCATTGTAATCAAACATTCTATTAAGGAGTTTGTCTTGAATTATCGTTGAGAAGTGTCGACATGCTCGGCTCTAGCCTTTCCTCAGTAAGAGATCGTAATTTAGCATATAGCAACCTATAGTATCGCATTAATTAATTGATCAAATAATAATTATGATCTTTTTTAAATTTAATAGATATTACGTCTTGATTGTCCGTTTTCCCTGAACTAACTAAACAAAATCAGCAGCATGTGCGGGGTAATCCCCGCTTGCCGACATCGTGGCCCGTCGGCCCCACGGAAATAGACCTCGCGACAAGTGAATTCTCCTATGCCGGAAATCGAAACAATTGACGTATGTTTGAGGAATAGTGTCAAACATTGTTCGACGTAACTTGAAACGACGTAAATCGAAAAGACGTAAGTCGAGGACCGCCTGTATTAGAAAGAGAAAAAAGATCTCCAGAGAGCAGGACAACACTTGTTGGTTTTTGGATCAAATTGGTATAAGAAGTTTGTCTTCAATTTTACCTATAACCATTATAGGTATACCGTACAAAAATACACATAGACATTTACTGTAAACAAGCATGAAGCATTTTCAATCACGTGGTCGAACATGAAGTTTTAATTATTTTATTAATCATTTCTTATAAAAATCATATATGTCTTTAAATAATGTGTAAACTAAATAGGTTTAATATTTAGCTAACAACAGTTTGTTCTATATTTTCATTGTAATCAAACATTCTATTAAGGAGTTTGTCTTGAATTATCGTTGAGAAGTGTCGACATGCTCGGCTCTAGCCTTTCCTCAGTAAGAGATCGTAATTTAGCATATAGCAACCTATAGTATCGCATTAATTAATTGATCAAATAATAATTATGATCTTTTTTAAAATAAGATTTGTTTTTGTTTGCGGATAAAACAAAGTGATATCATACCCAGTGATTCTTAGCCACAAACTTAGATAATACACGATGTTGATTCGAACTGAGATAAGATATCACGGTTATAAAATGCATTTTATTATAGTAATCAACAGTTTTTTAACAGAATGACAGTTCCTTGAAATTTGACCAATTGAATGACTAGTCGCAATTAATTCTTCTGTGTCGATGGCGAATGCAACTGCACCGAAATATCGGAGCTTCAACAGTAAAAAAAACATTTTTTTTTTATTTTATTTTTTTTGAAAAACCAACAGCGAAACAATTTAATTTAACCTAATTAGTACTAAATCTATGGTAAAGCTAATTACAGGTTTCCCCCAAAATCATCCATAATATTTTTCGACGTGTCACAAGTAGGTAATTAAAAAAAAAAAAACAAATAAAGACAGTCAGACAAACAGAATAAACTTCGATTAAGTTACATAGATAATCACAAAAATGTGCATTAAAAAAAATGTGACTTATTTAAAATAAACTAACAATTTGACATAAAAATAAGCTTAAAAAAAACCAAACCACAAAGAAAAAAAGAAGGAATTATATAATAATATTTAATAACGTTATAAGAAATCATATTAATTCTAATTTGATACGTGTATACTTACATATATACATACACACACATACATATATACATGCATGCTAATAAACTCGTTTTAATTATTACTAATATTAGTGACCATAAAAATTTTAAATATATATATTGTAGTAGGTAATATTTACAAATGGACCTTTACGGGAAAATTGACGACTTCATCAAATGACTTGTGACGTGGAATCCTGCCACGTGTAGGGTTTTTTTGGCATTCCATTCCATAACCACAAATTCGGCTATAAACTAAGCTTATATAATTCTTAATTTTTTCAAGGAAAGGAAAGAAAATCATTAGTGGATGTACAACCAAACACAAAATTTATTGAATATATTAATTATATCATTTTGTTATAAATTTATACTAGGTCTGCAATACATGCTGCTGTTTGCAAATACTGAGCGAAGCAATTAGATTTTTGAAGGGTGATTATTCCTCTATGGTATTTCCAATTTCAAAACTTTTTTTTGCACATTAGTCACGACCACGATGTGAGTTTTGGCGCCAAATTTCATCAGTGTAGTCTCAGCGATTTGGCTGTGATCAGCTTTTGAATTTTTCTTTCGGTGATAATTCCTCCATGGTAAAGTCTATATGTTTTTTACATAGCCTATGTCCGTCAGGTTATTATTATGTATGTTCATGCCAAAATTCGTTCGAATCGGTTGAACCGTTAAGTAGCAGGAGAAAGACAAGCGAAATTTGTGAGTTGCCTAAAAGGGAGCTTCGCTCAATAAAAGGGAGCTTCGCTCAATAAATAACTTCGATAAAGTAATAGCCATAAATAGCGTTGATTTAAAGTATGAATATGTTTGACCTAATTATATATTTTTGCCTGTAAAGTCCATGCTTCTAAAACGAGTCGTGTTGTTAGATATTTGTGATAAATATAATAGTCATATAGAAAACTTGTTAGTTGCTTTTATAGAGAAATTAAAAATATTTTTTCATACTTTTTATATATTTGGCCTACGAATGCACGGTTGACGTTTAATATAGTTTTATTAATGATGTTATCATTGTAAATTTTGAGGTGAATAAGTTTAATGTTAAATTATAATACAATATGTTATTTAAGAAATGGTGTTTCTTCATTGGACAATACAAGACTTGCCCGATATCGAATTCGACGCTTCGAAAAGCTTGTTAACTGTGATTCCAAATATACATTCCGTTGTAATATGAAACTGTTAGCCGCTTTATACCTATAACAACACAGTTTTGCAAAACGGCTGATTAGCGGCATTTAGGTAGATCGTGATAAGGTTCAACATTGATCAGCAATTTTGTAATGACATTTTGCGTTAGCTAATGTGAGTAACCGTCACGTTTCCATTTTGTAAACCATCTAAATATCAAAGCCTCGATTTGTTGTAATTATTATTAATACTAGCGGCCCGTCCCGACTTCGCACGGGTGGACAAAATTCTTTAAATTTTTTCCATTAGCGCAATCTAGCGTCCGGTAGACGAACTACTTGCGATTAACGCATTGCTGTGGTAACGCATATACAATGGAAGAGAGCGGGAAAAAGAGCGGACAGACAAACAACAAATTTGTGATCTTTGATTTTGAACTAGTGGCCCGTCCCGGCTTCGCACGGGTAGACAAAATTCTTTAATTTTTTTCTATTATTAAATATTTTTCCATTAGCGCCATCTAGCGTCCGGTAGACGAACTACTTGCGGTTAACGCGTTGCTATGGTAACACGTATACAATGGAAAAAGAGCGGACAGACAAACACACCAACCACTGTGATCTTAGATTATAGATTTAATATTTCTCTTATTATGAAATGAAATTTAAGTATTAAATTTCTTTTTCCTCTTTTTTTTCGACCTCATTTTCGATTTTAGTCAATTAATACATAAAATCACATATAATTACGCCTTTGTCCCGCAGGCGTAGGCAGAGATAACAGATTCCCACTTACCGCGATCCCGACACTCATGTCTAGCTTCTTCAACTCTCATCAGCCTTTTCAAACAAATTCGTCGGTTAAGGGTATTTTAGACCTACCCTTTTTTCAGGAAATCCTCTATTTGGTCTAAAAGTTCAGCTTGGTCTGCCGTTACCGACTTGCTTATGCACATTTGCCTCATATCTTCTAAAATATCCTTATTCTCAGCTATCGATATGAGATACATCCTTCATTTTAAATAATCAACGTTTCGTCTAAACTGCGATATTATTTGACGTTTTGCTTTAACAATATGCCTAACCGTTAACAAGCCGTTTTACAATCCTGACCTAATTTTTTCATGTTTTCTATTATTATATTATTTATTTATTAAAAAAAAATTACGAGCTGTTTTCTATTGCAGAAATTACAATTTGATTGCGACAATTACCATAATATGTCTAATGAAGAAACGACCAAATATGTAGACCTATTCAATGGTTAGAGGTGGCAAAAGAGTTGGCACCGCTTTGTGTATGTATTTATATTCTAGATTTTAAAACTGAATTACTGATAATATGAATACTTAATAAGTTGCCTAATTCAGTTTAAAGTTAAAAAACTGTATTTATATACAGTATTAGAAAGTCCATATTTTTATATCATGACCAGTGGCGTAAATAAATCAATTGCCGCCCGAGGCAGTTTACCAATTTTGCCGCCCGGGGCAGGTTACCAATTCTGCCGCCCCTGTCAGAGGGCTGCGCCGCCCCTTGGAACATTCTTCCGGTGGGTACCACGTGCCTCATTTTTTTACCGTAGACGTTCCAAGTGCCTCCCGAGGCATTTACACCCTCTGCCCCCCCTATTTACGCCAGCGATCATGGCCAATGGTGGACTATATATTGTTTTAAACTTTCATGGTCACTAACATTATAGTAATATAAGTTATTTACGGGATTATAGTAATATAAGTTATTTGCGGGATTGCTACCATGTACCTTGTTATTGAGTTTCCGATATTTCGGCACTGTTGCAAGTGCCATGAATAACAAGGTACATGGTAGCAATCCCGTAAATAATATATTGTTTAAAAATAATATATTATAAGTGCCATGATCACGGGGCGATTTCGGCACTTGCAACAGTGCCGAAATATCGGAAACTCAAAAACAAGGTACATGGTAGCAATCCCGTAAATAACTTATATTACTATAATGGTGGACTATATAAATTGTCATAATATTCATCTGTTTTGGGTACAGAAAAGCGTATATTTCCAATGCATATCATATTTATTCTTCTATGACAATCAATGGCTATAATTTTTTTATTCATAACAATAGTTAATTAAGTTTTATAAAAATATGATAATAAAACGTATTTAATGATGTTGATTATTTACTGTTAACTGTACACAGGTTTGATAATCATTTTGAAATGATAATACAATCAGATATACGTTAAATAAATTATCGTATATTGGAGAAGTTAGAACATTTGTGATAAAAATTACTTGATCAAAATTATACGTATTCGATATTATAAAAGAGTAAGCATACATGTATTTATTATAATTGCAACTGTCTAAATATGAGGATAATTGCTATCGTTAGCCTAATTCCTTAACCTAGATTTTTTAGTTTTTAAGACAAGAGAAAAATTGTTAATCTGTGTAATAATTTAGCAATCGAAACATAGAAAATTCCGTTGGTACCCATTATTTGAATCATACGGGGTTTAGAAAAGTTATTTAAACAAATTATAATCTTTTCTTAGGGATTGTAAATTTGGCTCAAATCTAACTAGTTTTCAACCTTAATAACTGCTTTAATAAGCAACAGTGTTATATACCAAATGGTGGCTTACAAATGGTTACTTACTTACTTATTATGCCTTCATTGAGTAGTTTTTTCGGTCCAAAAGCAGCCTTTTTATTTTATTCTAGCATTTAAAACCTGAAACCATTATTTATATAACAAAAGGTAAATCTGTATATTTTAAAATAGTATAAAAGTTTTTTTTTCTTTAAAATGAACTAAGCAAGTCAACGAATTATGCCGACGTTATCTTTCGTAGCATAGACAAGTGTTCTGTAAATCTATGGTTTCTGTTTAATATAAGATTATTGGCAAGAATTTTTTCCTTTATGGAATAATAAAAATATTGCTTTTGGGGACAAGTAATAGAAATGGGGTGTTGTTGACATTTTCCTAAAATACTATTGCATAATTTTACATTCCATATTTTTATTGTCCATGTTGAAAATATGCCATTACATAGTTTTTGTAATTTCTTGTAAGTTATGTGTATATAATTTTTTTTTTAACATTGTACAATATTAGATTATCTGTTTGTAGAAATAGGTATTATTATTTATATATAAAAATTGTATACCTGTTACCATATTCAGAGGGAAATATCTTTAGTAGTTCATTTTTGTAACTAAAGTTAAATTAAATACTTAGTATTATGTGACATTAACTGCGGCGTATATTTATAGTCCGTTTTTTTTAGCATTAGTAATTATGTAAACAAAGAAGCAGTGGTGGCCAACCTTGTGCTGGAGTCCACTTGGACCGGCTTCAGGCTCGTCCATTGTTGAACAAATAACAACAAAAACTTTTACCAAAAAACTTCAACAAAAACAATAGAAACTTAACAATAAACCAAAGAAAATATTCAAAACAGATAAATGCACAGGTACTCGCAATCGCTTTCGTGATGCCAGTGACGTTGACATTTGCCGGTATTGTTGCAAATGGCGGCCATGTTAAGCGACCATTGTAAAAATCACGTAATATGGTACGTATTACAACATCGGCACGTACTTTTTAATTTTGTCGAGTCAAACTGACCAACGTTTCGTTCCACAAGTTTGCAACTTCTGCTTCTTAAAGTATTTTTAGTGTAAACTTTTCACGATGTTACGTTTTGTTTGTTACATTATATGTGTACAATAAAATACCCAAATTTTGTTCTTTCTAATGCTTAAAAAACGGACTATAGTAGGGTGTAAGAGTTAGTAAAATATCTTCTGTCAGAAACAGTAGTGGAACAAAAATTACTCATACATACATATAATCACGCTTTATTAAGTTGGCACAGATCACAGATTTACACGATCATTCGTGTGATCATCATCATTCCACGATCCTGACATACATCTCTCGTTTCTTCAACTCTCATCTGACCTTTTATAAAAGCTTGTTGGTCAAGAGTACTTTAAATTACTCATATTTTCAAAAAAAAGGTACTTTAAATACACACATAAAATAATAAAGTTCACAAACATCTGTTATTAATAGATATATAGATGATAAATATAAAGGCCGATAAAATGTATTTATTTAAAAAAGAACAATTATTTTTAAATAATTTAGTAAAAAAATATTTTTTTTAATTGCTCAGAACAACTCATTTTGAAATATTCCACTACTGTATTTGACCGACGCACGGTGGGGTATTTGTAACAAAAAGCTGGCCAAAACTATTTCTTATGGTCTAACTACCTAAACTGATAAATTGGTCATATTTTATCTATTTTTGCTCAATGGCGATTACTATACTGCCCTCAGGTACGTTAAAATTGATTATTTTAGCGTACCTTTAATATTATCTAAGAATAAATTATAAAGTAAAATGTTACTGGGTAGAGGGTATTAAAACAATAGATTTTATATATCAAAATACTATATTAGTCAAATTCATTATCATCAGATATATCACATTCATCTATCGTTGTCGTATATTGTGCTCCTGTATCTTCAGAATCATCACTTTCTGGTATAAGAAATTCCAATGCTTCTTTTGTGAATGGCTTCTTATTCTTCATAAATCTTGATCGCGTACACGATAACAATGGGTCTGAACTCAATAAAAGCCTATTTAGTACATCCACATTGCAAGATATTTTTGAAAACTTTCTAGCAAAATCAGTACGGTATTGCCGAAAGTGTTTGTTTCTCGCTTCTGCCGCTTCTTCAGAGAGCTGGCCTATAGGGATTATGGCATGTTTTATTATTGTAGGTCCATGAACCAACAATTTGTGGAGTGTAGGCGTCATGGGATACCATCCGTAAAGTCTCACATAAATTTCTGAAGTTTCCTTACAAAATGTTGATAATTTGTCGGTATCTATTCTGTGACCGCTTGAAATGACCTCTAACAAAGTTCTAAGCCTTTTTATCAAATCTAAATCTACTCCGGTAATTCTAGATGCTGTCTCAGGATCACAGAAAAATCGTCTTGATACATTGCCTGTGTTAGTATTTCCAAAACCAGCTTTTGGTACATCTACTAGTAGTGACATTTCTTCTTTAAATTGTTGCTGTATACGTATTTTATTCTCATTTACAATTTTTTTGTCAGCAGAAGACCTTGATTGCCATTTTTGTGTAGGTAATTTGTACGCCAAATGTAGAATCGATTCAAATAATCTTATTCTCGCATGTAATATTGAAAGACCAAACTTCAAAGTCGCAGGGTCTTCTTCTCTTCTTGTTTCTAATTTATTGAAATCTTTTGATGTTGCTTTGCAAATATAGCAACGCATTGTTGATAGGGTATTAGTTGCCGCATTGCAGACTTTTCCATCCACCATAGTAAATAAAAACAGATGCTTTACTTTTATCACTTCACTATTCAAAAATATTTCAGATAGGTTTAATTTTTCAATTTGACTTTCTATATAACTAATTTCATTTCTTGTGATGTCGTTAGTTTCATGCACAAATCTGATTCGAATAGGTCTACAAAATCTTGGACTCGACGGGACGGGGTTTTGCCAAATGACTTTACTTTGGCTGTTATGACTAACAAGTAATCTCAAAGGCAAAAACGAGCTTTGGAATATATTTGCATCGTCATAGCTTTCGTTCGTATTTTGTAAGGATTGCATATACCGTGTCTGTTGAGATCCGTCACATCCCCATTTTGATATAAGTTTTAAATTTTCCTTCTCTTCACTTGAAAGTCCTTTCAAAACTTCTTCGAGGTATGTACATAACCGTGAAGCAGTGTGATCTACCAAATCTTGCAGTTTAATCTCAGCACATGTGTCAGTGACATGAAATGACTCAGGCTTAGGGTAACAATCAGCTTTCGCTTTTTGTAACAAAGAATAACACGGATAGAGCTGTTTTCTAGCACTGCGTATCACATTGTACTGACTTCGAGACAAACCTGCTTCTACGAACATTGATAAGGCTTCCATTGTTGATAACCGCTGTATATTTTTTTCTTTGTTTTGTGTGATTACTTTACGTATTTTGTATGCTCTAGTCGGGGACTTGGTAATTTCTTTTATGATAGCCGAAGCATCGCTTTTTCCTGCGGCTCTTAGACTCATTTGAGCAGCATATGTTAACGTTGCATCGGGTACCTGCGCCCGGAGTTCTTTTGTTTTGCGCCGTTTACTGCGATCACTTAACTCCCCAAACTCTTTTGAGGGCCGCGGCCGACCAGTCTTTTGTTTTACCCAGGCCGATAACTTTATAGTACCTGTAAGCCACTTAGCATTGTTCTGGAGGAATCTTTCTTCTTTGTACGATGCCGCCGTCCATTTTTGTCTGAACTGCCATTTGAACAGTTTCAATTCCTTTTTGAGACTACTTATTTTTTCAGTTGGACAATTAGTTTCCCTAATGACACAATCCTCCATGTATGCGAACTTGTCATCAAGTAATCGTCCAGAACTTTGCTTTATATAGTTGTAGAGATCTGTCCTACTTTTCTCCCGGACAGTTTCTTCAAATCCTATGAGGACAAAAAATATTTTAAATTTAGTACCTAAATTACTGTTTCATATAAAGAACTATATTTCGAAAAGGCGGATGTTGGCGGATTATGTTTTTGGTTTAAATGATAGTACACAAGATAGGCTAATATTTGTGCTATCATTTTTGACCGAACCTATCCGAACTTTATAACTAAAACACTAAAAAAGGAAAAATAAAACTATAATTTATGCTAAGTTTAATGTTTGCTAATAAAATTAAAAAAAATATTTATATGAATGATATACAAATGAATATAAGTTTTAAAATACAGTACATACCTCGATCTTCAAGATCCATTATAAAAAACTTCACTTCACTTCTCAGAAATCTTACAATAGCGGTTAATAAAACTCCGTTTTTACAAGCGACGAGAACAAAGACGTGCGATAGGAACAACGACTAAATTCCGACTGTCGGAGGGGCAAACAAAATTGAATGACACTTGTAAGGTGATCGGGGCGTGACGTCATAACTATTCAACAATGAGAAATGAAGGTTCATTTACTAATTGGGTACAAATTTTGATTTCGACTTTTGACCGGTTTTTTGCTTCTAATACCCCATAGTGCGACGTATGGTACTAATGTGTTTATAGATCGACCGCTTAAATGAGTCTGAGGCGAAAAAGGGGATCGAGAGAGGAGCGGGCGACAGTCGCCGATTGTGCGCCCCCTCCCTCCCTATTCCGTACCCCCCTTTATCATCGTACCCCCGCGCGGTACCGCTTGGTCTACTGATTTCTTCCAATATTTTAATCGGGTACGTTCCTACATATTAGTTTTTTGCATTTATGTTTTATGTTTTTTGCATTTTTTCAATGATATCTTATAAGATAAATTGTTTTAATAGAAAAATACTAGAAAGAATCGACTCGGCTCACAAGTGAATTGGGAGAGCATTGGACCGGACTTCCAAAGGTTGCGGGTTTGTTCTCCGCCTGAGAATTCACTGAGCCGAGTCAATTTTTTCTAGTATTTTTCAATTAAAAAAGTGTAAAAAGCTTTTCCGTACCCCCTTTTGACGCCGTATCCCGGCGCCCCTGTACCGCGCGGGCGAACACTGATTTAAGCGGTCGACGTACACCTATGCACTTCTGATGTTAACGTTACAATATGTAAGAGAGTCACAAAAGTGAAATATCGTCGGGTATTGTAAATTGCTTATGACTATGTTGTTTGTGTATATTGTTAATTTACTTGTTGTTTTCTATATTTAATTAATTCTATATGAATGTTTTGGACGTAATTGAAAAATTTTATAAGACATATCACTAGTTGTAATTAAGCACTTAGTGTATAGTGAGTGCAGCAATTATACGGCAAAAGTATCGGTTTTGTATAAAAAAAAAATAGGTACAATCGACAACACATCCAGCTATACAATCTAAAAGTTAGAGTGGCATAAGTTAGGTCCAAATGTTAAGCGTCGACGTGTTGTCAACTGTACGTAGAATTGTAATAAGTTTGTAATAACATACTTTTGATGTAAGCAGTTTGAGACTTACGTATTTTGCTGCATTAATGACACAATAGGTATTACTGTAATTTGTGTAATAAATTATTTTTATAATGCTTATCTTTATTTTGTTGTCTCATTTCTTTAACCCCTTAAAATCCGCGAGCATTATATAATGCTCTATAGCGAGCAGTCTGATTTAATCCTTATCACGGCTTTGGTAATGGTTCTTTTTGATTGAAGGATACTTTTTCCCCGATAGAGAGAGAAATAACGCTTTAACACATAGCTGGGCGTCAAGGGGTTAAGCCATGTCTTATATTCATCTCTAGAAAATATAACTTAGTACAGCAAAAGAAATTGGCGTTGAAATCAAAAATTTCTTAAAGATAACATATTCGCCACTATATTAATTTTCCCACGTTTTTCTCAGGTCGCTTTCTTGTTTGTCTGTCTGTCTGTGCAGTTGGATTCTTGCAACTCAATTTTGAGGCACTTCCCGGCCACCTAGCGAGCTGAAATTTTTGGAGCAAGTCAGAACCCGATGACAATGCATCCTAAAACAACTTTCAACTTTCTACGGCCACTTTCAGGTCAACTTTCGGCAACTTTCACTTTTGTATGGGGCTTATCCGATTGTTGCGTAACACATGGTTACTTCGTTGAGTTAATAATTAAAAAGAATAAAATAATAATACAAGATTTAAAAATCTAAAAATCCCACGTTTTTCAGTGACCAAAAAAGAATAAAGGATTTTTAGATTTTTAAATCTTGTATTATTTTTTTACCTGGAGACTTTGATTCCTATTAAGGAAATGTTAAAAAAGGTTTTCAATGCGTGGACAATTGAATTTCTCAAATCTAAAGAGTTTTGATTAATGGCAACTCGTTTAACTACAAGTCGAAATATTTCGGAAGCTTTACGGTGAAAGGGACAAGGGTATATGAAAATCAAACAAAATGATATATAGTTTTATATTTTATTACATATTCCATTAGAATACTTTCTATATTTATTATTGTACATGCTTACATCGCCTCTCACAGCACGCACTCGTTCCGGCTACCTGAGTATGGCAGACTATCTATACATTCAGGTCGTACTGTAAAACTCGGTGCCAATTCAGATAAAAAGTAACCATAAAGCGATGATCTTAAGAAACATTCTTGCTCAACTATAATAACAAGTGCCTTTATAGTAAAAAGTATTTTAAGACCATCGTAAAACGGCGTCTTTTCGTTTGATTTTATAAATAAAGTTGATATAGTTGAAGTATAATTTTCGGTTTCAAATTCATAATATTATTTATAAGATCTGGATACGTTTTCATTTGTAAATATAAAAATAAAAATAGTTTTCAATATTGTACACAAAGTTTTACAGCTAACGCAGTATCTACAATAGTACAAATCAAATGCAGTACGAGGAATTCATTTCTACAATGTAAATGCATTTTGTGATGATGCGCATCAAAGCTCTAAGAATCTAGAAGTTGTCTATGGTATGTTGACGTGATACCATCTATGGATCTGCTTTTAACAAAACCTAGTAACGGATTAGGAAAACCTTTAAATTCCGAAGCAAAAAATCGATGGATAGTAACAGAGATCTTACCAACAATCCACTCAAGCGTATGGGCGTAACGAAGTCCATATTCACAACAATTCTTAATTACAAGATGTTATGAATTTTGTCTTCAACAAGAACCCTGACTTTAAAGATTTTAAATTCAGACCTTATTTTCTTAGTATTAAGGTATACAATACAAATGTTAACTGAAACGCAATAGTAACATTTCTCGTTTAAAAACTTACAATCAAGTGCGCCGTACGCCCATAGATTTAAAAAGCCTTGATAACCAGGCGCAAAAGTAGTTGTTAAAGCAGGACCGTGCATATCGCTGTCACGTTCCAACGACTGCTTTTGCACCTCGTTAACTGTAAATTGGTAAGATACCAAGGGTTAATAGACTACACAAGATTCACCTTCCACAACTGTATGATATATTACAATTTCACATACCTACTCCTAGTTCCCTTATCGGTTTTAAATTATAAATAATCGAAGCGTAAAGATATGTACAATATTTTTACAGTTAAGTACCTATTTACAAATTAGAATTCTTTATACATTATAAAAAAGATAACTATACTGCTCTAGTTTTATATCACCGCAAAATCAATAACTACATTCACAATAGATATTTATATATATATTATAAATAAAATTACACCTTATTTATACTAAATAAAGAATTAAGACGTATTACATTACAATGTATTGCTTCGTTTAGTCACATTTTGCAAAAATATCACCATTGCATGGGCCAGCAGCCGCGGACCCGGGAATTATAGTTTTTTTTCCCTCAATATACTTTTTTTTGTAAAAAATATCCGCATCATATCACCAGCCACTCAGTCAACTAGCATTAACTTAGTACTTCTAACACAGAATAGACACCACAATTTAAATGAGACACATATGGACATATACTATTTAACTACTTCTTTAAATTACAATTTATTAATGAATTCTCGCTGACTTATAACGTGAAGGAACGAGTTTTTTTTTTTCAAACTTTTGCTACGTACACTGCCGCACTAACACTTTATGACAGCTTACATGGCGGTAAATTAAACATAAAACAATTCAGTCTCGAAGAAAATGCGCAATGTAACAAGTCAGCGAGAAATACTCTCCTAAATGGATACGGTAAGTCCTACTGTTTGATTATTGCACAACACATGCAGAATGTATGTACGTATTAACGTTTTCTGTATCTTTAATTATTTATTTTATTTGTCTATTTACGAGGCCGTCTACTGTTACGAGATTAATGTATGGCTACTTAGAACTCTGTTGCTCCGAAAAAAAACGTGTAGCTATGGGTAACTGATACGGAGTTACGTCTCTGATCTCTGCAAATTGAATGTGACACAGTTCCCGCAGTGTTGCTAGCAAACAAGTAGGGTTCATTAATTTGAAGAGTCAGACTATTGGGTAATATAAAAAAATATAAAATTATTGCTTAAATAGTAATAGTATTGCGAAGTAAAAAAGACCTTAGGTCTAACATTAAAAAGGAACAACTACAAGAATAAAATATTATTATTTACAAATATCTAAATTTAATGGGTACAACGAAATATTTGGCTAAAATGTGATAGGAATACATTGTTTTGTGAAATTATATTAATATATTCGGTGAATGTATATGCATAATATTCAAAGGTTATAAATAGTAAAGAATGATTTATGAAATAAAAAGGTGAAATATATTGTGATCGCATTTGAGTATTTTGGTTCCATTATTATGCTGTTTGACGTATCATTATTATTTATTATATTTAATTTCAATTTTATTCATGAGTCGGTACCACAGAACTTATAATAAGAGGATAGAAATGCTATGTTCGACAACAGCGCGAGCCGCCTATCTGGCTAAAAAGCCAGATATTCGATTTACCGGGCTCAGTCCGAAATCAACGGCCGCCGTGAGAACTGTTGTTGAAAAATGGGCTATTGTAGCATTTCTAACTGTGGAAATTGTTCAGGAAAGGGTAGTTGTACTTCTAAAGGGATTACATTTCACTGGTAAGTACAGTTATTTGAAATATAAAGCATTATTTGAGAAAAACGATAATTTTGTTGACAATTTCAAATACCACCGAATTATGTTGTTTTCAATTATTTTCATATACATTGCTTGTTTAAGTTCGTTATACTCTGAAAGCCACTGTGAATATGCCGCAATGGAGTAATGCACAGGTCGATATTACAACACCCACGTTTGTGTCATAGTTCGGCCGCTGTTGGCAGACGTGAGTTAAAGTTGTGACTGGCGACGCAGTAGATCCCAGTAATCGATATCGATATTATGTAGCTTTTTACAATTTCAATGATGATAATATTTTTTTTCTTATTCTATTTTGGTGTTATTTCGATATTTAGTTTAATTGAATGTTAAAAATATAAAATTCAGTTAGAAATCTATATTTGATATTATTTTATTTTTTATTTTTTTATTATGTTAAAAGTTTGTAAAGAATTGTTCTCCTCTAAAAGTTCTATAAAAAAGTCCACGATAGCTTATGTCTATCTTTTAAAGTTGACTATCTTTAACCTATTTTTCTCAAATTAACCACATTCATCGACTGTTATGCGACACGAAGTTCGCCGGGAAAACTAGTTATTAAATATTTCGATATTTATTTTTGTTTCAATGATACTTATAAATTGATATTATAATTTTTATTTCCAGTTTCCCTAAAGATCCAGATATAAAAAAGAAATGGATCTTAGCAACTGGAAAAAAAAACTGGTTTCCGAGTAGTCATAGCAGACTTTGTTCTCTTCACTTTCGAGAAACAGACTTTAACCAAACCACAAAAAGACGGATTCTTTTAAAAGATGCTTACCCTACAATTGATGTGTGGTTGAGTACTGAAGAAGTAAGTACTTAATCAAATAACACCACATATTTGTGAACGTTTTCAATCTTAATATTTTTATATGTAGGTGGGCTTATTACAGTTAAAGACAGCTTAACTTTACTCATGTCATGTTACACTTTTATGTTAAAAGCTTTCTTCAAAAGCCCCTTCATACGTTAGTTACAAAAATGAATATAAGTTATTTTAAAGTAATAATAATAATAAAACGTTATTAGTTCACAGAAAATTTACAACACACACCGCCATCAACTTCACCTTCTAAGCCTGTCAAGCGATCAATGCTGGAAGCAGCTGTTACGGAAACACCGAGAAAAATAAAAATGCGGCGTATTATTCAGACAAAAGATAATATAATAAAATCACAAAGATTAAAGATAAAAAATTTACAATGTAAAAATAGGAGATACCTTAAAAAAATTGAGAAATTACAACAGATATTGAAAGATTTAGAGGATAAAAGATTAATAAATGCCGATCAAGCCTATTTTTTAGAAAATACCAGTGTCAGTACAAAAGATTTAATCGGTAGGTGTCAACAAAAACTGGTTTCAGGAAAAAATATTCGCACTAAATATTCAGCTAGTCTAAGAAGTTTCGCTATGACACTACATTTTTATTCACCTAAAGCATATGTATATATCAGAAATAAGTTTGATACTTGCTTACCAAATACCAGAACCATAAAAAAATGGTATCAGTCAATTAATGCGGAACCAGGATTCACTACAGAATCGCTAAACGCAATCAAATTGAAAGTAAAATCTACTAATTACAATATACTTTGTAATTTGGTCTTGGATGAGATGGCGATACGTCAGCGCGTTGAATGGGACGGCACACGCATGCATGGCTATGTAAATTTTGGCATCGCTCAAGATTGTGACGGTGACTACTTATGTGAAGCAAAGGAAGCTTTAGTATTTCTTTTGACAGCTATAAATAATGCGTGGAAAGTCCCTGTTGGATATTTTCTTACCGATGGCGTAACGGGTGAGCAAAAGGCAAGTTTAGTGAAACAATGTCTGGAACTGCTAGAAACCACAGGTGTAGAAGTGGTTTCGCTAACGTTTGATGGCTGCCCTGCAAATATAACTATGGCAAAGCATCTTGGATGCTCATTTGACTTAAAGCAATTGAAGACCAGCTTCAAACACCCAATTACACAAAAACCTGTGCATATTTTATTGGATGCTTGCCATATGATAAAGTTAATACGAAATGCTTTCGAAGCAAATGAAATTTTTGTTGATGATACTGGTAGAGCCGTAAAATGGTCTTATTTAGTAAATCTCAATGAATTGCAAGAAAAAGAGCATTTACATCTTGCCAACAAATTACGCTGGCGCCATATTTACTTTAAAAATCAAAAAATGAAGGTGAAATTGGCGACACAATTAATGAGTAGCAGTGTGGCTAATGCTTTAACTTTTTGTAAAGAAATAAACCAACCGGGATTTTCAGAAGTAGAAGGAACTGTAGATTTTTTGCAAAATTTGAACGATCTCTTCGATATTTTAAACTCGCGTCACATACAGCAATTACATTATAAAAAACCTATCAATTTTGTAAATAAAGAAAAAGTTTTTAATTTTTTAGAACAAGTAGAAAATTATTTAAAATGTTTAAAATTGTCGAACGGTACGGCGTTGGTCAATTCAACTAGGAAAACTGGATTTTTAGGTCTAATTGTATGTATTCACAGTGTAAAAAATCTCTATGTAAATCTGGTTGAGCTTGAACAAAAATTAAAATATTTGTCCACCTATAAGTTATCCCAAGATCATTTAGAATTGATGTTTGGCAATATAAGGGCACACGGTGGATGCAATAACAATCCAACCGCAAGACAGTTTACTGCTATATATAAAAAAATTATAGTAAAATTGGAGCTTGCTGATTTTGAGAGCGGTAATTGCATAGCCCTAGAAAACATATCAATATTAAGCTGCTCTTCTTCTGTAGAAAAATTAAATAAATCTACATTGTTACCGCTGAGTGAACAAGCAAGTGAGAATGACTCAGTCACTGAAGAAAAAAATGTAGATAAAGTGGATGAAGTTTTACAGTTGAATTTTTCTTTGCCAGAATTCAGCTTAGAAATCGTGAACTATATAGCAGGAAATGTCGTTCATGGTTTGATAAAAAAAATTAAATGTGAAACGTGTGTATCAGCCCTTTTAAATAATAACGCAAAAGTGGGTGATTTTAAATTTATCCGTTTAAAAGATAAAGGTGGCCTTATTTTACCAAGTGCGGACGTGACTGATATTTGCAAAAAGATTGAATTAGTCTTAAAAAGTACTACAATTTGTCCCAAATCAATAATAAATTTCGAAAATTTTAAAAATCGAGTAACTACTAAAGCATTACATCATTTTATAGGTATTAAGATTTTCAAAGAAATCGATTTTCACCAATATGATCAAGCGCCCATGGACAACCATGTTATTCTTTTAACTAAATGTGTAATAGAAAGGTATATTGACATTCGCCTGCATCACATCTTAAAAAAAATTACTCAAAAAATACCAAAAAGACATCTTTTAAACAAATACCTTCACTTCTCAGGGCAATAAGTGTTTTTTAACCAACGAAAATGTAGTTATCCGAACGAATATGTATGTAGTAATATATATAATTTCACATTATTAAATGAAAGGTGACTTCATGAATCATCTCTGAAGTCATTTTTCAACTTGACAACTCTGTAAATAATAAAACAGGGAGAAAAAAACAGCCCTTGCTGAGTTTCTTGCCGGTTCTGCTCAGTACAAGGTCTCCCGCCGTAGAATTACGAACCGATACGGTAACTTCTAGACATTCTTAAGTGCTTGTAACAGCCTAAACTGAATAAATGATTTTTATTATAATTATGATTATGAATTACCAAATCCCATAATTTACTTCTTTAGTTTTGATTTTGAATTATTTAATGTTTTTGATTGATTATGTACACTGGGTACAACGGATGGTACAACGGGTTAACAGACGATACCTAGAGACTGGAGCAGTCAATGCAATTTTCGAAAAATTGTAAAGGACATTTGAATTACTTTACCAAGTTTAAACTCAAACTACTTATCCTTTTTGTTTCGCAATACTATTGGTTACATATCAAAACATTCTTTCCTTAATAATTTTTTTATCAAAAAGGATACCTGTATGCAAATTTTTGCTTTCTTAGTCTAAACTCTTGTAGTTAAGAGCGGGTGTCACATTGGGCGCTTTCAAACGCGCGTTTTAAGAACCAGGAGTTCTATTGAAGTGTACACACCAGAATCGCGCGCTTTGCGTTTGTAAGCGTCGAATGTGTACCCCCTCTAAGTCTTAGTTGCCGTACATTAGAATGAGTATGAAATTGTCCAAATTTGATAAATTACTATGTATTAGACGTGACATTGACTAATTCACATTTAACAATGTGTCAAAAAACGGGGCCTCAGTCAGTCCATGTCAATTTAAATTACAGGTAATTTTGTAATTTGATAATCAAGTGTTTTTCAGTTTAGCAAGATTTAGAATTACACATAAACCCGGTAAATTTTTGTATTTTGTCATACTTATAACGAACAAATGAAAGTGCAGTACATAAAATTTATAATATTGGTAGTAACAATATTATTTGTGTATCTAATACACTTAACTGAACACACATAATACCATTCTAAAACACGTATACACGCGAAGACACAGCTTTAAGTCGCAATTAAGTATTATGTTTCGATCTGAATAAAAAAGTAATTTAATATAAATTACAAATCCCCTCGCGACTATATTATCTGCAAATTGTAACTATCGATAACATTTGATTTTGAGTCGCGGCCTAGCGTATATGTAAAATAATTTGTTTTGCAATGCACACCAACAACTTTTCTATTACATACGTGTGAGTTTAACACGCTGTTACTGTTAATTCCACTTTCTCTCGTTAGGTGTAAGGTGCATAAACGTCAGTAGTGAATGTTTCCAGTAGTTGTGTGCGTAATTATGTAGTAATAGTTGTATTCATTTCTGTGTGCGAGCTAGATGGACGTGGAGGGGACACAGCGGCGACATCGGTTTCAGAAGGAAATACTAATCATAACATTTCTATTCTCTTATTATAAGTTCTGTGGTCGGTACCCTGTCGTGAGTTGTTACATGAGATTCTATTCAGTCCAACGAAGGGGTCAAAGTATCAAAAATAAGCTTATTATAAGGGGTTACAAATTATACGCCTAAGTACGAGAAGCAACCAAACCGAGTAACTGTCCTATGGTCTACAAAGTGCTTAAAATGTTACTCATTCCATATCCCAAGTCGGGAATTTCCGTTCACTCGTAATTTTCTTTCAGTCCCAATTCTTATTTCACTACTATCAGAGCTACACCGATCACAAGAGCTCGCGGCTAATCGCGAGCATCAACCGAGGCAGACCATTGAAAATATTTCAGTCCTATAAAAATAGTAAGAACTAAAACACTACCCCCAAGTCACGCGCTCGACACCCGCCATTTTGGCGAAAGGGTGGGGGTCACGCGCGGGATTCAAAACGGCGTGTTATGGCACGTTAGAAGAGTCACGAGCGGTGGCGCGATCGGCCGCTCTTTCTTCGTTTCCGTCTGCCGTCGCGGACGAATACTATGTTAGCTGGGTCGTCCGCGAGCTGCGGGTATTTAGACACAGAATGGACGTCTCTTGCTGCCCACCCGTCCACGATTCCGTGGGAGATGAGCTCCTCCTTTTCTTCCTCAGTCCACGAACCGCGCCCTTCCCACCCCGCGGCCACTAGAGCCTTCTCCCTCTCCCAAGCCCGTGCCGCAGCGCGTTTGTGCGCATGCTTCAGCAATTTGATCCTTTCTTGAGCTGGATCCACGCCGTAACGGAGAACTATGACCGCCTGGGCTGATCCTTTCCCGACAGCGTGTACCCTTACCTAGAAGTAATAAAAGGGTTGTTTTAATATTTTTTTTATTTTAGACGCTTTAAATAAATTGTGGTTAGCTTGTTGGCCATAAAAATGGTGTTCAAAACTGGGTGAGTGTCATAAAAAATACCAGGGTAGCACCCTGTTATTTAGAGTGACCATACACTCAATTTTACGATTTCACTATATTTGTTATAAAAGTAAGGTTTACTTATCTATTGCAATAAAGTTATCGTTGCCTACTTTTACAACAAAGGTGCCTCTAGTAGGTAATAAATTTGAATTAATAACATGAAAACATTATTACCTCTAACCCTTGATCGTTTGTTTCGTCTTGAGACACGTTGAATTTGCCGGACAGCCGTCTCAGCTCGTCCATATCATCTCTGATCTTGAGCGAATTATCCTTCACGAAATAGAATACATCCTGATCGTGAATACTAAAGTGCACGTCGAGGAAGTATGAGTTGTTGAATACAGTGGTTATAACATCTTCCACCACACTGTTAGCTCCATCGGCTACGCTGATGAAAGCTTTGCCGTCGACTCTGGATATAAGAACTCCTTCACCGAACACTCCACGTTTGTATGATACACGTGGAAGCAAGTTCCTAGTGATAGGTTCCATCTTGAGCAACGGTGTCGGCACGAAGTCTATGTCCGAGAGTTTATCATTCACCTGAAACAGATAACAATGTTAAACAGTCTACTCACAACTTTAATCTGTAATATATATCAAGTATAGTATTGACGATTTTTACCTTTTCTATGATACATTGTAGTCCAGACATAACCCCGAAGTCCGGGGCAAGTTGAGGGGCCGTTACTGATGTCATTGGTTGGAAGATCATGTTGGTGATATATTTGGATCCCATCATCTTGTCTAAATCGTAGCCATAAAGTTGCAACCAACTTCCGAGACTTGTCATGTATGGTACATTTTGATTCTTGTTGATAGGGTCATTGTTCTTAAACCTGTAGATGAAAATATCAGTGGGGAGGCTCAATTTGGTCGCGAGGTGTTCCCAACTGGGTGTCATCCATTGTCCGACCACTGGGTCATACATCCTATTATCTAAGTAAATTAAGTTGGTGTTATAATCGAATATGCCTCCGTGGAAATCTACCGGTATGTAGAATCCGGGATTGGTATCCTTAACTGTTTTTCCAAATGGACTTCTTTTGATTTCTTTGACAATTTCACCGTTTACATCGAAGACGGCTAAAGGTGACCCATTATGGTCAGTAGCAACGTAGAACCGAGAGTCTTCTGTTTCAATGCAGGTCAGGAAATCTCTCTGGTCGTATAAGAATCGGACAGTCTTCTCAGCTTTTGTGTAGTGCATGTGTGTGATAAGATTCGGCGTTTGTGGATTTGTGTAGAAGAACTGAGTCACATTGTTCTTGTCATCCTTCCAAGCAACAAGACGATTTCTGTTATCGTAATAGTACCAAGTTTGGAACTTATCTCGTTCAAAAGCGTGAACGAATTGCCCACGTGAGTTGTATCTGTATTTCTGTTCGCCTCGCCTGATAACAAATCCGCGACCATCGTAGCTGCTGAATTCTATGTCGCCGTATTGAACAACTCTGTCACCAATATCGTAGCCCAGATAGCGTTTTTCACCATGTTCTATAACACCAATGACGTTGCCGTTCTCATCATAAACATATTTCCAGTCATCCTCAGACCCAACTACTTCCATGAGATGTCCATCATAATTGTAACTTATTCTGTCGTTTGAAGTGGTATCTCCGATCATCATTTTCTTGGATTTGATTCGATTTCTTACATCATATTCCAATTCTAAACGGAATACGTCGAAGGATTTTATGTTCATTAGAATTGATTTGATTCTACCATAGTCGTCATAGTCTGTGATGGTGAAATATTGCTTGCTTGTATCTTGCATAACGGAACGATTGAAAGTATTTCTGAATATTCTTAAATCACTTACGCCTTCAAGGCTACCAAGATTCTGATTGTATTTTAATCGCAATTGAGGCATTTCTTTACTGTTAATGTTTACGTCGATGGTCGAAAGCCGTGCGTTGCCGTCATACTGGTACTTGAAGTGGGCGTTGTTGAGGCCACTCTTGGAATTAAACTTCATTTTTTCGTCTTTCAATATGCCTGCGTGGTATTTATAATCCTGTTTCAATTCATAATCCGGATCTGTGATTTCTACGTTCTTCACAAGATGTGTGTTTTCATGATAGACGTACCTAATCGCAGACGCTCCAGCTAATATTGTTTCGAGTTTACCAGTGCTATCGTAGACATACAGTATTTTACCGGATTGGTGTGGGAATATCTTTGCTAAAATGTGGCCGTCATCATTATACAAGATTTCATAGGGATGTCTATTCATCGGTGAGAAGTACTGGTACTTGAAATATCCAAGGGAAGTCATGAGAGCAAACGTGTGTATATGTCCACGAGGAGTTGTTAAATTTTGGAGAGCTCCAGAATCATCATAGTCGAGTAGGTAATCGCTGCCTCTTGGAGTTGTAACTTTCAATGGAAGACTTGTGAACATGTCACGGAATGAATAGGCTAATGAGGATCCGTCACCATAGCGAATCTCGTGTAGTCTTCCTGCTCTATCGAAAACGTATGTTTCGTTTAGATCTCCCCAGCTCCATCTCGTGAGTCTATTGAATCTATCGTATTCGAGTTCAACTTCAGCAAAGATGCCGCTTCTAGGACCCCATTTGACTGGCCTCGCCGTTCTATCATAAGTGACATTCAAAAGTTCTACTTTGTCATCCATGAATACAGCCACAGTTGAGGTATCTCGGTCGTACTCAAGAGTTAGCAGATTTTCACCATTTACTCGCAACTTGCGCCCAATCTGTGCGACAGCTTTGCCAGTCTTTCCTTTATTTGAAAGCAGTCTACGTAAGAAATATCGCCATTCAAATCGGTTGGCGAGATCACCTCCAACTTCAGTCCTCTGTTTTGCTGGTACTGGATAGCTTTCTCCTAATATAGGATCTATTTCAGAGAGGATAGTATATGGCACGGTGTCAGTAGATATGATGTGACCCCAAGGCATACTTGAAGAGATGCTGCCATCAGTTGAAATAATAGTTTTCTTTTCTGCTTCTCCAACTTTTGTCCTGACTGACGATCCCTTTATCAATATTGAAACGGGTTTCCTGTTGTTCTCACTCACAAGTACTGTAGCACCTTTTAGACTCAGATCGAAGGTAAGATTGATAATTCTACCAGTCGGTGTTACTGCGGAAGTCAATCTACCAAATTCGTCATATTTGTAAATGTAACTTCTTCCAGTGCTATCATACTTGGCCTTCAGTAAACCGGTTGCACCGTGGTAATCGAAAGTTACGTTGAAATTATCTGGTGTTCGCAGTTCTTGTAGCATTTTCATCCTCGACATTCTCAGTCTGCACTTCTGGCCTTTGGTATTTTCTATCGAGTTTACTAGACTAGAATAATCACGTAGTAGGAAGACTTTGTTGCCGGCGGCATCAGTTACAGTGCTTAGTTTACCGTTACTAGTGTTAACAGTGTATGTAAATACATAGTTATTTTCGCCTGTCAGAATATTTTTAGTCATAATATGCTGTCCGAATCTATTAAAGATGTATATTTCTTGCGTGTCCGGTGAATATATTTCATATTCCCTAGCTCCGCTCGCATCAGGGATGCTTGCCATTACAGAGCGTATCCTATAGTTTGCCTGATCGGCGATATGAACGATACCATCAGGACTTACAATAACAGCTGAAATCGTATTAAACTTGGAATTGGAGGCTAAGAAGTGGTCGGCTTCGAAACAGTCACAACCTCGTTCAAGGCAATTGCACTTAGACTCTGCACCAGCATACAGGGAAATCTTTCCATCTGTTGTAATAAGGCGTACACGGTTTATTCTTTGCGAGTCACTTTCTGCAACATAAAGATCACCTGCGGCGCCGAACGCTATACTTTGTGGCATCACTAAAGTAGCGTATGTGGCCAGCTCCATATCATAACCGGTCAACGGCGACGGGCAGTGTAACGGTCTACCAGCGATTACTTTCACCCTGCCATCTGGAGCCATCTGCAAGATCATGTGATCGTCTATAATATGCAAGCTGTTATCTAAAGGATTAATCGCAAGTTCCGTAGGCCACCTGAGGTGGACTTCTTCCACACTCAGCGTGCCTTCGCACGGGATCGGTTTCCAATGAGCCCTGTGCATATGATTTCCGATAACCGTTGTAATAATTCCGTCCCGATCAACCATTCGGATGTTAGTGCCGTCGGCGAAATAGAGAACGTTGTCTATAGATACGGCGACACCTTTAGGATAGGCAAGTTTGGCATCTCTAGCTAAGGCTCCATCGCCACAATGAGCTTCGTCTCCAGGAAGGCATCTCTCTCCTGATCCAACAACAGTCTCCCAGTTGCGTTCCGGGTCGCTGTAGTCGTCAGTATTGCGGACTTTAATAATCTGATGTGATTCCGGATCGGAGATGTACAAAGTGCCGTCGAGTGGCGACAAAGCCATGTGGTAGCGGTAGGATACACGAGTGGCACTGAAAAGATAAAAATATGAATTAACTCTTTATTTATATAATAAATTAGTGCTATAATTATCATTGAAAACGTAAGAAATATATAGATTATCACAACGGTTCAGTAAAAATAAGTGTTCCTTCATTCTTATATATGAGACAGTATTTTGCAGAAAAGAAGTAGGTAAGCATTTGTATCCTATTTATGAATACATTTTTACAGTTTTATTACGCTGGGAACTTGAAGATGTAAAATTAACTCACTTCAATTTGACCACCGTGCGCACCGTGCCATCAGTGGCGACTTTTCGCACGAGGTTGAAGTCACCAACGAAGATGGAGCCATCGGGAGCGGCTGCCAAAGCCACCGGCGCTAGTAGGCGCTGACGACCTGCTGCACCCGCACATTCGCCACCGCACTCCAACGCTCGCTGGCGACCATCACCCATGGCGGTAATGATCAGCCTGGGCTTGTGCTTCAAGTAAATATTCGCGCCGTCTCCCTTTTGCAGGATACCTGAAAGGTGACATATACCAGTTATACCACTGTAATTTCAAACGTGAATCACATAATTATATTCACACGATCGTTTGGTGCAGCAGTAACGATCATGGGGCAGATGATTGTATGATGAATATGAGTATTTGTACTTGAGTCATGGGTGTTTATATATATTTATATGAATATTACATATCTATGTATCATACATGTGTCTATCTGTTACCCTAGTATCCATTAAACAAGCCTGACAATGATTACTTTGGGCTAGTCTAAATTGGTGTAAATGTAAGAAAATTTTTTTTATTCAACATTTTTAACAAACTATGTCATCTCAGCCAAATGACGTCCACTGCTATACAAAGGCCTCCCTCAAGGATTGCAACGACCGGTGCTGCGTTGCCTACATCCAAGTGCATCCAGCGATCTTCACCAGATTCGCGGTTCAGAAAATGGAAAGCTTGCCTACACTGCTTTTTCCGGTCCGTGATCGCCACTCGAGAAGTTTTCTGCCCTAAAGGCCATCTGTTCTACAAGCTATGTACTTAAAAAATAACGTAGCAAGAAATGAAGATCAGACCGAACTGAGATTTCAGAAAGAATTTTGTATTACTTATCCTTGTGGAAAAACAATATTTACCTTCATGGAAGTTGTATCTGTGATGAATATCCAAGTTCCATCCGCCGACATCGGAAATACTCATGTCGTGGCCACTGAGCTTCGTGGTCTGCACGTTCCAAATGATGTCTTTGCAATCGGTGTACTGATAGCCCACTTTGACCAGCGCAGTTGTGACTCCGTAAACCCTTTGTCGGTAAACGTTGAGCCTGTTCCAAGGGTAGGTGAACTTTATGACTGGGTCCGCTTCGAAGGTCTTTTCGAAGAGTATGCCTTCGATGGTGATTCTCAGATGAATTAGGGCGAGGGTTGGTGGCACTTTCTCGGGCGTAAGTTGTAATTGAATAGTGGACAGGTAGCCCGCCGCTCTTGAGCTGTGGTAAACTAGGTTTAGACCTGTGCCAGGAATCTGGAGACTCTCTTGCACAACCTGCAAAAGTTAATTTAAACAAATATAAAGACACTGATATAATATTTCGACATTTGGTTTCATAATAGTATACAAGAACGTTACAGAGGGGAAATGGTAATGAAATCCCATAAAACCAAGGGGTATGCTTTTCATAAGATGTTTGCAAGTGAAGAAGTCCTATTTTAATAAATCAAATCATTGTGAAATTGGTGTGTACATTTATCAGTTAACATGTACGATACTGTCAACAGAATTATTCCATCGAATTAATTATATTGCTTGAAATACTGATGAAATGACACAGAGTCACCTTCTCTACTCTTTTTTGAGAAAATATACTATTGGCAGTTTGAGTTTCATTACTTACCTGAGATTCCGCAAGTATAGCGCTCTTATCAGGACAGGCGCCTTGGAAGCCGTGCTTCCACGTGGCCAACACCACCGGCTTCATCGCGTCGTAGTCGTGTGCCAGACATGCCTGTGGGGGGCCCATGCTTCCTTTTTCATCCGACGTTGTCATCACCACTTCGTCTATTATCACCACCTGCGGGAGACAATTTGGATAAGCTATTTGGTCTGAGAAGTTAAAAATATTTCTGAGATGTCCATCCGTTTCGACTTACACACAGTTTCGACTTGACGGTAGTTTACAACATACAGGGTGTTTGTGATTATATGTGTTTGTTATAACATTAGTACCTACATAACATACAGGCTGTTTGTGAATACATTAAAACTAAATGTCACAACTTAAAAAATAACAAATAATAATTGACCTTTTGACAAAAGAGGTAAAACTAAAATTAGCTGAAATCGAAATAAAATCAAATAGCTAATCGTCTAACTTTAAATTTCACACCTACCTAACATTGATTGTATTTTGCGGCATTGTGTAATAGAGTTCAAGCTAATATTATTTATAAATCACCTATTGTTATTATGTGGATTGTTCTGACCTATTTCATTGATACCTAACTAATTATTGGAAGCACGAAAATTAGAGGCTAAATCATAATTCACTTTGATATTGACAACAGTTGGAATACCGCAGATTACATAACTTACTTTGCTTTGCTGAAATCGCAATTTTTGAATAATTTCACATGATATTAAAATATTTGACAAATTTAATAAGATCTGGTTTTCCGTGAATTTATTCCTATTTTTATTTATAAGAAATAGGTAAGTGTTAGTGAGTGAGGATCTGTTTTATTCACCGATTTGAAAATCTAACATCAACTGTTTTTTTTACCTAAACTAGCTTTTATCTGCGGCTTCGCACGCATTAATGTAAAACTATACTCACTCGGAAACAGTGCTTTTTTCAGGATAAAAGGTATCCTATATACTTTTCTGTACCCTGGCAAACTGTATGTAAAATTTCATTATGATCCATTGAGTAGTTAAGACGTAAAGTTAAGGCGTAAACTTTCGTATTTATAATATTAGTAAGGACTATGAGGTTTTACCGATATGATATATAGCCTAACATTCGCACAATCACATGTTCTTACCATATACCAAATTTCATCGAAATCAGTCATTCCGTTCTTGAATTATAAAAGGACATACCGACAGATAAAAATTGTAAAATAGTGGGTCATTAAACGCATATTTATCATAAGATTTGGTCAAAATAATAAATGTAAAGACAGAACCTACAGATTTATATACATAGTATTATATATATATATATATATATATATATATATATATATATATATATAGATATTCCACATCTAATTTCCTCGATATTAAAAACATTCAGTAACTTCTAAATTTTCTTTATCTACTTAAGGCGACTTTAATATTCTAATAAGCTCTTCGAATGCTAATTAAAAAGTTCAAAAATAAAGTAAGCATCTGGCATTTTCAATTACCTGTTTCCTTATAAAGAAAGTCTTATAAAGTCACCTAAAAGTGTAAAATTGAGACTTAAATATTTTTTTATAATACGGCTTTAATCGTCGGTTCGCATGTTTCCGGGGGGGACAAAAAATTTTAATTGTTGCACACGGAGTTGGGCGAAAGTCGTTCGGATTATTAACGACTGAATCAAGTGCGTCGTAGCCTGACGTCGAGTGTTCCAGTCATTTTTATTGCCTTATAAATGTCAGGTAAATATATTAAAATTAAGCATTTTAGTAAGTAAAGAAGCATTTTAGAGAGGATTTTTCACTTTAAAATAGCCTACCCCAACCTAAGCACTGTAAGGCTTGTGTTATCTTTTTATATAAAAATGCCCTGTCACCGTTTGACCGCGATGAACACAAAAACTCCTTAATCTTCTCATGGAGTCCTCGGTAAAAACTTGAGGATTTGTATTTGCAAAGTTGAAGATAAGCTCTCTTTGATTTTTTGATCCAAATCAAGCCCGGGGGCCAAGACATAATCCACGATGGAATGAGCTCACCCAAAAGGTGCCTATTAACTCTGGCTTTGAAAACGACTGGGTTCGGAAATACAAATGCAGGGAGGGAGTTCCATTCCTTTGCTGTACGTATTATGAAAAATGTTGAGAAGCGCTTGGTGCGACAGGTAGGAAAAGCAACCAAGCAAGGGTGGTAGCCCGCAATGTCCGATGGAAAAAGGGAGATGGCGGTATGAGCACATGCAGCTCCTGAGCACTCTCCAAAGTACACTCTGTAGAAGACCGATGATAATGATGTACGTTGTGCACTCCACGGAGTTCTGAGCAGTCGTTTCCAACATTACTCTAAATGCAAACTTAAGACAATCCAACTCACCTCATTCCAAGGTACGAAGACCACTTGTGAGGAGCGTTTAAAAGGTGCCCGTCCGAAGTGAAGGGTGACTGCTCCCCCTCCATTGACAAGCAGGTCGAACCAGCCGTCTTCTCGTGTAAGAGTGAAGCCTTCTAGCGGTGTGGATGTCGATACCCTCACGCCGACCAAACCGGAGCCCAGAGACGTCACAACACGACCTCGGATTACAGCAGAGCGGCTGCAATTATTGGGAAGTATTATTGTATGTAGATAGTTTGATATTGAACTTGTTGATCGTTTTTGACAAAGTTTTTGTCGTCAGTAATATGTTTAAGTAATACTGTACAGCATTTTTAGGACATGATACAATTTCAAATCTTTAGTATAAATTACTTATAAGATTCTACAATCACTATTATTTTAACAACAAAATAATTCGGAATTTTAACTCTAGGAGCTTAAATGGAATCGACGAAATAGGAAAATCATTTATAAATTAAAACAGCTACTTTTAATTCGAGCACTAAAACAGTAATTGAAAAAGTTCTTAAAAAATCATTAAATCTATAGTTTCATACCTTATACTTGAACAATGATAGGGTGATAGGATTATCTACTTTAAATGCTTCTATTTTACTAATGTGTCTATGCTTTCACTCTGAAATTTGAATATGAACCAGTCACCAGTATATATTTTTACTCTGGAGGGTATTAGGATGATGCGTTGATAAATCTACCCACAAATATAGTCTTGATCTATATAAATATTAGTAAATAAAAAGCGTAACACAAATTCACAGGACACAACAAAAGGTTACGATAAAATACATGCAAACACCAATATAATTGATACATATTATTACATTGCCAATTAAGTACATAATATATTTATAAATGGATATTGAGTATTTTGTTCTAAGTGTAACACACAATCCCTTTTATCACAAATCTTACCTCGTATTGAAGTGATTCCAAAACATACTGCGCAGCGTAAGAAAGGCCAGAGAAATGACAAAGAATGAGTAAGTTGCATAATCGACATTAATATCGTTAGTATAAGAAGATTTAGATAATGGAGGTATTGATTTTAATAAGTGTTAAGTTGATATATAAATAGAATAACATGCAAGTGCCGATTGTTCAGATGTATCGTTAGAATTTTGCATTTTAAATTAAACAAATACTGACGTTTATACATGAAAAGAAAAGAAAGAAAAGCAACGTGTAACACTCTTAAATGTAAATAAAACATTAGGATTGACTGGGGCACAACATTGCATATCTTATATAACAGATATTTTTATTTCCTTACTGATAAATATGTTGGTATTCGTATAAAAAGAAAGAGTTAACCGTGTCAACAAATTCTTTAAACACATTTGATCTTAAATCTAACGAGTAACACCAAACACCAAACCTCACCTTTCATTGAATGTTTCCTGTTTTGCGTAGTTCTGCAAACTACCTTCATCGATGAGGAATTTCATCCTCTCAAAGAAGGAGGCGGTGATCGCTGGAGGCTGTTTCCTAAGTAGAATGTCTGTAGGTTTTGGTGATGAGACGCACAACTGACTTCCCTTGCAGGCAGGGCTTTGACAACACTCCGGGTCTTCACAGTCAACAAGTCCATCTAAATGAGCAGTAAGATTAGTATAATGAAACTATCGTCTTGACTATCTTGTAACTAATTCAGTTTTACTATAACCTCTAGCATTACCTTTATCGTTGTCTTTGGAGTCGTCGCAGATCTGTTCCTTGAGAGTTGTACAATCCGGTCCATCCCATCCATCGAAGCATTTGCATTCCCAGTGACCGTCGTTTGCTACTCTACACTGTCCATGACCAGCACAACCACGAGGGCACCCTTCTAGGGTACAGTGACGCCCATTCCAACCAGACACACAAAGACAAGTGCCATTTTTACATTGTCCATGGTCACTACATCGCGCATCGCAAAGTTTTGAAGTACAGAATTCTCCAGTCCAACCAGGATCGCATACACACGATTCTCCGACACATCTTCCATGTGGTCCACAGTCCAAATCGCACACCTCTGCAATAATAAAGAATCAGTTAAGTAAATACTAATGTTTGTTATTTTCCATTGTTAATGAAGAAAAAATGTAAGGTCACCTTTAGAGCAGTCTTCACCAGACCATCTTGCATGACAAGAGCATGTCTGTGTATCCACGTCGAATGTTCCATGACCAGAGCAGTCTGGAAGACATTGAAGAGCGTCCTTATCCATAGTCGCACAATCCAATCCTTTCCATCCTTTTTTGCAAACACAAGTGCCTTCAATACAGAACCCGTGACCGGAGCAGGTTGGGTGGATACAGTCAACTTCCCCGCAAAATTTGCCTTTATAACCTCGGACGCAAGAACACTTTCCGTTAACACAGTGGCCGTGGCCATTGCAGTCTGGGACTTCGCACTCGTCATGTCGCAGGGAGCATTCTTTTCCTTTCCATCCTGGGTTACATTGGCATTCACCATTGATGTACTCACCTCGTTGACTACACAGGACCGGACAGACACCTGTAATTTATTAATAGTCATATTGATATTTAATTTTTTTGTACATTTTGTTTTAATTGCAATCCCATCATTATTTGTTAATTAATATGAAATCGAAACTTACTTTCACTACAGTCATCACCTCCAAAGCCAGGTTGGCATTGACAGTGACCCATAAGACATTCTCCTTTGCCTGAGCAGCCGTTCGGGCAGTTATGAGTCATGTCTTCAGCCATAATCGCTATGAAAGAAATTTCTTGAGGATCACCATCGTCGTTATACAGGGAGAGAAACCAATGGCCTTGTTCCATATAGTGAGTCATCTCTTTCTTCACTGATGGCTGTAAATTAAAACATAATATGAAATGTTTAAGATTTTTTAAAACAACATTTTTTTATCCCAATATTATGCACTTACATGTGAAGCTCTCGTTGTTCTTGCTTTAAATCCACTGAGAACTTCCAAAAAATGGTACTGTGTGTGCGTTGGTAATGCGTTTCTTCTTGCGTAAATACCTATTGATGCTCCTCGAGGAATCATGTAGTCAAATTTAACATATGAAGCTTCTGATTGATAGAACTGCATGTTCCAGTAGCTATATGGAGGGATTTCTTTAGATAATTTTTCACCTAGATTAATTTGTATGAATGTCGTCCCGTCTGGCGGAAACGTTTGCGCGGGGAATGTTCGCGCACCTACAATAAGAATAAATTATTAGTATACCTCATATATTTTTGAATTTAAGATGAGTTGATGATTAAACATGCGTTTACGTGATGTTTAAAAGAATTGTTCACTTATTTATAATTATCACAGATAAAAAGAGGAATTCATTTAATTATCAGTATCTATCTACAGTCTACTATTCTACAATGCAGTGTACTACGCATCGATAAAAAAACTCCCAAACGATAAAACCTCAAATGCAAACTTAGTGTTTAAAAAGCGCAAGCATTCGTAAATAATTAGCATTGTACCCGCTACCCTTAAATTAATAGATCACGGATTAGTGAGTTAATCACAAATAGTTGTTGCTTATTTAAATATTTAACCAATGAGTGGTGGTGACGGTTAGTATGTTATTGTTGATTGTATTCAAATCCAACAACCTCACCTTCCAATATAAGAATAGGCGGAGGCTTAACCTTTGGGCATACACACTCTGGAACTGCTTTTGTAGATGTAGTTTCAAATTCAGTCTGAGTTGTTGTTTCAACACTAGTATCGGTAACGGGAGTTGTTATTGCTTCGCTCACTGTTGTATAATCTGTCGTTTCGTTTGAATCAGTATCTAGACTAATAGAGCTTGGAGATTCTGTTGCGGTGGAGGCATCATTTCCATTGAAGTATGCAGTGGTCGATTCATTTGCTTCAGTAACAGATTGTTCAGTATAATCTGTATCATAGTCGTCGTTATTTGTTTCTTTACAAATTGGGCATGAACATTCACAAGTTCCTCCATAACCATCTTCGATATCATCTGATTTTGGTTTAGTTATACTCTCCAAAGTAATAGGACTATTAAAATTCGTGGGAGATGTTGGCTCAGCGTCCATAGGTGTAATTTTTACAGTTGGTATTTCATTACTATCCCCAACTGTGGGAACTGTTACTGTCAAAGAATATAGGGGTTTATATGATGCACTATCAGCACCATCGGCAGAAATGGTAAGGTTAATTAACACATGTTTTGGGTTAGACGTAATATCGGGGAATTTTGTTTGACTATTTACAGTGGCGTCTTCATGTGGGACTGTTGATTCAGTGGCACTGCTTGTAGTTGTATTATTTATTGGGTTAGGATTAGTGGCACTCGGTGAATGCTGTGTAGTAGTCACAACATGCTGGCTGTGCGTAGTCATAGAATTTGTTGTTGATAAAAGAATATTATTTTCTTCTGCGTTTGATGAATTTATTAAAGGTGTTACCGTAGTAAGTAACGTAGTAGTAGTAGTTGGCACTTCAGATAAGATTTGAGGCAAACTTCTGGCGTCATTAGGAGAATTAGTATCACTCTCATAATGTAATCGGTTGAGATTAACGTCTGTGTGATTTGAATCATTTAAAGAAATGTGTAAATCTTCATTAACTTCATTAAATCTAGTAAGTAGCTTTAGGTACTGTAATTTTTGTATACCATAAGAATAAAGTGATGGTAAAGCATCATTCTGCATTGAATCTGGTTCATACGCAATTTCTTTAGAATTTGTGTTTTCAATAGGCAAATGCGATATTTCCAGTGGTAGTTCATCAGCAGCTTTGGTAGCTATAGCAGGCACGGTTTTAGGAATTAAAGTCGTGATCTCTTCAGAATTTGTAACATTTTCAAAGGTAATATGTCCAATAGTGATTTCTTCTGCTTTGTCGTGTAATGAGTTTTTAAGCTCAGTGTTATTTACCATTAGCTCACTACTATTATTATTAGCGTTGCTAGACACAAAAGCACTGTTAGCACCCTTCCCATCCTCTTCAATTTGTTCATTAATAACAGTAGTTTGAGTCGAAGCCGACGTCACACCATGCAAAAAACTAACAGTGCTTACAGAAGGCATAGTGATTAGTTCATGCATATCTACAGTAGTGGAAGTATCCATGAAAGAAAGAGAAGGTGATACAGAAGAAGCATGCCCGTCTACACTTCTACGTGGGCGTGAATGACGTTCCTCTTTACCTGAGCCAGATGCAGATGAGCTCTGGTGAGGTCTCGCTAGAGATTTGTTACTTGATTCAATCGTCGTCGCTTTAGACGCCGAGAACATTTCTGTAGATTCACCAACTAGTACTGTACACGCTTTCGAAGTCTGATATGACCAGTTCACAAAGTATGAGGCTGTGGACAAAATAAGCATTGTGATTAATGATAAAAAATAGCAAAGTCAACAAGAATAAATATATTCATGTGTGTGAAAGGATAATTTAATAGAACTTGGTTCTTTCACAGAGCAAGCAATCAAATTGTTATAACGTGTAAAAAATGCTCACCTGACATATAAGAAGCAATGGCTAATAGAAGAACGAAGAGTATTATAAACACTATGGCGGTGCACTTCCAAGAACACCTCGAGGAAAGTCCCTTCCTGAAGTGGAAGCGGGAAGCTGCTGGGGGAAAGTGGGAAGCACGCAGGTTATTGCGCACGGGTAGGACTGGAACAGGCGCGCCGAACGCCGGGTGCGCGCGTTCTCGATCCATCCTCTCTAAAGTGCTTTTGTCCTGCTTGCCCGGACTACTACACGACGAGTTTGATTTGTAATCCATAGACGGATTCTTTTGTATGTCCCCTGTAAAAAATATTTGGTTTGGTTAAAAAAATTGACTATTACTTCTATTACATAAACATATCGATATAATACTATGATTTGTCACTTTATTTTGGAATAAATAAAAAAAAATTGTTTGTCTTACAAATCTATTGACACCAAAAAACCGTTTATAATTTACTTATAAATATTGCAGAGCATTGGTAAAGTTTTGAAAAGTACGGTAAAGGAGTTTATAGAGGCAGAGGAGTTAAGTGACAGCGATTTCATTGATTTAATGAATATTTATTAGTTCAACTCGTCGGCTTAGTTTACCGGTTTATTGACGGCTATTTCTATTTCAATCTTTACCACCTTGTTACTAATATTATGTAATATAGATTATTGCCTTGTTAAAAGGAACATAAAAGTGGTTGTTAATGTGGTTATTATACACAAGTAGGAGGCATTATGTAGTTATCAAAAGCTTAAGCCAATTCTGACCTGAAGGCACGTAGAAGTTGCCGGAGGGCGTACGCACAAGACACGAAGGCTCGAAGTCCGCTAAGTCAGCGGGGTTACCCGTAATGCGGCCGTTTAGCCGAGACATAGTTGGGTTGCGAGGCGGCACATCGGGCGGGAGCCGGGATCCTTCAAGGAGACAACCTGGGGACAATGAGTTGAAGCATATAAATGACTATACTTCAGAAAGGTGTAATCATTAGCGCTAATCTAGCTCTTGTTCATGAAATTAAGGAAGATACTTCCGGGCGGAACGATTTTCAATGGGCAATTTATATATATTTTTATAGCAATAATTTCACGTGTTTACCTAAGATACCTTCGTACTACATCGAAATCATGAAACTTATTTTAGTTAAAAATAAAGAATACGTCCCAGATGTAATTCAAAGGATTTTTGTCATTATACTACCAAAAAAAAGTTATTTTTTTTTTAAAATTGATATTGTACTTTCATAATAAACTTTTTGGGTAGGTGGATAGGCTGAGAAACTGTGGAGATATTTAGCGGTAATACCCACCGCCTAATGGCCCCGGAGCCCTCAAGTAATCACCTGTAGCCAGTTGCAGTTGCCTAGACTTTTCCCTTGTAAAAAATATGGTTAAGCTGATTTACTGTACCTAACTGTATGACTGTTCTCGATTTTTCTTACTAGAATTTCGATGTTAAATCTAGTTGAAGTAAACATGGATTCATATATTTCGTGGACTAAGTATAACATATAGCAAAATTATATATGGGCTAAGACACTACCGCAGGTGGAATTCGAACCCCGTCATTTGGTCAGATATGGTAACCGGTAACTCTTGTTAAAATTCTTTTCGTAACCGTATTAAAGATTATTACAGGTTGTAAGTTAATGAGGCTGTCTAATAAAATATAAAAAAAATATCTGAATATATCTCTATAGTTTATTTCAAAGCTACGTGTTTTTATATCTTTATATTTATAATTCTACTGTACGTGTGTATGTCACTGAACTCCTCCTAAACGGCTGGGCCGATTTGAATGATTTTTTTTGTGTGCGTTTGGGTGGCGCCCTAGATGGTTTAGATTCACAAATCAGTCCGTCAGATAGCGCTGCAGTCGGCACAGCAACGCGTGACCGGGTCAGCTAGTTAATTATATAGTGTTTTCAATTGAACTTTGTTTCCTTTAATTAAATTTAAAGTCTCGAGTCTAATGCTTATTGTCTGGCTAGTGGCTTTATTCTCTTGCTCTGCCTGCCAACAAATGTATGTTTGTTGTTTTGTTTATTTTATATATATTTTTTTCTAGAATGTATTGGAAAAGGTGATCGAGTCTAGTAGCCTCTTACTAAATAAAATAATAAGTGGGGCAGTTTAGTTTATACTAAAGCGAAAAAGGGGCCAAGTGTAAGCATGTTTTGTGTTTGAAACTCTTCCTGTACACATTCATTCATGTGTTTGCTCATTTATATTTAACTCAGACTTATAGCTGTTGTACTACGTTTATGTTCTTGACATTTTATAAGAAATATATTGGTATGTCTGTTTACCTAATCGCTTATAGGAAATTCTATGCAATATATAGCATGCAACATTGGTGGGTTATATTATATTATTTTAAATTATAGATTGATTTATTCCTATATGGTCTCCATCGCTCTAAGTCGTGAGTAAAATGCTTTAAAATGAACTGTTGTTTATTTTGCAAGTGATTTGCGGTGTTATGAGGAAGTAATTCTTTAAATACTAAGCTTTATTGTTTAAGCGCTAGTGATTATTATCTCATAACTACACGCTTTGCCATATTTAAAGTCCAAAAGGCGATCGGAAAACCTATAAACTGTTTTATTACCAAAGGCAACCTCGTTTTCAGCGCTAAAAGCTTTAACAAAATTAATCAGCTCCAGCGCGGTCGGGGCATTAGCAGCAGGAAAAATTTAATTAATTCTATCCACGAAAATTCACAAGTTGAAATTCAATTAAGGGGCAAATATTGCTCACCGTAATTGCTCGTAAACAAATAGGAGCGTGAATCGGCCCATGCAAATGGATCAAAGATCGCGTGTTCCGGTAGTTAGTATAAAGGAAATATATTAGACCGGGAGCCATTGCTCAAACCACGGGGTGCGCCAGTAGAGGCCTCTCCCAACGCTAATATAACCTAATGGAAAATCGAAGAATTATCTGTGGCCACCCGCGAGCGCCCGCCAACTTTTGATCCTCGACAAATTTTAAGGATTCCTTCGAGCGTTAATTAATTTATTGTAGCGGCCGATGTAGCCGCAAGAAAACTCAATTAATTTTAAAAGGGTTTTTGTGTTGTTTTTTTCACGATCGCCCCGTTTTATTGCTGAAAAGAAAATGGCGAACTTCTCGATAATATCGTCAGCGCCCTTTGTACGGACGCCCTTTGAAACGATTCTCTCGGCAGTAATTAGAGATAAATGAAGGAATTTTAAAATTTCCCCAATGAAAAATATTTTCGTATACAAACGCACCTAAAAGCCTCTATAATGAGAAAATAAATGAGCAAGGCCGGCGAGTAATAATTCATTTGCATATAAGATGTTATTTAAGTAGCAACTAAACGGAAGCATTTATCTACGACACCCGAAGGCCGGGGATAAACGCGCTCGTGCGAGGTAGGGACGATCTATCGAGCCTCGTTCCACCGCCAATGAAAAACTAAATCACCAGATCCCTCACCTAATTTAAGAGGACAAGTATAGTCATTAATACACATGTCAGCCGTCGTGGTACTACAAAATGTGGCCCATTTATATCCCGTCTCGGGCTTGGGAATTATGGTAATCGGACGGATCGTGTCTTTTGTCTGTAATGGTGGGTAATTACTGAGGCACCTCCAGGGGACAGTTCGTCTCTTGTAGGGGGCCCTGGGGCCCGAGAATTCGACACTCGTTACGAGAATCGTCTCAACTTTAAAAAGGGAACGCGATTTTGAACGCCACCCTGGGATTTGTCGGCGCGTTAAGGAACGAACTTTTTCTCTGTGTTACTTCTCCAAAATTGCCTTTCACGGTTCGACCTCGTCGATCTGTTTTTTAGGTTTTTTATTTACATAACGGAGAGTGTTCCTTTTTTATGGTTAACTCCCGGCTACCCGTTGTTTTACACATATTTGCAGACTCCACAATGCATAAAACTGAATGACAATCAGATAGAGACCACTATCCATATTCCGGTTCGTTTATTTTTATATTTTTCGAGCCATCTGGCATTCGCTTTGCTGTTTCCCCGTTTAGTACCCGCATTTCCCCCAAGAAAACCAAAGCTAGCTTACTTATTGGAAGATAAAGGGGGTGTGTTTCGGCTCATTTGCGGTCGAGCTCTGCGCGATCAAACGTGATTTCTTATTGGGAAAGGCAAACAACCAGACGGCGTTTGATATAGAGAAACTGCGGTTTTCCGGAACGGAGCTCACAAAAAAGGAGTTAATTCCATCTGTTACGGTCCATTGTTACGAAAACAATCTATCAAGTAGGATAGTAAGGTATAAAATAATATAGGGCACAACGTGTGGCTCAGTGCGATGAAAGAATCTTTATACCGCAGATGTTAGAGTCAAACTGTCAAGCATATATCTCTTCCAGGTAGTTTCATAACTCGAGACGGTGATGTATGGGAGATGTGACCTTGTGCATGTGTGGGACACTGACTGAAGCGAGACATATTTAGGCAATCTCACAAGGCAAGAGACGGCGACACGTGCTCACAATCTAAAACTCGTTACGCGAAACATTCCCGAAGCAATTTAGAATTTACCCCTTAATCTTGATTCGAACACGAATCGAGTGTGGAACAACAGAAATCCTTATTTATGCATATTCATATCGGACGTGTATACAACGTGACTGCGGCTAGTTATGCGCAAAAACACTTAAGCTCGGTTCCTGCTGGAACCGATTCCCCAATTTTGATTTTAAATTTAGCACCGAAGTTGTGCCGCGCGCCAGTGCAATATTTATATGAGAGAGCAGCGCAGCGATTTATAGTTGGGAACAATCGGGAACTTGGTCGGACGCCGTCGTGACTTCGTTTTAATTAGTACCCATTCATCGTGGAACAATTGAGTCCTCGAACAAATCCATTATCGGGAACTTTTCGATAGTCCGAAAGAGGTGTATTCAAAGTTTGCGATTGCAAAGGGATAGATCGAAGCGTTTTGCCGATTTTGACGCTGCGCGCCCCTATTTATAGAAAGGAGCTACTGAGGCGAACACTTTAATGGCTTCTAATACCTTTAGATTTGCAAGATCTTGTAAATAGGTAAAGGAATTGTTCAGGTGTTTTTAATTGTGATTTTAGTACCGCACAAGTATTGGGGTTAGGGAGAGAATAATAAAAAATCCGAAAGCGGCAACGAAAATCGGGGCGTTGCTATCTTCCATTTAGCTACGAGTAATGTTATTAACCTTTCATTTTAATCAATGGGTCACGGCTCACTGGCTCAAGGCTGTAATTCAACTTTGTATACTTAAAAGTATATTTGACTAGCGGGTTAAATAAGCGGGTATAGTATTTTCTGCAAATCGACAAACATCTAACCGTTTAACAGGATTCGGATGTGCAATGTAAACGTATATAGCACGAGCAATGTATCATGTCAAGACGCGGGGCGGCCTGCCACGCTGATAAGATTACCAGACAAAGGAAGTCCACCCATATCACTACCACCATGACCGCTAAATGCGAGCCTTCATTTACTACCCTCATCGTGGCAAATCTAATCTCAATTTTAATTCTTAAGCTCTAAAGTCCACATTGTCCTGCACTGTCTTTATTAGTGTCCCGACGTCAACGTCTGCTTCGTTAAAGGACACTCAGCTTTATTTATGTTGACATACTGGCAATGTTACCTTATTTGTTGCTAGCGATCGCTATTGTACAAACGGAGAATCAGACCGTCTGCTTGTTTGTATAGAGTCGAAATTGCGTTTGGATGGCGACGTCTCAATATGTCGCGCCGAGGGAATGTGGGCCTTTCGCTTTGAGTTTTAGGGTATTTTTTTGCGGACGTGGATATATGGAGCGGTAAGCCGGGCAGTTTCCGGACTACGATAAGGAGACGATGTTGCTAAGTCGGTCCGTCACGCGACCTGTCCGCTAATTTATGTTGCGCTGATTTCAGATATAAAGCTAGTAGACGCTATCCTTCCTAGGACCGGAGGAGCCCTTTTTATTGCCGTTATGTAAATGTTGAATTAAAACATCCGCGGAAAGTCCAGTAAAGATACACCCCATCTGCATAGCACGTTGGAATCCGGGCACTTTATATGCATACATTTAGACGGTGCATTAGAAATTAAAATGGCCGCGTGGAACTGGGGCGTGGTGAATACATATATACATATAGGTACTTTGTGCTGTCGTCGTCTGAAATCTGGTCGGCGTCGTTTAAAGGCGATAGTCCGCGCGCCGGTGTTGGGTGTTGCAGTAACGGATGTAAGATTACAGGCTTGATAATAAACGGGAAGTGCAACGTTACAGCTCGTTAGCGGGAAGCCTTCATTAGAGCTCACGGCGAAGAAAAAATAAAGTGTCAGAGCTACGCGCCCGCGTAACTGAATATCCTCGGCGTTTCGACATCTGCTAATGGTCGAAACAACGTCGAGTTTCACCATTAATCTCACTATCTCATTGTACATATTTCTTTGTCTAAATCCATTAAATTAATTACGGCCATTCGGGGAGCCGACTCCGTATTTATTAGGCTCGTTATCATTCATTGAATCTTCCGATAGACGAGTAGTACTCGGTAAATTGGAAGAAACGCCGAGGCCGTCGTGATAGATGCCCGACTTACACGTAAATGGGGGGCCAAATTAGCTGTCTGCCGAAGAATGCAGTTACGCCGGTGACTGATTCGCACCGATGGATTTGGAGGGGGAGCGATTCGGGGTGCCGCGAAGATTCATAGGTGTCATCGGGTCCAGCGATGAGGGCCTGAAATTGGAAAATTCCATTCGATGTTGGCAAGGTGCGAGGGGTCATGACGATAATGCCCTGATCTTGACCCGCGCTCGGAGCGGAATGTGATGCCAGCCGAGCCGTCAGATGTCCGATAGCTACCAGACTTCATTAACCTTTACCCGTCCGCGCAGGCATTAATTACTCTTAATAGAAACAAACAAAACGAACTTCCACAGATAAATGGGCCAGATAGTTGTTTAATTGTCTTATCTAGCTGCGTACCGGGTGGCATTATAATGCAGATTCACTTGCCGTTTACGTCTCAACTTTTGTCAAAAGTTTCGTTACGGTATCCGCTCCCCCTTCACTAATGAACGATTCACAGACGAGATTGGAGTCATAAATTAATGTTTTGTGTAATTGGTCTGACAACAGCGTAATTTGGCGCCGTAATCAAAGCCGCCTGAGGAGCATCGACGAAGCGGACGCGCGCTCTGTCAAACACTTTGTGATATCAGATGAAATTGTTCAGTCTAACGACTGTACTCAAATGAGGGAATTTTTAAATTTAATTATTTTGCTATAAATTATGTAACTTTTTAATTGTGAATAACCTAAATGTTTACCTATTGGCTTTTTTCTTTTACATTGAGAATCGGTATGAACTCCGAAGCGTAAAGGAAAAGCGTAGGTCAAGGACGAAAGTCATAGACAATAAAACAAGATGCAAGGTAAACCCAATAAGAAGGACAGATATCGTATTTGATAGTAAAATGTCATAAGTCAAATAGAAGTTGTAAAATGAGTGTAATTTTTTTTTTAAATAGTGTATTTTTTAATAACATTTCCTATAAACTCTGCGCTTAATAATGAGCAATATTTGATATTTATGTAATAAAATTTTATACATTAATACTGCCGTCCTTACGATAAGTGCAGTAAGTAGTTTTAGCTACTTTCGAAATAATTGCGATTAAAGATTTAAATTTTGTTTTTTTGTGTATAATAGTAACTAAAATAGCTATTGACTTGAAACTTTTACTATATGACTATAAAATGAAGCGGAATTTTTATGTACTTGTAAATTATATTTGTACATACCTTTGTACGTAAGTCAATTTGCCCAAAATTTAGACTTATTGCACTTATCGTAAGGACGGCAGAATAGTATTATTAAAATCTATATTAAACTAAAAGAAGGTTATCGATTAAATAGGTAAATATGACGACACGTATCAACAACATTGATTTATTTTGACGGAGTTATTTACATATGTTTCGTCAAATATTTAAAATTTTCAATTAAGTAACATCTAATTGTATTTAAATAAATTGCAAGTTAGTTGCTATAAATTGCTAACCTTCTAGAGGATGACTGTACAAAATGTATATGTAATGTATGTTTTGACATGTACCAAAGTAGGTATTACTAGACATTAAGAATTTATGTAAATTTCAAATGCAAAAAAAGGATTTATTCCAAAAATGTCATAGACATTAAGTAAGAACGCATTATAAAATTTAAGAGCCCATTGATATTACCATAGATCACGTTCTATGTAGAATATTCCACAGAGTACCTAACAATCATGTTTCAGAGCGCGCGTAGCCCGGGATGTGTCAAACAAAACTCAGACTCGGGAATATTTCGCGGGCTTTTTTCAAGGGACGTCGGGCATCCCGATGGAGATTGATGACCCGGCGGGTAGAGGGAGGGGAGGCTTTCGCATATATCCAAATTATGCGGTGATGGACGTTTCTTACGGACAACTAGCCTGTAATAATCTCGGTGTGGGGTTTCCCATCGATTACCTTGTTAGTCACTAACTTAAAAATGGTGGAGTTTAACAAAATTTGTGTATAGAACTTTTTTATAATGTTTCAAGGTTCACGTTCGTTCCTCTAAAAAAAAAAGATGGGATTTGATAAGTATTACATCTTAAAGTTATAAAAAGCTTCCGATTAATAGAGCTACATAATTGTAAAAAACCGAAACAAAATATAAATTGTAAACAAGGCAATGAGTACGAACGCCTTGGTCAGCGAAAAGCACATCCTATTTCGCTGAGGCCATTAAAATTATAAAGACTAAACAGGTTTATATAAAACCTACACGACAATTATTAATACAAAAACACTTTAATTGCTCACTATTAAAAAACATTTCTATTTCACTATAAATAAATTATTAAAAATAATATATTTTAATAAAGTATAATGTATACTTTACGTTCAAGCATTATTAATGATAAAAACATGTACACAAATTAACTCGGTGAACATTATTACCTAATATTACCAGCCGAATAAAGTGCTGTACGCTTTTAGTTGGCGTCGTAAATTTTCGGCGTAGTTAATGTTATAAAAGGCTTGTAATGCGCAAAATAAGTCTTTAAATATGGAGGGTAAATCGTGAAAGGACTACAGTTTTATCGCGAGTCCATTGTGCGGATCGGCCGGCCCAGTAGCGCACTCCGATAAAATACGCCAGTCCTCATTTACCCGTTATGGGTAGCGGATTTCCGAAGTAATGAACCCACAAAATATCAGATTACGGGACACGGGCATAGAGAATCTACTCTATTTTAAACTCTTTGGTTTATTAAAATAGCTTTGAGAAACTTACTGTTATTTTGATTATTAGCGCTCGGAGTCCATTCTTCTTATTATTTACGAAGAATTACAGTATTTTATTAATACCAATGCACTTCTGTTGGTCTTATATCACTGCACTTGTTTAATGCGTCGCGGTTGTAACGTTATTACTAATTCGCTGTTAAGTCTTGAAACACATCACTGCAGTTATCATAAATAGTTAAAATTTTTAAATAATTAGCTACACAGCATTAGAGCAAGGACCTAATGTTATTGTAAAAAGGAATACATAACATTAACAATGTTACTAATGGCTTATTCACGTGTTTTTGTTTTCCTAATTATGCACAAATAACATTACAGAAAAAAACAAGTATCATTAGTAAGTTGTTATCTAAGCTATTTGGAAATATCCATTAGTTTGGCGTTAACCGTTAAGATATATTTAAAAAGTAAACAGTAGCTACTTTAGTCATCGCGTAATATAAAAGGTGTACAAGTAGCACGTCCTCATGATGTGCATTTGTCGCGGAAGCGTCGCGCGTCAAGAGCATTCGACACCGGCTGAGTGCGTCATCGTCACCAGCACGTGGGGGGTTGCTATGTGCTAAAAATGCATGCATTTCCCTTACTTAATTGGCTCACAACCCTTGATGAAGTAGAGATCGGCGTGGTCTGATAACAACCTTGATTTGTGGTTGAACTACTCTTTGCACGCAGTGTTATAGTAGCACAATTCGTCGGATAAATAGCTATGTTCATTTCGATTATGTTACAAATGTTATCTGCAACTCAACTTTGAGATTTTAACCAGGAACTCCGACACGCGATACTATTCGGTATCGCCCGAATTACGAGGGTTACCCAACTAAACTGCGGTAAAATCATATCGCCTATGAAATAAATCTGTATCGTTCTGGGACGGCTCCGGTTACACCCTCCATTTCAGCGGTTATTTGCATTCCGAAATAAAATGGCTGCGCTCTGGGAGTTGACGTGACGTTGACAGGTGCGCGCTGTCAAATTGTGTGTTTGTTTTTAATCGCTTTGTTGAGCTTGCGTTTTGATTGAGCTCCAGTGTCATTTGTTAAAGCGGAGTAATGATTATTATGGGAACTATGAACGAAATTAATTGTTTTAAGCCAAAGCATCCGACTCTCTGTTATTTAGATGGAGTACTAATGACAATATTGTCCGCATTCGAGACGGTCAAAAATTTTTGGTACGGTTATGTAAAGCGTTGTCGTAATTGAACAAGTTCACGTTTGCAACACGGCGACACGTAGCATCCGGCGCACCGAGAGCGGAGCCCGTGAATGTATAAAAGTAATTCAATTTCACTCCACCGTTACTCGAAAGATTTCGCCGAGTTTTTGTGCGCAAACATCCCGGGGCTTGGAAATACATCCATAGGTCAAGCACACTCGGTCCCTTTGTACTCAAATAGGTATAGCGTCGTGTGCATTAGCAGGGTTCGCCTTTCTTCGAGTTTTTTCCCCGAAGACGGCCCCTCGGCCGCGGCATCCGGTAGGGTTCGCGGGGATCTGCGATTAAACGCATGTCATTTTGATTTATTCACGCAATTATTACACATCACACGCGCCAGCACTGCTCATTTGCGAGATTGCATTCAAAGGGCGAGATGAGCATTTATCATTCGCCTCTTCGAGTGAATTGTATTTCTTAACACTCACTGTTATTAGCACAACGTAACCGAGCCATATTTTACAACAACACATCGGTGCACAAAAAAAAAAAGAAAAGGTCGACGTATCGGTCGGGGCAGAGGGCAAAAAAGGCGGAGCGTCCGCTCTACGGTCAAGCGAGCACTCCAGTTTGAAACCCATCTACAAATGTAAACCGAGCGCTTCTCAAACAGGCGCTATCCATCTTGCGAGCAGTGACGAACGATGGCCCTCCGATATGCGAGATGACACAATGCGATGACCCCGAATCCATTCCTCCTAAGGCCCGAGTAATAGTTTTTTTACCCCACTATCCGTTACTCTCCATATTTTATCGGACCTCCAGCTTTTTATGAGGGTTATATTGAGAATGTGTCATGTTACGATTCGTTTCGCGGCGCTGCTGAGTGCTTATGTGTACATATTTGATGCAAACGCGTAAAGGATTGATGATCCTTGTCCCATTTTTTGGGATTGACTCGACAATCCATTTATTTTCGGGACCGAGGAAATGTTTAAGACGTCCGATGACAACTAGTGAAGTGTGAGAGTTGGTCGGGCGTTATGAGAGTTTACAAAGGGCCAATTTTGATGGGTGCATTCTTGCGTTGGCCACGTGGGGGATTTAATGACGTCATCGATCAAAGCAAGTTGACAGGCGAGCGCAGTTGCAATAGACGAGGCTCAGTGACCGGCCCATATGAAAAGGAAATTTTAACGTAACGCTGATCATGTATTATTGAATGCGTCGCAACTGACAAGTCGCATGTGACATGATATATCGAACACGCGGAATATTCACGCGAATTCGTAATCGGTGACAAAAAAGAGATCTGCCGATAATAGAATTGGAGCGTATAATTTAATTTCGTTTACTGTACGATTGAAATATCAAACCGATTCCTATTCATAGCTGTAGGTGCCACTTGAGAAACTCTTGAAATCCGACATGCCTACACGAAGTTGTTCAAGTTTTATTGGGCCTACCGTTTAAACATAAATTCGATTTAAGTTGGAACTATAAATTTGTAGTTGTGGAACTCATTAGTGGTGGGCACATAATTTATTTACTCACGAACTTTCGTTGCGTAACTGACATCTATGCTTATCGATTTAACGTCAAATTTAGTATAGGATCGAGTCATGAGCTTAATTCAGATTAGCAATCAACACGATGAACCTATTTGCTATTTGGTGTGTGAAGTGTGAAATATCTAATTCCTATGTCTGCCGGCGGAATCCGAGCTAAGCGGCGTGCTAACGAAGTCTATTTGATTTGATTAGATGCTTCGAATCTATCTTATTATGAACGTAATATACATTTTAACATTACTCATTACTTGCTTACGTAATATGTTTTGTCTGGCCATAAAACTGTACCATAAGATGGAATAATGGAATGTGCAAATACCCCATAACCGCACAAAACCCGTGGACTTTAGAAGGCTTAATATTGTCCTTTAAAATTTTCAATTATGCAGTGCCCGGTTTAGAATGGAAGAAAGGCGTAAAAACAGACCGGCTATATGATAATCTAGTGACTAAATAAAAGCTTGAGTTACGACTGACACCGCGGGGTTTATGGTGGATTTTTTAAAAATAAAAATGGGCAATAACCGAGTCCCCGGTGGTCGGTCTTTTGGTAGAGGAATTTAATTTGCAAAACTTCACCCTGGCCGGTATAATTCGCGGTGATGCGTTATCAATAGTTGTATGAAATTAAATTTCTTGAAGGGTCAACAGATATTCGAGTAGTTAGGGTTAGGAGGAGCGGATTTATTCCTTATTTAGTATCACCTTCATTACTATAGGTTCGTTTATCTCTAGGGAAATCATACGGGTATAGAAGGATAATCAATCGCGAGATTTGAACATTAATTAGCGAGTCACAAAGATATGTATAACATATTTTTGGTTTTACCTTATTTTACAATATTATTCGAAGTCAAGTGACGAAACTGTGGATCGTTTCAAGACAAGATCTTGTGTAACCTCTAAACAAATCAATACAGTTTAGTTTGCATATGAAGGGTGGTATATTGTTCTAAATATTTTGATTAAGGATATATGATGGTGATACATCATTTTAATTATATTGCATTAGAAAGCTATATATTCACCGAATGGCGTCTAGTATTTATCTGTGGGCCTCTGGGGAAATACAGCCGCGTGGTCCTCGCTCCGCATTTGTTTAAACAAGTCTGATTGCTCAGGGAGCGTATTTGCTTATTTCATCAGTCTTTTTTTAATCAGCATATAATAACCCTTTTATAAATTAATTGTGACTAAGTTACTGTTACTTTTATTGATGGTTTGTCTTTAATCACTTCGGTTCGGTGACATCATATTTTTCAGATTTTTAATTATGTTTTGATCTTTTTGACTTGCTTTTAGTAAATTCACCTATAAGTTTGTATGTAACGGAATATTCTAACGCGTTTTTTACCCACTTTGAAACGTCAGATTAACTTGTTTTTTGATTAATTTTTGCACACTTATAAAACACCGATGACAATACAATTTATATATAAAAAGTTTAAAAATACGAAAAACTGAAAAATTATAATAAATGACATGAATTATGAAAACAATCACGCTTCTATTGAATCGAACTAAAAAATGAAAAATATATCATAGTTGAAAAAAAACTAAAAACATTATTATATAGTAAACCCAACTAAAAAGTAAAAATGATTGAATGAATTTAACCGATTTATTTTATGTAAATCTAAGAAAATGCTTTGTACGACATTCATTATACTCAGCATTTCGAAATATAAATAGTAAATCTATATTTTTTAGTTCGGTTAACCATAAAAGTGTTTTTTAGTTTTTAAAATATATTGTTTAATATCGAAAAATACAACAAATAAATCATCGCAATACACTTTATACACTTTATGCGTATTTGATACACAGCTTTAAGTAACAAAATATAATATGATAAAACACCAGGAAGTCAAAAACAGGATGTCGGAAATAAGTGAATTATTATATAATTATTTAGAAATAGACTTTTTTACGGTTAAAGTTATATTCTTTTGAAGCATTTTTATTTTGTTAACAACGAGAAGGATGCTGGTATCATAGTATATTAATGTATACCATGACACCAGCCCAAAAAGTATAATTTTGTTTATCTTGCTTGCTTATAAAAAATACCTATGACTCGGTGCAGAATATGGGAAATGAATACATGCAAAGGGCTCTAAGATGTTATTGTTAAAATCGTTTTATGGTGGAGGCTTATTGATGAGTGGATTTGATGATAACTGTGATAGTACCTATTCTATTAATAATGTACTTTATTATTTATTTCTTTTGGTTGCATTTCTTTTGTAAGCTTTCGTTTATCATGGCCTACTATTGTATAATTTACACATAAAATAAAAATATTTTATTTTCCGATAGTCCATAGATGTTAATAACAATTTTACTAACAATTTTTATAAATATAATAATAAATAAACAATATGATAATATTTTATTTCAAGTAGTAATTTCATATACTGTTTATTTTTTTAATAATATTCTATGGCTTGGATGAGTGTCCTTTTAGAGTTTAAGCCATGTCTGCATATTCAGTTTCCTATTTTCTTAATCAGATGGTTATGAATGATAATGTAAGCTGATTTATGATGATGACCAACATATGATGAATGAACAATACCTTAGGTTCCAGTAAAGGTCTTACTAAAACCTCCGTGTGGACATCTCGAGAGAGCGTTGAAAGACTTTCGCTGTTTCGTTTCACTTGCCAACACTCTTGCATGTTCACAAATATTTCATGGTTATTATAATCCACCATTATTACGTCCAAATTCATCACAACACAATTTTTAATAGGAAAAACAAAACTACCCAAGCGACGCTTCCCGCTGCCGCCAAAAAGTTCCTATATTGTATACTCTATGACGTAAGGACACAGATTGTACTTACCATCTTTTAATAACTTAAACTAATCTGTAACCTACAATTAACAAATTCGAATTTACCTTAAATCTATCTAATTATTTATCGATCAGTAGCTTTTAAGATAAAGAACTTCACAAATGAAATGCATTGAACAGTATGAGTCATTTACAGGCTTGAGTCTGCCATGTACAATCTGATATTAGGCGGGTAAGTGCAAATTAATTCGCTCGACGTTTCCGAACATTGAGACAGCTTCGTACACGGGTATTCCATCAGCCCATAGCGGAGAGCCCGTCAGTACAGCATTATCCATGCATCTACGGTTTCCGTTAAAATCGGGCAGCATATAAAATATTTTTGAAATTGGAATACAGAATGATGTGTATTTTTTTGTTTTATCTGTAGTAACATAATTATTATGACCTTTTTTATACCATATTTTTAATACTTATGAAAAAATTGAGTTTCAGAGCAGTGCGTATGTTTGGACGCACCTCTGGAACGGAGACACTTATAAAGTTTGGTAAAACGCGTAATTTGGTGTTGCGGAGTCCGAGTTTAATCTACGGTTTTATAACTGAACATTAATTTCAAAGCTTTTCGGTCTTTTACGGACCACGGACGATACGGACAATTCGTAGAGCTGTGAAAGCAGCCTAATTTACCATTAGTCCGTTGATTTTGTGATGAAGGATTTTTCGAACTAATTATTGACTTGCTTTTATCTAAATTGTATTAAAATCTATAGTTCATGTATCGTATCTGCATGCCTACAACATAAAGCGAATTAGTACTGTTGATTCACAAAATCGATGTAACACGCCGTCATTGTATATTAGCAAATAAATACTCTTATTCTTATGATTTTCAGTATAATTTATTTAATTTGAAAACCTTTATTAAATAATGTATGATGCGTTTCAACTAACAACATAATTTCGGTTCCATAATAACCATTTGATTGACGTTAAGTTATCCAATAAAAGATAAGATAAAAGATAAAATGCTTTTGATTCAGTATGAACATTCACAATGCATTTATTGAAAGTCGACTATTCCATGGCTTGGTAAGTGCTACGACGGGAGACTTTGTATCAAGAAGAAGCCGCAAAAAAAAAATAACAGTACCGTCTAGGGACGTTCGAAAGAAGCAATATTAATATACATTAATATTATTAAGCGTAGGAACTAAGTGTTAAAAAATTAATAGAAAGCCACGCCAGCCACGCATACTAGATGAGTGAAAGCGAGACAGAAGCCTACACACGCTGAGGTGGGGAGGCAGCTGGCTCATATATATGTATATATCGTGTAACGGTCAAAGAGTACTAGGTATATATTCTATACAAAACTGGTTTGGTATAGAATATATACCGGTAACGGTATATACTTTTATATTGGTAACGGTATTTGGTAAACCTGACGCTCTCGTGTAACGGTAAAATCTAACGCTTAGCACGGATAGTGGTCGCGCGGAGAGCGCCTATATGCGAGCGGCCCGAACGTCCGTATTCAAAATTCGGCAAGGTCTATTTTTATCTCATTTTATTTCAAAGTTATCATACCAATTGCCTTTCAACTGTGGCGGACGCGTCTTCGCACCTCCACCGTTTTTATGTTTTCATAAATTTCCATTGAGATCAATATTTTATATCCGCGGAGGCGAGTGAATGGGGATTTTTTGCAAGTTCGCGGCGCACCCCGTTTTATTTATTCCATGGCCCTTAGAGATTCACCAACGTTCGATACATTTTTCCGGGATAATGTTATCACGTAGGTACGGGTTGCTTTGCACCCATATGTAAATACGGGTTTTTTTGTCTTAATAGTGTGGCGGGGGAAATTATTTGTTCAGATATTCTCACTCTGCGTTCACTATTTGTTGAAAGCTTCAAGTTTATTGAAAAAGTTTTGTTTGCGAAGTAATAAATACTTATTTTTGTATATGTCTTTTGTCTTTAGTGGAAATAATCTGTGGAGACATTCATGGACAAATATGATGAATTTTTTAATTTGTGGTAATGAAGTTTTTAAAGAGATAGTGCAATATTATACAGTGACAGTGATTAAATTGATACTTTTGTTTATTTATATGCTAAGTTAGTTATATTTATATTTAATAACTCAATATCAGAACTATAAAATGTATCGCTTCATAATTCTTGTTTATGTAGTTTCTTTGTTAGATAATTTACTTTATAAAGTGATTGTGTATTTCGTTAATGAGTAATAAATTTAGATTTAGATTGGTTATTCCTGGTAACTGGTAACTATTCTAACGTAACCTTACCAATTTTACTTTCAGTGATAAAAGTAGGAAATAACTTAGAAACCCCAGTTTCGTTAGGTAAGGTAAAGACTGTGATCAATTGAATATAATTAAAATATAAGTAAGGCGACTTCGTTTTTTATCATAAAAGTACCCTTTTACGATTTCAAATATTACCTACGAATGATATTGTGTAAATGACGACCGTTTGTTGCAAAGGTAGAGCCTGTATTCTGCCTTTCGCACCGAGGGTCCTAGGTTCGAGTCCCGGAAGAGGCGTTTGTGTGATGAATACGAGCATTTGTACCTGAGTTATGGATATTTATATTTATATACTAGCTGACCCAGCCATGCCTTGCTGTGTTACAAATTAAAATAAAACCTATCCTATGTCCTAATTCGGAATAATCCAGCAAAAATATCATCAAAATTGCTTGAGTGTTTTTGGAGAGGTTCTTTCATTGCGGTCAAACACTGCGAGAGTATTATATATATATATACCTATAAATAATACGTTGCGCATAACACATACCTTACAGTGCTTACTTTGGGCTAGGCTAATTGGTGTGAATGTAAGAGATATAATAAATATTAGTATCTACCGATTTTTGTTCACTTCAGTAACATATGTATTGTACAATACATATGTTCATGGACAACTTTTGTTGATGGCAACAAAAGTGTCACGTCAAGGAATGTCCATGTATCCAGGTATGCCCGTGCAAGCCGCGCCTCGCTGATTGGCCATGGCTAACGACTCGTCAGTTAACGACATTTACGTGATAAGTGATTTTATTTGTTTGCAAAATTACCTGTAGTAAGTATTTGAAGACAAAATTACCTTCTGTTTACAGAGTTGTTGATAAAATTAAGATATTTTTTTGGAAGTCATTCTGTGATCACGGCTCCTGTAGAGGAGTCGAAACGTCAGGATTTAGAAAATTTTGAGACGAAAAAACGGTGTGGAACCTAAACGGTGCGTAAGAAAACAATCGATCGATAACTACGCGAGGTTAGGTGAATGCAGTAATCCATGGTTACCGCTTGGCTGCCTTGCACATCTCTGGTGGAAAAGAAAAGCAAAGCAAAGTGGAGTGGCTCCTGTATTGATGCACACACACAGAAACATATTTTTCACTGATATTTTCACAGACTTTGTCGATGATTCAACTCACACGACGGAAATTTAGTTTTAGTCCAGTAGTAGTGAAAGCTAAAGCAGGATACCTTTCTGGTGCACTAGAACGAGTTAGATGCAGGATTTTGCAGCCGTAAAGTTGCCTGTCTGTCGGTCTTCTACAGCATGTACTTTCGAGAATGTGCTCAGATGCTTCATGTGCTCATACCGCCATCTCCCTTTATCCATCGGACATCCAGACGCACTGCGGGTACTCACCACCATTTCTTGATTGCTATTCCTACCTGTCACACCAAGAGCTTCTCAACATCTTTCATATTGCGCACAGCAAAAGATTGGAACTCCCTCCTTGCGTCTGTAGGATGAATGTACCAGTCTCAAACCATTTAAGGAAAAAAAATAACTTTGAAATTTTCTTAAATAACCCAGTTGCGATGTTTCTTACTAGTTTATTTTTTATATTGTACCTTACCTAGTTAAAAGTTATATTTTAAAAGGATAACACTCAATTCCTTCTGTTTTTTTTTATTGTTTAACATAATCGGTATGTAGCTGGGATGTACCCTACTTTGACCAGCAGGCCCCAGTTGTTGACAAGATTTGTACCAGAGGTTGACCATTTAAAAATAAAGTGAAATTAAATTATAATTGACAAAAGGAAATGTATTTTATGATCAACTTGATTAAGGTTAGTTCTTAGTACTTATGAGATCAATAAGTAAATTACTATTTTCAGTTATATCAATCACAATAGAAATTCATAATTCTAAATGGCACATTTTAAAATCACATAAAAAGAAACAAATAATAACTTCACTTAATCTTCAAACGTTTTAAGTCACCTAAGTTTTTGGTTTAATCATTATTAATATCAAACATAGATAAAACAATATCCCGAAATTACTCAAAAGTAAAACTACAGATGAAAGGAATCAGATCCAAAAAAGATATTTGGTCATTTCTGGCACTTTGTATGAACCTCTATTATTAATTGACACAGGGGCATTTACTTTTACGACTATGTGCCATTTGAAAGTATTTGGAGTTGATAGCACCATCGTACTAACTTCTTTACTCTCTTTGTCAATATTTTTGTCTTCAGAAACTTCTAAATCTGAATGCCATTTTCTTATCCCTTCCTCAGTTACTACACTTCTTGAAGAGTTTATAGCTTCTGCATTTCGCTTCGCAATATCTGGATTTCTCTTCATAAAATTATCGAATCATTTTCTACCTGGAATTCCTTCCTTGAATGGAGTCGGTCGATTGTCGGTTTTAATTATTTTAGTGACAGACTCTATTAACTGCTCTTTTTTAATAGGAATTCCTTTTTTAGGAATTGCGTTTATCCACTGACGTAGCAATTGTTCCTCATCAGGTGTCAAAATTGTTGGCGGGCCTATTTTTCGTTAAATGGGATGTCTCATTTTTATTTTGTTAATCATTGTAGAATGGGGGATATTAAATTTGCGGCACGTTTCTCTTATTTTCTTTCCTGACTGTATTTCTTTAAGCGCTTCATAAATATCGCTCTCACTGTACAGAAAGAATGTTTTTTGGTGGCATATTGATTCTAAAACAAGAAAAAAAATCGTATTTTAAAGAGCTTGCTCAATCATAGGAGCTTAGTTTTGTATGCAGTACCAATGTCAAACCACTGGTCAACTAATAGAAATAATGCGATTTACTCGATAAAAATAGATGGTTCAGTTACAAATCATAACATAGACATCAAACAGATAAAAAAATGCAGAAAAAAAGTAGTACTCCAGTGAGCTAGACATTGACCAACTGGTCAACTACAGGAACACTTAATCAAATCATGTACCTTTTGTTAACCAGATAAATAACTCATGAAATATATTGCTTGCACCTTAAATTCATTACTTACTCCAAAATAAACATACATTTATAACTAAAATCAATGATCTGAGCAAAATTCATCCAAAAACAATAAAAATAAAAAAATCTTACCTATCAAAACACGTTTCTTACTATAATGGCGGCCGATTGACAATAGTCACCAACAAATGAAAGTAAAAAGCAATTGTAAGGTTCATCGGTTGTCTAATTCTAGCCGGTATGTGATTGGTATATTTGAATTAGTACCGACAACATGTAGCCAAGATAAAATGAAGCACCTAATGGCGCGAAATCTTAATATGGACACTTAACGCTGTAAGTGGTCAACAACCGGTGCCTGGTCAACTATAGGCTCAACCATCCTATTTCCGAGTAATTATAACCAGGCCTCTTTCAAGGCTAGGGTGAATAGGCGTCTTCTAGCTTAGCTCGTTCCATCGTGGATTGTGTCTTGGCCCTCTGGCTTGATTGGGATAAAGAGCGAACCCATTCTTAATTTAAAAACACATCACCACGCGAACACAGTACTCAAAATGCTTTATATGAATCAGACTAATAAAATAATTCTTAGGCGCGTGTTTTCTGTACTCCGCTTTATAAAGCGAACATAGTGCAAAGGTATGACATACTGCCACAGCATATGGCGCACAGTCGTTACTGAATGGTAGACGTATGGATCCAATTTATTATAAGTTACCTGTGTAACCTGTGTTATACAAGATGTTCCGAACGGGTACAATTCATAGAGTGGCGACGTAATACGAAGCTCTTAAAACTAGTTACGAATTATAATAATCCCTAATAATTTTATTCGTTCTTCTAAATTGTATCTGAAACAATGTAATTTTTTTACTTTATTTATTTAATGCTTTATTATATAATAAAAGGAAATTGATATAAATGTTCAGACTTGTATGTTGAAATATACTGTTAGCACATGTGTTTGGAATTGCAACCTACTATGTGATGTGTATAAAGATGTTTTTTCTGTAAATCTGTTTTGTGTGACAAATCTTTATATATAAAAATTCGATCCGAAACTACTCAACCTATTTTAATGATTTTTATTTCATTTTTGCTAGATTTGTTTTGAGTAAGGACATATTACTTTCATTCATTTTAATTTATGACACCGCAACGAGTCACCGGGTCAGCTAGTACATAAATAAAGAAAGAATGCTATATATAATAAAGAAAGAATGCTATATATACATATATTTGTTCGAACCATAAGTGTTTTATTCCTAACAAATAATTCATTATTTTATATTTAACTTAACTAGTAAAATATCTATTACATTATGGTTTAACTGATAGGCTTTTGTATCTAAAGGAATTATTACTAGAAAAAAATCAACTGGTCTCAGGTGGAACTCGAACCCGCACCCTCTTGCTATCCGAGTACTCATCCAATTGAACTACCAAGTCCTTAACAAACCCTTTGGATTTTTCTAAGTATTCCTTTTTTTTCTTTGAATAATCTATCTAAGGTTATAATATTTAATAAAAACATCTGACACCCTATATGTATCAATAATTCTCAAACCAAGTAAAAACAATAATTTATGTCAAAAATATGAGTAAAAAATTATTATTTTCAAGCAAGATTTTATTTATCGAAAAGAATTTGTATGAAATCGAATTCTGAAGTAGCGGAAAAATTGATTCCAGACCCTTCGTATGAGGAAAAGGCTGTCCAATTTCTCTTAATAAAATCCGTGAAATCCGTAAATGAACCAAAACATTTAATAGTGAAACTGCAACCGCATTATACGAGCGAGATCCCGGTGGGACCACTGATCGCTCTTTGTCCGCAAAAAATGACCCACTGGGATCCCCCGTTGCTAATCCTATTTACTGGACCAAATAAATTATTGCGAATGGCAACTAAGGGTGTATGTACACTGCGTTTTTTAAACGCGCAGTTTAAAAGAGGAAGATTTCAATAAATTATTGTGATGAGCTATCAATCTTTATATATGAAAAATCCATGTCACAGTGTTTGACCGCGATGAACTCCGAAACTAGTCAACCCATTTTGATATATTTTTTTCATTTTGCTGGATTTGTCCCAACTTAGGATATAGTATAGGTTTTATTTCAATTTATAATACAACAACGCGTGGGAGGGTCAGCTAGTATATATATAAATCATACCTACAAATGTCTATAAAATGTAAAAAAAGACAATAACGACATTTATTTTTGCTCAGAACTATTGTTGCACTATTGTTTCCGAGTGACGATATTCACACTACTCAAATTAAATTAGAAATTAATTTGATTTCACTAAAAAAACTTTACTTCTCGACCTAGTACCCAAAGAGAGAAGTACAAATGCTCGTATTCATCATTTTGGAAACGCGCGTCAGACGTACGTCTGCAACGCGTTTATTTTTATTCCACAGAGCAATTTTTTGCATGTCTACTGTGTTTTTATCGATACAGATACCGATTCAAGCGCGAGATTAAATTTATGCAGGTTTGGTGCAACGACTCTTGTATTTCGCACCGATGGTCCTGTCGAGTCCCAGTAGGATGAAATGTTTGTGTGATGAATAATGAATTAATACCTGAGTCATTGGTATCTATGTATATTTCTATAAATATTACACATCTATGTATTATATATGTATGTCTAACCGTTACCCTAGTTTCCATAACACAAGCTTTACAGTGCTTACTTTAGGCTAGGTTAATTGGTGTGAATGTAAGAAATATATTATTATTATGGGTTTTTTAAACTCAGCTTTCAATGCTGGCATTGATAGTCACTACGGGTCTAAACTTATTATTATAATTAAAAGGTTTACAAATGTTTACCTAAATTCATAGTTAAGTTACCTTTGACTCTCGTGAGTATGGCGTTTGTGTCGATACAAACCGCCACTAAAAGACGCCGCGTTTAAGTTACGTGGTGTGGAAACGCTCTTATACTCGCGACCGCTACCCACCGTGCGTTAACTAGTTCTGTTATGGTTTAATTTCGAATAACCTGTGTACACATTTGTCACCACCCAGATCCGTACCGGCCAATAAATTTTTATGTTCCGTTTCCTTGTAATACGTGTAGTGTATTTTCTCTGTATTTGTAGTTTGTTAGCCAAACTTACCTGGATAGCGATAGCTATAAATTTTACCAATAAAATGTATTTTATCTCGAAAGCATATATGTATAAGTATATATGTAAGTATTCTATTCAAAATTTGATTTGATTTTATCTTCGAAATATAATAGTAATGGTGTGTATATTCTAAACACAAATTCACAAGTAACAAAGTTCCAGTCAACGAGATCGGGAAATTTTCTTGCATAACTTAATCAAATAATGCTAAAATTTATGAATAAGTACATTAAAGTTACTAAAATTACAAATTACAATTACACATGAAGATTAAAGTGCGTATTTTATTGAAAAATTATCCGATCATTTCTTTTTCGGATTTTCTAACTGATCTGCATATTTACTAATACTCTTATACATAGATGGACTTCGAATCTCGACTTTATTCATTAAACAATAGGTTTCCTTCCTTATATCTGGTTTCACTAAATGTCAATGGTTGGCATTTGAATCTTTAAATCTGTTTTGCTCATGATTTTATACTTAAATTAAAAATTTGCCGGGTTAATGTTGAAAACGAACTTTAATATATTAGACACTTTATGCAAATATTTCAAAGCAGAGTCTGGATGCTGTGGAACCACAGCAAGAATAAAAGCATCTATAATTACAACATGACCGTTAATTGATAATATCGAAAGTAGCAGACAACAAACACATGCGGTCGACATCGCCAGATAAATATACGAACCGACACAATATTGTGTTACAGACGAGCGCTCATTTCTCAATCGATCACAAGCGACAACTGATGTGTCTCTGTTTGTTTTTATTAGTCGCACAGCGGATGATAAAGGGTTACGGGTGAGCGCTTATGTGTTCAACAAGGAATTGTTTACAAGTACACACCACCGACGCTTTCTGCCTCACATTGCTTCCTTATAACGTTAACTCTACTAATTGTTCCAGCGAAATTTGTTTCGGTTAAGCGTTCAAATGTTATGAGAGCGTGTGACTCGAATTTACATCTCTAATATTTAGAATTGAACGTACCAAGAAACATTCTTTCGTAAGTATATCAGTTTTATTTCATCCAACAATATAATCAGCAGCTGTGAAATTGGAAATGTGCGACCAGATAATGATAATTCTAATTTAGAATCCGCACACACACGCAAGAAGAAAAAAAAAAGATAAATAATTTCAAACAATTTCAATAAAGCCACAATTTCACAGGCGCGTTGGCGCGAACTCGCGAATGTTACAATTTAATAGAACTTCAAAAGGGCTGCTGATTCCACCACAATTCTATCAGCTTAGCAGGAGATCCCGGGCATTATGCGTATAAAAAGCGGTTATCGTACCACCCCCGGGTGAGAAGAGGGTGGCGCGCGTCTGCGGGACCACACGAACATAACTTTCGAGTAGCTTTTTCGGTTGTTTTAAGTACATTGCCGTGTCGCTTCGAAAACATAAGCGCTGTTGCTCCAGCGACGTGTATTGGACGCTTCGTTCGCTTAAGGTGGATACACACGATACAGACTTAGGTAGATTTCAATAGGATTTAGCCTGTGTAACTTAGCAGTACAGACAAAATGACGGCGTATAGGATAAATCGGATGTAAGTTAAATGTATTTATATCTGAGAATTATTTGGAAAGGAAAAATTACAAATGCACATACTTTGTAGTCTGTGCAGATATCTGTACGGACTGTATTCTGTATCGTGTGGACCTACCATTAGTCGGATTTCGATGTTGTAAGCCGTAGTGTGCATAAGTGAAACATATGCGGGCGTCTTCATTTCCCCGCATTGTATTAATAACAATGATAAAGCTAAGCCTTTGTGGGTAAAAGCGAAGCGCTGCAACGAAAACTTAACTAGTCGTTAACTCACTGCGTTATTTGTAGCAACACTGAAATGAAAATAGCGGCCAAGAAAAACGTGCAGGATTTATATTTATAGTTTCAATTAGCGGGTTCCGCATGCGCCGCTCGTTGAGCGTATAAAAAAACTGCCGGCATGTTTATAGAGAAATTTTCTTAGCCCGCTAGCGCCGGGGGCCGCGGCAAATCCAGCGATAAATTAATGCAAGTATAAAATTCATTGCGTGAAAATAACGACAGCATAAAAGTTGATCGTCGACGGAATTTAATTCGACATTCGCAGAGAGACGGCTCATTTGAGCGACAATAATCAACGTGTAAAGCGCTTTAATGCGGAACACTTTAAAAAAAAGTGCCGATGCTCCCGCGTTCGCAATTAAAATCGAGCGATTTCAGCGCTCGCGATTTAACAGCGACTATTTAACGGCAATTACGCAGTGTCACCGGCCATTGTCCAGCGGCGATTACGCCCGACTACAATAGCCTCAATCCGCCCTCTAACGAAGAGACTTCGGCTATTTCCGCCGCTCTTCGGCCGCTTCAAAGACGTGTAATTTGCGGTCGGCGAAATTGTGCCAGCTGGAATTATTTTGACGGAGCTCGCCGGAGTTGAGGAGTGCAGTCGTTTGAAAGTCGACCTTCTGGTTGACGAAGTTTCGAGGGGTTAATTTTCTACTGACCGCTTGAACTCTGTTAGATCGGTCGAGTTTTGTTAATTTCGCCGTGGCATTATCGCAGAAGGCACGTAAACTTGAGTGGTGCTTACAATTTCACGTGGTATTAGCTACAAATTAGGTGAGTAAATCCCTGTACTTTGCGCCGGCTTTTACTGGGTTAATCGCATCCAAGTCTCACCTGATTCCTTTACGCGGGAAAATTGGAGAGAAAAGTCGGGTAATAACGTTAACTTAATTATTTGTTGTTTATCTATTTAAACATTTATTTACGGCCAGAAATGTTACGCAGTGGCAAGAAATCGATGTTAGCACGAGCTTCGCCTTTCTCTTTGATATGCTGATTATTTATATTGCTAAAGGACTGAATAATTGCCTCAACGTAATTTTTAATGAATAAATAAATATTGGACAAGATCACATACCTTTTTCTAAACACAAGTAGCTAAAGCATTTATAGTAAGGAATTCAGAAATAACGACGGACACACAACACCCAAATCAGAGACAATATAGTGGCGTTGCCATGAGCCACTTTAACTATGGAGGTCGTAAATGAGTTTCAGCAACTCATTTGGTGTTCGGGAGGCCTAATAACATTATAATCACGTTGAAACTAGAAACGCAGTTGAAACGATACTAAATTTAGTTTTCAATGAAGTGATAATTGCTTCGCTAACAACCTAGTGAGATATTAAACGAAACATACTTTCATTCACTGCAATTTCAGAGATTGAAAACTTAAAGTTACTCATCTCAATTCAAAGATCTATCCATTTTTCTATAAGATCTAAAATACGCATGTAAAAAGCAACCACATCTAGGAGGGCTATCCTACTTGAGGGCTCAAAGAGGAAGTTGTTTTTACACGGGCATTTTTAATCTAATAAATCTATGAATCCTAAATATTGGCATTTAATAATGATATAAGCTCATACATTACACTACGAGGATGTCTGTGTATCAAGAGAATGGGGGTCAAAGCACTATAAGGCTTGTGTTAGGGACACTAGGGTAACGAAGAGACAATCATATATGATAGATATGGTATATTTATAGAAGTATATATAAATATCGATGACTTAGGTAAAAATGCTCGTATTCATCACACAAACATCAACCCAGAAATCATACAATCGTGCGATGTGAGTATAAATATCATACAATCAACAATCCAAAGTGGATGAGACTCTGGTGTTCTGTTATATAGCGTTATAAGGAATCGACTTAGAAGAAGATAATTGTTACTACCTTTGAGAAAATAAACTTTTTTTTATTTAGCTGATTTTGGCACCCATTCGATACAGACGTTGGGATATAGAAATAGAAACATTTATTTGTGAATATTAAGTGTACAAGTTTTGAACAAATAATCATTTGGCAGGTCTATAGTATATGCCTTTATGCCATGCAAATATTTAAGTAAAACAAAAAATATAATAAAAAGCCGTCTGTAGGCGCTTAATAACATAGTATATAGTTGGGTAATGTTATGTATATTATGAATTATAATTCTTTTGTTTTGCCTTTTTGATTATTATTCTATTTTCACCTGGTTCTGTTTTTGCTGATTTATGTTGATTAATTGTACGTACTATGTCTATGTAAAATAATGTATAAATATAAAAAAACGTATGCAATTCACACGTGGTTGTAGTGAGACCTTCAAAAAAATACGGTCATGTATACAAAATATCACGATTGTTGTGATGCCTTCTCTCAAACTTTGTACTACGCATGCGCACACAAACACGTATTAACACACGTACAAAATGCTTCTTAACTCATTTTCTCCTACGTTAAATCTTATAAATTTGTGTGACTGTCTCTTTTTACTGTCGCTTTTTCGTTACATCGACTTTCAAATCACAACGATGCTAAAGATGTTTTCACTTTAAAAAAATGTTTTTTTGGAGGTTACTCCTTAAGAATTGATTTTCATATAAAAGCCCCGGTATAAAAAAATGGAGAGTAATATTTTGTTATCCATTGTCAGTGTTACTTCTTCCCTTTACGCTACGCCTTTCACTATTATTTTGAAAATGATATCGAATTTTTCACTTATTCTCAGTTATAAGAAATAAATCCGTGTGCAAATCGAACAATATTGTCTTTGGATCATTTTTTGGGTTTTGTCACCGCTATTTACTTTTATTTACTAGCCATACTGTTTGAAATAATTATAAGATAAGAATTCATCACTTTTATATACAACAAACTGTCTCAAAGCTCATTTGTCTTGAGAATACGGTCAATGGTTCCAAGGTATCTTAACATTGTTTCATATCAGAGAAATCCAGTACAAAATTAGCTCATTATTTTCGCTGAACGTTGGGAATGGGTCAGCGTTGGCATTGATGGCGTGAACTTTGCCAATTTTGTTGCAAACCGCGGGTCGGACGGTTAGGAAAGGGGCATTCATCACGCAACCAATTTTAAATGGGTTGAACCTGAATATTTTTGTTTTTAACCAACTATTACCTATAGTTTGGCCAGAAAAGATTTATTTGTGTGGAACAGCAGAAAAATAAATATTATGTGTATATATTATATTACAACATAATTTTTTTAACTAGCTGACCAGGCCACGCGTTGCTGTGTCATAAATTAAAATTAAATCTATCCTATGTCCTAAGTCGGACAAATCCAGCGAATTGAAAAAAATCATCAAAATGTGTTGAGTAGTTTTAAAATTCGTAGTGGTAAATTGCGACAAGGAATTTTTATATACAAAGATTTCTACACTTCCGCGCTTTGAATAAAATTGTGAAATACTTTTCCTGAATACTCAACGCGTTTTTTTTGTTTTTTTTTTTACATTTAATTCTGACATGATTAACGCAATGGTCGTCATTCATGTGCTACTTTCCAATATTTTAATCAGTTATCGGCAATAGTTATGATAACTACTAAATCTATAATCTAAGATCACAAATTTGTTGTTTGTCTGTCCGCTCCTTTCCCCGCTCTTTTTCCATTGTATATGCGTTACCATAGCAACGCGTTAACCGCAAGTAGTTCGTCTGCCGGACGCTAGATGGCGCTAACGGAAAAATATTTCATAATAGAAAAAATTTAAAGAATTTTGTCCACCCGTGCGAAGCCGGGACGAGCCGCTAAATACAAATAAAATTGTTTGTTTTATTTTGCATTTTATTGAGTACTTTCATGTTGTTTTATTAATATATATACATACCATCACGTCTTTTTCCCGGCTCGCCATCACAGACACAGACTTCCACTTCCGCAATCCTGACATACATACATATCTCGCTTTTTCAACTCGCATTAACCTTTTCATACGATTTAAAGTTATAATATTGTGGATACCTAATCCCCAAACTTAGTACTTGGGATGACATAATAATACTCGAGGAACGAAAACGCTCAAAAGATTCTGGACTTCTTGGAGGCTTCCAGGCTTGAATTCACACACAATAGATCTTTCAGGGTCAACGAATACAATTCCATTAAAACTGCATAGCTTCCAAAATTCTTTTTTATTTTTTAATTAAGAATGGGTTCGCTCTTGATACCAATGAAGCCCGGGGACCAATACAGAATCCACGATGAAACGAGCTAACCCAGAAGGTGTCTTCACATAAATACTTGGAAGTAAAGACGCAGGAAGGTAGTTCCACTTCCTTTGCTGTGCGTATAATGGAAGATGATGAGAAGCGTTTGATGGACTGGTAGGAATAGCAACCAAGAAAGGGTGGGGTAGCCCGCGGTGCATATTTGTATTATATATTTGAGGGTGCTGTGCACTTACCCTTACACTTTCGGGCCCGGTAACAATCCCGAATCTTAAAGAGATAGCAGCGTTAGATTACAGCGCTTTTGAGAAGGACCTTATCTCCGCTTGTTACGCCCTACGATCCTGCTTGAATATAACATATTACTATTGTTTCAAAGTTCATCTTGAATATGTTAAGGAAGAAATGTTTATTTTATCGGTATTGTAGAATACTGTTATAGGAAATTTCTACACCCTCATTGGAATATGATAGTAATAAAGTAGCTTAGATTTTTCGCATATTTTTTTATATTTAATTCGACTCCTTTACAAGATAAGTAAGGCAATATTTTAAGAGCACGTTCTTTATTGTTAAATGTTTTTTTTTATAAATTAAATTGTTTTATTTTGCATTTGATAAAATTATTAAATTCTTAATATAATTACATTGTACACTACTGAGTCTATCACCAGTTCGGAAATTAAGAGGCCCTGGGCAACTGGCAAAAGAAACTCGGGCACTTTTATAATTTGCAAAAAGAGTAAGTATAGTAAAACTGATAAGCTCCATCTACAGGACGTCAAACTAAAGCATCAATAATCGTTTTAACTCATAAAAGGGAACTGTTACAACTTTTGCCGTGCCACCTCAAACTAATTACTGCGAACAACGACAAAGGGTAAATTATCAGGCGCAGTTAAAACTCAGCGCTATAAAGCGCGATTATCGTTGAGCAAACGTTTTCACAAAGGACGTCGAAATACCCACAAAAAGTGGCTCATGAGTAATTCAGCGGCTAAAGCCGATGGAAATATTCTAGTACTTTTAATATAAGCCCGTGTGTAACAAGCAGGCGAGAGAAAACTTTGCTAAAAGCCTAAAGAGACGCGAAAAGCTTCTAAAAATACTTACATGAAAGTAAGCGTTAATGGAAAGTAAGAACTTATTTTATTTTAACAAAATAGTGATATTATATTATTTTATAACTAGATATTATTATATTAAGTTAATACAGTTCCGTAGGTACCTATCACATATTCAATTCAAAACATTTGTACCGTATCCACGATGCGTTTATCCTTCTTTTTAGGGTTCCGTTCCTCAAAAGGAAAAAACGATGCCCTAATAGGATCACTTTGTTGTCCGTCTGTCCGTCTGTCTGTTAAGACCCTTTTTCTCAGGAACGCGTGGATGTATCAAGCTGGAATTTATAAGAAATACTCAGGTCTACTGTCTCTTGGAGCTGTGAAAAATCAAACTTCTAAGCCAACGCAATCAAAAGATACAGCCGTTTATGTCGCAAATTTCCGCAAATTTTCGACACTCGCAAGGGAATCAAAATCTACAGGGCACTTCCCGTGAACTCAGTATTTTGAAATTTGGTACTAAGCAACGTCTTATAGCACAGATAAAGTAAAAATTGCGAAAACCGTAAAATTTTAGTTATATCATATAATAAAAATATTTTAACGGAACCCTCGGTGTGCGAATCCGACTCGCACTTAGCCGGTTTTTTATATTTAATCTTGACATCTAACGTATAACATAACTCATAAAACATCTTGTAACAGACCCTGTTTTCTGCAAATAAAGAAAATGACATTAAATTGAAATAGATATTTCGATTCCTTTTATAGAAGCCGTGAAAACAGGAAGGCCAAGGCAATGGTCGTCATACATCCTTTTAATATTTTAATCGGGCACGTTCCTGACCCTCGTCGTGGATTCCGTAAAAGATGTATATTTATTTACTTTTTCCATTCACAATACCATATTTCTATAAGATATGAAATACGCCTAAAAAAACTACGCCTCCGAGCCTCTAATTCCCTAGATGGGCCAGTCAACATTGTTGGAACGATGCTAGTTCATAGTAGAAATTTCGATGCGTCTGCCAGCGTCTCGGTAGTTCCGTAAAAGATTTTATAATTATTATATAAATTAAACTTAAAACGTTGGCAATGAAATGAAAAGGAAAAAAAATAATGGCTTGTACTAAAAATCGATATAGCGTATTAAAGACATAGTTTACAAGTTATATTACTAAAGTTTAGTTTAGAAGTCAGTCTCAAGATATTTGTAACGAGTGAACCGTGAAATTGAAAGTTTGCGAGTACTTCGGCTGTCTTGAAATTAATATGTTATGAAGTTACATTCGTTTGATATCATCATGGGGGCGTGAACGCTCTCAGAGGCGGCAGATGTGACTTCTAATTAATCGAATTTTCCCTTTGGTGATATGACTTTACCTTAATTCGAGATATCCCTGAGGAAATTACTTATTTTTTTTAATTGTTTTTGGCATTCTATAATGTAAAGACGTACATACTCTTTCTTCTTGACATCTTCTATTTGGTCCCTGAAAGTAGTGTTACCAACTCTTTAAAATATTTATCCCTAAATCAAATTCAAAAACCTCTAAAATTGCTCTAATTACTCGGAAATCCCCCTAAAAATAAATTGTATGATATCATATTTTTGTAATTTTTTTATTTATTAAAATAAATTAAATTTATTGCGTCAAATATTATTTCATTTTCTTCTGACCAATCAGATTTTATAAAGTCATGCATGTTGACTTTGAATAAGCCTAATATTTTAGGAGATGGGTTGAATATTGTAGAAGATCCACCATTTTGATATAAAATTCCAAATACTGTACTTGGATTATAAGTACACTAGATGTCACTAAGTCCGAGATCGCTAGGTAAAAAAAAAATTGATTAGCTTGTTAAGACTGTCCCACTTTACACCTTTATTTTTCTCGATAAATAAAATATAAAAAAATGTGAAGGGTCACAAAAACTCTAAAAATAACCCTAAACACATAACACTCCTAAAAAAACCCCATCTCACTTATTTACCCCCTAAATTTAGGGGGAAAATCCCTGAGTTGGGAACCCTGCCTGAAAGTTCGCCTTGGTCTGCCATTACCGACTTGCCTATGCACATTTGCTTCATATACTTGTGTTGTCAGTTTTCTTTCGTGTCTTCTCTACATGTCACCAACTAAGCATCCCTTTTTGTATCTTCGTCACTATATCTTCTTCCACACCACGCCACTCTCTCATCACTTATACACATCATTCCTTATTCTCTCCAAAAAATGTTTTCATAAATAAAGAAAAACATTTTTCTAGTGATCCTGGCGAAAAGAGAAGCCTAGGATTTTCATAACTTAGCAGTTAACTCGAAAATAACCTTCAGTGATTTTATGTTTCTATATTTTAAATTTTATGTTTTCATGTGGATATAAAACTTTTTTTAAGTGTTCGTTGATTGCGAAACATATTAATTTCTTCATTATTAATTGCTAGTTTCTGCCCTCGATCATCTATACTAATATTATAAAGAAGTAAAGTTTGTGTGTTTGTATATTTGTTAAATTGTAAGGGGTAATCTCGAGATCTACTGAACCGATTTTAAAAATTCTTTCACCAATAGAAAGGCACATTATTGCTGAGTGTCATAGGCTATATTGAATGCTAGAAAAAAATTAAAGAATTTTGTCCACCCGTGCGAAGCCGGGACGGGCCGCTAGTTAATAATAATGGCACAAAAACATGTATATATTATGGACAAGAAACTTTTTTAATTCTGTACATAAAGGGTGGAAAATAATATATAAATCGGGCGACTAAGCTGCCAGTAAAATTATTTGTAAAAAGTAAGACATATCATCCGGTGTACTGCCCACATTTAACCGAGATACCAATATATTTATAATATCGAAACTAAAATCAACTTTTTTTGCAAATGTGATATTAACCATTTTTTTAAAAAAAGCGTAAAAATGGCTTTGATTTTAAGAGAAATTTATATTAAAAAATCAAAAGGTAAGAAATATGCGTTAATTTGGATTACTAAGTGTTTCATTACAACTCGTGTTTATACAATGAAAAGATAGCTGTTTCGGCATGAAACAAAACAGTCGCATTGTCACCGCAAACAGTTCGAATTTAATTGAATCACAATCGCCTACCAAGGGAGAACAACCAACAGGGATGTCAACGTGACAAATATTTATTAATTATTCTTTACTATCTGACTCAGACACGCGTTGCTGTGTTATAAATGATTAAAATTAAACCTATCCTATGTTCTGAGTCGGAAAAAATTCTAGCAAAATGAAAAAAAAAACATCATAATCGGTTGAGTAGTTACGGAGTTTATCACGGTCAAACACCGACAGGTATTTTTTTATACATAAAAATAACACAAAAAGCGGCACAAATGGTGGATTTAGTGGCCATTGTGCTTTCTCTACCAGTCAAACGGAGCTGAAACAGCAAAAGGTGGCAATAACAGACCATAGATAAATTTAGATTATCATTTAAAACTATTTTTCACTACATTTCATTACTGTGTTATACATTTAAGTCATAATTATTATAATAAGATCATATTAAAATTTAAATTGATATAAATTGTTTTAAAATCATTTAATTGTTTCATGCGATTTTATTTTAAAACTTTTTCTTTGGCAACCTTTAACATAGGCTTGTGTGTAAGTTTATTACTCAAAACATTGGGATAAGAAAATATATAAGTAATTTACAAGACATACAGTCATAGACTCCCAGTTGCGCGAAACCAGGTTTCATTACTATCACTAAACAATAAATTTGCACAGCACCACACCACACCACAAAGTTCGCTCTATCAGAGTATTTATTATAAAGATGAAAATGGTCCCATATTGTGATGTGTTTGAATTATGGATACCATGGATACTAGGGTAACGGATGGAAATAAAAATACGATACTTAGATATTATATATTTAGAGACCTATATACGAGGTGTGACTATTAAATAACGAGACTGACGCTACGGCGGAACAAGTGCGCATTCGTCAACCGTCATTGACAGTCAGCTGTTTAGTGTGAAACCTTCTCTTTAGAATGCAGTTTGTCTAACCTTCACCGTTTAGTCATAACCTTTATTTTCATAAGTGTTGTTATATATAAAAAAAAAATAGAAGTTATATATGTCGTATCCGGTCATGAGTACGGACACTAAACGAAACGCAAGCGCGCCCTCTAGCCGGCGAACATAAGAAACTACGATTTCCCGCGCTTCGACAGAGTCGTAATGCCACAGAACATATATACTCTCTACCGCGTGATGCTGGTAACATGCGAGCTCCGATTCGATCGAGTCGCTATCAACTGTAGACGTCGTCACGGAAATGTCCTACGTTTCGCTAAGTGCCTTAATATATCAAGTTTGTTACGTGCTACGTTGTTCTTAATACTGTGTCCAAAAATTACAACATCTTCTCAGTGCACGATTTCTACTCTTCCCATGTGATATCGGAAAGTTCGGACCAAAATCCTGACGTTCACCCCGACATATATATACCCATGACTCAGGCATAAATGCTCGTATTCATCACACAAACATCTGCCCCTTCCGGGATTCGAAGCCAGGACCGTCGAAAGAAGAAATACTTTATCTCAAATATGATCAGTGATTTAAACCCAAAGTTGTAATACATGCCAATTCCGTAAGTACATCGGCGAGGATCGAACACGGTCAGTCTGGTTGAAAGGCGACCTCTAAACCGATGCGTTACGCTCGCCTTAAAAATTGTTAGTATTTTGTAAAACTGTTTTACGTTGATGATTATAGTTTTCCCAATTTTCGGTACGCAGCATGATAATTTAAATAAAATTTAAAATTCGTGTAAAATTAATTATACTTTTGTTTTCACGTTGTTGTCAACCCTATTAGACACCGAAGACTCGTTGCAATTAACTTGGTCCCTATTCCCGAGTCTCATCGATAATTGCGATGCAGCATTTAAAGGGTTAATACTGTCTCATTGTTCTTTAGAAATTTTGGTGATTTATTTCGACGCCATTATTGCTTGCCAACTATGCTTTTCCATCTATTTAATGAATATCTTACGGGGTGCTTTCAAGGGAAATAATTGCTCATAGAAATTTTATTAGCATTATTTTATATAGGGAGACTATTTCGGAATTTGAAATTAAATTTGCGATTTAATTATTCTACATACCTCGTTATAATCTTGCATAAGTATCTTTCATGTAATGTAAAAAGGGAGTCCAATTTTTGCGGGCCCTGATATTACACAAATGTAACGTTTTTAAAAATACATGCTAATATCGACTTTGAGACTATTTCATTAAGAGACATATAGAGGAAAATGTTTGTGTGTCATACGTAATTGTAATCCTAAACAAAACGTCTGTAATCATCGGGGTAAATGTTTGCGGAAAGGGAAGCCTCGTAGATGCGTAGTCGTAGCACTTCAATTACTGCTACGGAGCGAAGGGAGCTACGGAGATAACATTTTGGCTACGAATTATTTTAACCGGAACCTATCTTTTATATTCAAGTTTATCTTGACTCTATGGGTATTAATGATACTAAATAAGTTATATCATCAAATATAAACTCGGCTGTACTGAAAGGATTAAAATATTGCTGTTATCCTGTTTTTTTTATAAATAAAATGTACTTTGTATTATGCCATAAAGATTTTTTTTGGAAACAATGATTTTCAAAACAATTTTGGTCGATTAGACATCGACAGAAATAGGTTCACTTGCTTAGTGGAAAAATAAAATGAGTAAAAAAATTTAAAACAATGTACCTAATATTCTCTTTTTTCAAATATCCACTATAAACCTCGGCATAATATATGGATCTGAACAAATTACAAATTAATAAATGCCCTATTTTAAAATATTACTATAGTGGCAGTCTTAGTAATTCACTTTGAAGTCTTCTGATTTAATGATAATAAATTAAATGTTAATTATGCTCCATACTTAGCAATAACTGTTATGTTATTAATTTCTGGTGTTAATAAAAATTGTGATGTTTCATTAATTACTTTACATCGTTAGTATACATATTTACTTCTTACACTTCCACGCACAACACATATTTAAATAAAACAAAATAATTATTAATAATAATTTTATATAAAACTCGGACCTTTCGACTCCTTTACAGTGCCTAATTAAAATATTGTTAAGGTAGTAGAAAACATATGACGACCATTGCCTTAGTCATACTGTGATCACGGCTCCTGTGAAGCATTCGAAACGTCACTAAATATAAAATAAATTATGCGCAAAATCCGTAAAAAAGTAATTTTATTTAAATCGTTAGTTAATTTAAAAACCCAACATCATTCTCATTTTGTAGATCTATTTATATATATATATATTCGGAAAATACTCAACCGATTATGAAGATTTTTTTTTTTGCTTGATTTGTTCCGACTTAAGACAAACAATAAGTTTTATAATTTGTAATCAAAAAAATTTTAAGCAAACTTTAATACCTGACCCACAGCGACACGTGGCTGGATGAGCTAATATAATATATAACGTATTTTCAATACTCATATAGTATTTGTAACAAGTAGAATTAGATTAATAGATTTTTTCTAAATATCTGTGATGTGGCAATACAAAAAAAGGTTTTTAAAAGGTTACGACTATGATGCAAATAGAACCTTCATAGAATAGCGAACGTTACATAAATTGGTTGAAAGCTGAAATGTTTAAAATAGGTAGTTCGGTGCATTAACCGTTGCACGTCAGATATCCGCGCCCGAAGGAAATAGCCAGCCTATAGCGAGCTAGAGCGGTGTACGCGAAAGGGGGTTGAGGCGTAGGGCTGTCAACAATGTTATCCAAATTCCAAAAAAATATCTATAATATTTATTTCAATATCTTTGTGAAATAAAATTATAAGTAGTTGGAGATGCCTTTTGAGCATTAGTTTTACTTGTGTTAAGCAGCAGCCCTGTTCCATATCATGGTTACAATAGACTAATAGAAACCACCTTTTGAGACTATAAATGCAGTTTATATATATATAAAAACAAAGAAGTACTATAACTTCTTTGTTTTTACATATATAAACAAGAAATCAGAACAATATAAAACAATGAAAGTATAAAAAAATTACATTGACATTAAAAAAAATGAACATTGCAAAAATACTAATTAAAGAAAGGTTTTTTTAGGTTCTAAGATAGAAGGTACCTTTGTGTAGTAACATCAGTTTAGTACAATGCAAAGAAATACTATAAAAACAGCAAAGACAAATATATATCAAGGCGAAATTCATTTTCGGAATCATATCACTATTGTGAAGATATAAAGTGGCAAGGATATTATCGTAAAAGTAAGCTTAGAATAATAGAACAGTGTTTTAAAAAGTGTCTTTGGTCCTGGATGTATTTTCGGTCTTTCGCAACCACCTATCCGCGCTAGGCTCGTGTGGTTGGTTATCTAAACCAATATACTTTACATTTGCAAATGATAATTTTTTATCTGATTTTATTTATAGTTTGATAGCTCGTTGCGTTAATAGTTATTTTAATTGTCGTCTTACAAAGTGGAAATGTAATGCCATGGATCCTAAATCCACAAGTTGAAGATACGTATTTTGTCGTATTATTGTCTGAAGTATATTTCATAATTAATATTATAATCAAAATCAGTTTATACCAGTATATGTGATTAACATAGGTCACGTGAACTATTTAATATACACATCGGAAATAATGATAAATTTATTAAAATAAATAATAAAACTTTGTATACTTTGACAACCTTAAAGAAGCGAGAGCCTCTCGAGAGCCTTCCTGAGTAAAACACGATATCTGATTTCTTTAGAAAAACCTTCGCCAGTAAACTAAAGCAGAGAAAATCTCGAAAGAATAAAAACTGTTTAAAATTAAAAACAAAATGAAAAGGTGGATCATTAAGATGCCGACCTCAAGATTTATTGCATGGACTACTACTTTCATGTTATTAAATTAAAACATTTAGGTACTCTTTTATATTAACCTAACCTAATATTTTTGAGTATGCCTTATTCATAAAATGAGTCTTAAGTGTATCAATTAACGATTACTTATTCTATAAACTGGATAATTACACGAAAAGTTCTAAACATTATATAAAAACTGTTTGGACATTGACTATGAAATAATACACCAGCAGTATATAAGGTAGTTTGATAAAAAAAGGATAGTGTTTATGAAATCTAATTGTTAGGGTGAGTAAAATCTCCACAGTAATCTGGACTGTGGTGGTAAAGCCTTATGGTTATAGTATCGGCCCCGGTTATCCAAAAAAGACGTGGCTGTGAAATCAGTCTGAAAAAAAATTGAATGTCTGTAAAGTCGTTTTACGGACGATAATTTTACGTGATAACGTCATGAGAAAACATTGATGGAAAATTGCATACTTTTATGAATTGAATTATCATTATTTTGTATAATACATAGAAGGAGTTAATTGAAAATTACATTTTTTCGATAAATTAACATTTACTTGTTTTTTATAAACAATGGAAACCACATTAACTTTTAGTAGAATAATGTTTAATTGTAAACTAAATATTTACTATCAAAATGTTAGGAGTGTGCGTGGTAAATTAACAGAACTTTATTTATCTAGTCTTAATAATATATATGATGTTATTGTTTTGACAGAGACTTGGTTGAATGACAGTGTATTTGATGCGGAAGTTCTCAATGATAGCTATCGTATTTACCGCAGAGATCGTGACTGCACGACTTCTACGAAAAAGGACGGAGGCGGTGTTCTTATTGCGGTCTCTAAGGTTTTATACTCATGTCGCCTGCCACATTTGGAAGGTTTGGCTGAGGATTTATGGGTCTCAGTCAGGGACTCGTCATCATCAACAGATGCGTTAGTTATATGTGCTTTGTATTTTCCTCCTCCTGTATCCATAGTGAATCTGAATGCTTTGCTCAATGGCATTTCTGAAGGGTTGTATTCACTAAATAATAGTGACAATATATTGGTTGTAGGAGATTTTAATCTCGCCAATGTTGAATGGACTCCTTCTCCGTCTCTATCCTCTTCAGCTATGGCTATGAAGTCAAGTAATTGTTCTGTCAATCAATTACTGTCTGACTTTATGTCTTTACATGACTTGATACAATTTAATACAATTAAAAATAAAAATCTTAAGTTATTAGACTTGGTACTGTCAAGTGTCACTTCTGTTGATATCGAGGCGGTCGACGATCCTCTCTCAACAATTGATTCTCACCATCCAGCTATTAATATCAATATAGATTTCACGATTAAAAAGTTTTTTAAAAAGAAAGCTGTTTCTAAGTATAATTTTCATTTGGCTGATTACTCTGAAATTAATAATGGTTTGAGTTGTATTGACTGGGATAAGGAACTTAAAAATGTGGGCTTGGTTGATGATATGGTTTCTATTTTTTACTCGCTTCTTGGCGATATTATTGAAGAACACGTTCCTAAATTACCCCCTAAGACTACCAAGTATCCTGTGTGGTACTCAACGAATTTAATTAAACTTATTAAAGAAAAAGAGAAATTACGAATTAAGGTTAGGTTGTACAATAATCCTATTGACAAGTTCTATTTTAAGGAAGCTAGATCTAGATGTCATTTACTAGTTGATAAATGTTACCGTCGCTACTTGAATAAAATTGAAAATTCTATCAGCCTGAATAATATTAAACCCTTTTGGTCTTTCATTAGAAATAAACGTAAAACTATCGAAACAATACCCAGTGAAATGCATCTGGATAGCTCCAAATTTAATAATCCTCAGTCTGTGTGTAATGCTTTTGCTGAATTCTTCTCTTCTGTCTATATAGCTGACCATTCTGTGCCTTCAAAACCGGTTACCAGTAGCTTAAATACCAATAACATCCTTGATAACATATTTATTTCAAACCATTCTATTGAGAAAGAGATGATGAAACTAGATCCTAGGAAGGGACCAGGGCCAGATGGTGTGCCAGCCTTATTTATTCGTAACTGTGCTTCGAATCTTTCACATCCCCTTGGTCTTATATTTAATCACTCCCTTTCTACCGGCAAATTTCCTTCAGTTTGGAAAAAAGCCAATGTCTTACCGATTCCTAAAGAGGGTGATTCAAGTGATATTCGAAACTATAGACCCATTTCATTACTATCAGGATTTTCAAAACTGTTTGAATCCCTTGTGTGTCCTTACTTTACAAACCAATTCAAATCTTTTATCGTTCCACAACAACATGGCTTTCGCCAAAAGATGTCTACAGTTACGAATCTTGCATGTTACGTTAATGACGTAAGCTGTGAGGTGGACCAAGGTCGGCAGGTGGACGCCATATATACCGATATAAGTAAAGCGTTTGATAAAGTTAATCACGCGTTACTGCTGAACAAGTTAAGTATGGCTGGAGTACACGGAACTCTATTGGACTGGTGTAGTTCGTATTTATCTAAGAGATATCAAAAGGTAGTGGCTTGCGGATACGAGTCGGGTTCCTTCCTGGTACCGTCAGGAGTTCCTCAAGGCTCCCATTTGGGACCAGTCTTCTTCTTAGTATTTATAAACGACCTAGTTAATGTTGTACATCACGCCAAGTGCTTATTATTCGCTGATGATTTGAAAATTTATAAAACTGTGAGTAATTTGAATGACTCCTCCTTACTTCAGAGGGATCTTGATCAAATAACTGTTTGGTCAAAAGTCAACAAGCTCCCTTTCAACTCCAAGAAATGTAAACATATAAAGTTCACTAAAAAGCTTGCTCCCATATGTTCTTCTTATTCAATAGCCTCTCAAACACTTGAAGAGGTATCGTCCATTCGTGATTTGGGAATTGTTCTGGACAATAAGCTGAATTTCATACCACACTTTGATGGAATCATAGCGAAAAGTTTGAAATTGCTTGGTTTCATTTGGCGTAACTGCAAACAGTTCAAAGATTCTGCGTCTTTTAAATTTATTTACTTTGCCTTAATACGAAGTTCTTTAGAATACTGCTCGTCTATTTGGAATCCTAATTACAAATGCCACATTGACAGGATTGAAAGAATCCAAAAGAAATTTTTGTATTTTCTTTCGTATCATCAGGGAATGAAGCATACTCTTAATTCATATAACGACCGACTGAAGTATTTTAGGCTCTCCTCTCTTCGACTTCGTCGGTTGGTCGCCGATCAGGTTTTATTGTATAAAATTCTTAGAGGCTTCATAGACTGCCCTCAACTCCTAGGCGAAATTAAATTTAAGATACCAAAACCTAATTTCAGACTAGTTAACTATAAACCTTTTTACTTGAGGCCTTGTCGGACGAATTTGGGAAAGCAGAGCGTTATACACAGGTTGTGTGATGAATATAACAAACTTTGTAAGTCTTCGAGTGACAGCGACTTGTTCACCTTATCTTTAGTTAGCTTTAAAAAGTTTTTGATTTGTTCTGAGGATTGCGTGGTTTAGCTTCTTGATTATTATGTTTACCCTATTTTAAGTAGTTATTAAAATCCAAGTTGTGTTTGCCTGTAATTGTTTTTTGCACTGTGCTTTTTATGTAAAAAATGTATTGTGTATAGTTTTTAAGTGTAAAAAATGTTGGCAGACCAAATAAATAAAATAAAAAAAAAAATAAAAAAAAATAAATAGTGTCGGGTAAGCTTGGCTCTAGGATCTCGAGCTCTGCTTTGGCCTGGTGTGATACTGGAATACAGCTGCCTATAGAAACTCTCAATCTCTCTCAGGATTTCAGGAGTCGATGAAATGATACTGCCGTTCTCAGTTTTCAGCCTCGTCAGTTGACTTTGCCCAATAGACAGATCTCTAGCGAACACTTTGGAGCCTTTGTTCCGCTCTATAAAACGTTATCACGTTCAAAAATTGCACATGCACGCATGCACACCCGCTGTTTGATGTCCGCTAGACTTGAAATGCACCAAACCCTCACCCTAAGGGGTGTCGTAAAAGAGACTAATGATATTAGAAATACACCATACACTTTCCTTTGCCTTAAAAAATGGGCATCAGCTTTGTCCAAATTATAGTTTTCCACTGCGATCTCTAGCCTGCCCGGCAAACGTGGCGATTATGAAAACCGTTGCTTTTTGAAGGATGCTTCCGCTCAGCTGTGGACATCATTCTAATAAGACAAGATCTATTAGAAATTAAAAAAAACCTTACATTCACAACAATAAGCCTAGCCTAAAGTAAACACTATAAGGCTTGTGTTATGGATACTAGGGTAACGGGTAGACATACATATATGATACATAGATATGTAATAAACGATTCTATGAAAATGCTTGTATTCATCACAGAAACATCTGTTTCTTCCGGCATTTGAACCCAAAAACCGTCGGTGCGATACTTGTCAATTTAAAGCTTTGTCATTAATTGAAAACTTTACAACGTCGTATTCATTATTGAAGTTATCTTGATCGCTGGATTTTTTTTATGAAATATGCTGTGTTAGATGAGAATTGAACTCGTGTCTGCCTTATCCGTGAGACATCGTTTAAAACTGGTAAAATGATCAACATTGGAAGAGTGAATACATAATGCAAGTTGTGAATGCATTACATTTAATTTTGCAATGCATTAGTATAAATATTTATTGTAACAACCCTTGGCAATTTTTTGATAATAACAATATGACAGAAAATTTTTGACAACCCTATCTCATATAATGAAACTTAACACCATCACAAGAAATTTTAAGTTAAATCATTAAACTAAAAGCGTATATCATGACAAAGTAATTATTGAAGAGTACTGTTTCAGTTTATTTTTGATGTCGAATTTCAAACACATTTCTAAAATCTTACTATGTAAATATTATTTCGTCCTAAATAAGTTACGGTTTACGTTTTACGGTGACGAAACATGATAAATTATATAGAGAAATACTGGAAAAAATCGACTAGCCTCACAAGTTATTCTCAGGCGGAACTTCAACCCAAAACATTTGGATGTCCAGTGCACTGCTCTCCTAATTGAACTACTGAGTATTTTAAACACTTTTCACCAATGTTTTTCTATAATAAATCTTATCATATATAAGACAGAATTCAAAATGAAAAAAAAATCGCAAACAGTTAACACTATTCTCCATCAGTAATGTATTTTTTTAGTTTTGTATCAGACGCCATTACAAGACCGGGGGGGCGAGTGGGGAAATCGCGGCCACAATGAAGGCATCAATCAAGTGGCGTGGCGCGCGGAAAGGCCGCACTTATCAGATGTGCCCCTATTTGCTCGGCTACTTATAAGTAATTTCCTTACGCCTTTTTGTATTCGTTTCTACGCGATAGCCGTAAACTGCCTTTAATCTAAGAAGGTAGACCGATTAGTCTGCCTACAACATATATCCGTAAAAAAATCAGTTCTCCCGTAACGATGACTGAAAAATAAATCAATATAATGATCTCGTTATAATAAATACTAATTGACCATGATAGTATAAAATAATAATACATTTTGCCTGTCACAGTCTTTGACCGCGATGAACTCTGAAACTACTTAACCGATTTCGATGATTTTTTTTAATTTTGTTAGAGTTGTTCCAACTTAGGACATAGAAAAGGTTTAATACAGCAACGCATGGTCGATTAATTTGACTATTTTTTGTAAATACTTTGTATATTTATATTCAGACGTTCTAAAATATTGCTATTTATTAAAAACGTCTAAATTGTAGCAGAATTGAAATTATAAAAAAAAAAACATTTTTTTTTATTAATTTTTAAGTAAAGTGTGGACGAGAGTTCGAGAGATCAAGTTCCATCAATCTAATGGGTTCGCAACAAAACGATCCATCTATCGTCAGCGTTTCACAAAATATCAGTAAACGGGAGATTTTATGTGTGTATTTGTAAAATTTATTTTTGATATATCAACGATAATTAAAATAAATAAAAAAATATCAAAACACTGATCTGAACCCAAGTATCAAAAGCACTTATGTTATGGTATTCAGAAACAACGGCGGTACCACAACACCCAGATCCGAGGCAACATAGAAAAGTTCATTGACCTAGCCAGGATCAAACCCAGGACTTGGAGTAGCCTCTAACGAATACTATGAGTAAATTCTGATGGTGCTTTTAAGCGTCACTTATAATGACAAATATATATTCTAATCTACTTACACAATTAGTTTTGAACTAACCAGTTTGTATTATGGATCTATCTTATAAAGTATTTTATCTACTCTAATACTATAATACAAAGATTCTAAAACTGAAAACAAAATGCTTATGACAAACATTACGTACAGGCCAAAATAATAAAAAAAAAGTTTCATTACGATACAGGTCTTGTATGGACACCTGTAACATAATATAACTTTTTTATCATAACGATACACCTATACAACCTCCATCTGGACCAAGGAGGTTGAACCTCTACTTTAAAAAGGTTTCAATGAACGAGTCCGTGACGACGCAACACGCATGCGCAATCGATATTTGCACCTTGGCGCCAACATTTGACATTTAAAAATTTGTTGTTATATTCAGCGTTTTATTTGCAATATTGTTTTACGTATTATAGTATGAAAGTAGATAAAGTAGTGTATGACACTATACATAACTTGGTCTTATAACACTCGTGTGATACTATAAAAAAACTCGCCTACGGCTCGTTTTTTTAAAACACACTCGTGTTATAAGAACCCTTATTATGCAACAGTATCATAAACTACTATTATCTACTCTGATACTATAATACAAAGATTCTAAAACTGAAAACAAAATGCTTATGACAAACATTACGTACAGGCCAAAAATAATAAAAAAAAAAGTTTAATTACGATACAGGTCTTGTATGGACACCTGTATCATAATATAACTTTTTAATCATAACGATACACCTATACAACCTCCAGCTGGACCAAGGAGGTTGAACCTCTACTTTAAAAAGGTTTCAATGAACGAGTCCGCGACGACGCAACACGCATTCACAATCGATGTTTGCACCTTGGCGCCAACATTTGACATTTAAAAAATCTTTTCAATATTAAAACAAAGTTTGGTTTTGTTTGCAACATTGTTTTACGTAATATAGTATGAGAGTAGATAAAGTAGTGTATGACACTGTACATAACTTGGTCTTATAACACTCGTGTGATACTATAAAAAAACTCGCCTACGGCTCGTTTTTTTTAAAACACACTCATGTTATAAGAACCCTTATTATGCAACAGTATCATAAACTACTATTATATCGCTTTACCATTTGATATTTTAATAATCGAACTTTCGTTTATTTAATACTTTTTTGAACTTTCATGATATTTAATTTGAGGTCGATTTTGCGAGAAGGTCGTGCACAAACTTTCATGAAGATGTTCTTTGAGTTTGTTATTCGAGTTACGCTTTATAAATATTTTATTGGAATTATTATATTTTTTCGATGTTAATATCTGAAGTTACTTAAACTAGAATGAAATTAACTTATGGCAACCCTGACGAATTTTATTTTTCTCAAAGGTTTCGTTTCGTCTGACGTTTGATAATTGTAATTTTTTTATAGTAACAACTTATTTATATTTTTAAATCTAGTAATCGAAATCATAAATAATGAAAAAATGTTATACTTAAGTAGAAATGTGTTATATTAAATTCTCTATATATTATTTTACATCCGTTTGGTGCATCCGAAGGGGCAGATATTTGTGTGATGAATACGAGCAATTTGTTCCTGAGTCACGGATATTGATATATCTATCTTTAAATATACCTAACATATCTATGTATTATTAAAGTCTATCCATTTCCCTTGTGTAAAAAAATTAATAGTGCTTCCTTTGGGTTAGGCTTATTGGTGTGAATGTGAGAAATATCATTATTATTTTCTGTATTGAGATGTTTGTCATTTGTTTCGAATTATATCCGACCCATTGCATTACTAATATTACTATTAATCCATACCAATTTGAATGCTATTCAAACGTTATAAAATCTAAATTTACAACTCTATCAAATTTCTAAGCTGAAAACACTGCGTCGCATCCGAAATAGCTAGCTAGGGTACGTACTAAATCCTCATTACAAACTTTTCAACGGTTAATGAAAATCTTATTGGAACTCGACGCAGTGCAGCACGCCTGGAGTGGGGTGGGGCAGAAATGGGCCGGCTAAGTGTATTACAGTCGGATCGTTGCCTTTGATTCGTCACATCAAAGAAGATCCCGTTCGTTCGCTGCTAAATCGAATCAGTGTAGCTTTGTTTCTAGTCTCTAGTAGGTAAATTTCTAAAGGAGAAACTGTATTCGAGTGGGCACGCCGCCGGACGTCTCGATTGCAAACGTTTCGAAATAATTATAGGAATGTCTCGACAGATCTTTAATCTTTTTTGTGCGAGAATCTGGTTTGTCTCAGGTATCGAATAGAAATACCTTTGACGGATACCGAAATCAGTTTATTATTTGATTGTTTCGATTGCTTTTCACAAAACGTGTTCATAGGATAATATATAATAATGTTGGTAATAATAGAATTTAAACAAAACTATTTTTTACCTGATACTTGCGCATACTTAAATTAATTTAATTCTATAGAAATATTTTTTTATAGTTAGGACAAGAAAAAAGGGCCAACTAATCCAGAAGGTGCCTATTCACCCTGGCTTTGAAAATAAACGGGTTATAAGTAATCGGAAATACAGACACAGGGAGGGAGAAAATAAAATGAATTTAAATTAAATTTAAATTAAATACCTGTTTTTTTTCTCTTCCTTTATGCTGTACCGTAGATACTTGTGATTGTTTAGTGCCATGAATATCTTAAGAGATGTATCTGGATGTCCGTGCATTCCTAATTGTCGCACTTAACGCTTCTCAAAAACTTTTATAATGCGTTCAACGAAGGTGTGAAACTCCCTCCCTGAGTCTGTATTTCTGAGGACATTCCCGACCGTCTTCAAAGCCAGGGTGAATAGGCACATTCTGGGTTAGCTCGCTTCATCGTCGGTCCTGTTTTAGCACCTGGGCTTAATTGGAATAAAAAACAAAGCCATTCAAAATAAAATAATATATATCGCAATTTTAAGTAGATAAATAAATAGATTAGATTCCAGGTTATGCGTCAGTATTAACTGCTAATACAATATCTTAAAAGCGCTGGTATTCTAGTAGGGTGTTTCGCCCATTATGTCAAAAATTTTTTAAAGATAAAATGGATACAAGGAATTTCAATTTGCGACCCCTCAATACGATTATAAGAGAAGAAAAAGTTTCAGTAATCTTAACATATAACATTAAAAAACCCTGGGAATAAAAAATAAACAATTGGTATCAGTACTTTTCATTTTTGTATCGCTGTAAATCATCGTAAGCAATCGAGCAAGCGCGTTTCGGACCGTAAGCATGATGTTGACAGATTAGGTATAAAGATACCGCCACAATAATGACTTTACTCTGTGTACTTTATGGTTCTTATTCACTAAAACTTTAAATAAAACATACTTATTTATATAAAACAATAAAGATTTAGTTTCACTGTTTTTTCACTGTTCATTCAACTCTCATAATCATTCATTATCATCTAATGAAGAAAAAAAATAAATTTAAGATTAGGCTGTATGGGCTTTGTACCCTTTGCCTGCCCTTATGGGAAAACTTAACAAAAAAAACTAATTGATAATTATGTTTTTGTTTATATTTTTTCCCTTTATCTAAAATTGCAAAATGAAACATCTCCTTTGTCGGGATTTTTGAATATCGCGTTTAGATAGATTTTTTATTTTCTATGCATTGTTAAAAGTTGCCAAGTTTTTAAATGTATCCTCGACCTATTTCAACTGGAGAGAGCATAACAGGCAATAAAGCGGGGGGGTTAAGTTAGTGCTGGCAACGGCGCAGTGTTAAAAACTAAACCAATATACTTCTTAAAATTACAGGACCGCTGGAGGGTTATGAGGTCGCACGTGACCGGAGCTCGATTTGGCAGCTAGCCGACGGGTAAAGACGTACACCGATACGAATTTTAAATTATCTATATTTTTCAACTTTATATTTCTTAAGATAACACACGTAAATTAATATTTCTGTCCTTTTAACAATAAACAATTCTTACATTCACACCAATTAGCCTAGTCCAAAGTAAGCATTGAAGGCTTATAGTATGGATGATAGGGTAACGAATAGATATACATACATATATCTTTGATACATAGATATATTCATATAAATATCAATTCATATAAATATAAATACTTGTATTCATTACACGAACATATGTCTCTTCCGGGAATCGAACAAGGAACGACGGTGCGAAAGTTAGGATCGATACCGTTGTATAATGTCATAGGACGTCGATATAATGCGTCAAAAGTGACAGATGAAATAAAATGAAATAACATTTATTTTGATATCACACAATGTGAAGATCTGCCTAAATTTTGTGAAATAGCCACCGACCGAAGTGTGGGTAGATTGAAAAAAAAACTAAAACAAAATGAGACTTTAACAACAATTTGACGACCGTTTGGTTCAACGGTAGCGATCCTGCCTTTCACACCGACGGTTCTGCGTTCGAATCCCGGAAGGGGCAGATGTTTGTGTGATGAATACAAGCATTTGTTCCCGAGTCATGGGTATTTATAAATATTTATATTATTAAGTCATATTTAAGTTTTTATATGTATGTATATCCGTTACCCTAGTCTTACATTGCTTACTTTAGGCTTGGCTAATTGGTGTGAATGTAAGAATTATTATTATTATAATGACTAACAATATACTCAAAACACTTAAGACTATAAAAAACGTAATTTTCGAATTAACAAAGCCTAAGGCTTTCTGCCAAAAGCTGGTCGCTCTGAAGGCAGCCGATATAATTTGCACAATGGGTCGAGAACTGTACGTGGATAGAATGTTGATGCTCCTAACTGCAGAAGGCTACTTGGCTGCGGCTGCACTTAGATATTTGGCTCTTTTTATTGCGTCTTTTAAGAATGCGTCCAAAAATCAAACAAATTAAATGATATATTGGTAAAATGATTATCAAACACATATTATAACAATAGAGTTCTCGGATAAAACATTAGGTTAAACGAAACGTTTTTTGCGGATACCCAAAAAGTTGATACCCAAAAAGTTGATACCCAAAAAGTTGATACCCAAAACAGAATGTGATCCTATGAATAAACTTATATAGTATATAATAGTAACGTCATAATTGAATGAAAATATTTAAATGGTGTTAAGGTGTTTTGATAAAATTTAATAAAATGCTAGGATAGCTACGTCTATCCGTTAAATAATAACGGATAGACGTACATATATGATTTATAGAAAAGAACGGCACTTTTGGGACTCGAATTCAGGACCATCAGTGGGAAAGCTATCGCTATCGACGCTATATAGACGCAACAGTTACTATTAATAAATTAGTCAGGTATTATAAAAAAAAAACAATGTGTTAATCAATATTATTAATATTCTCGTTAACCCTAGTTCTAAGCTAATTGCTTACTTACGAGTGGGTCCACGTTCGTAGTACATCGACGAGGATCGAATTCGGTTTAAAGTTAACATCCCAACCGCTGGGTAATGGCCGCCTCATTATACTATAGAAGTATTAAGCAAAGAGAGCGCCAAAGTGGTTTAAAAGTAAAATAAAATACACAAGAATCTTTATGATACCGCATTTTGCAGACATATTTATTATGCTAAATAGGTACTCTGACTGATTCGTATTTCAAAAGAGATCGATTCAGTATTTACTTTTCGATGTTGCCATGATAATTAATTTATGGTATACAGTGGTAGTAGTTTTTTTTACGTCTTTTTTTTTACGTCTTTTTTGTGACAGGTGAAAGTCTAAGCCATACTGCCAGTTACTAAGTAATTTCTTTTCTTAATTAGATGACGGTGAATGTTGATGAGAGCCGATCATTGAATGATAGGTCATCAATGAATGATGAATGAACAGTCAAATATCCCTTTCCCTAGATTTCGGTAAATTTGTGGGGTTTTACTAAAATCTAACCGTGGAATTCTTGAGAGAGCAGGAAAATACAACTTCCGCTGCTTTGTTTCGCTTGCCAACACTCTTGCAAGTTCACAAACACTAAGTGGTTAATAATCTACCATTATTACGAGTTAATCCATCACAATACAATTTTTATCAAGAAAAACAAAAGCACCAAAGTGACGCTTCCCGCTCCCGCCAAAAAGTCCTGATGGTAAATATCAAATTATAAAACATAGCTTAATAAAAAGTATTTAGTAAAGATAAAATAAATGAATGTCCATTAACTACTGAAAATGCTTCTGATTAATTAATCAAAGTTAATGTAACATTATAATTATAACAGCTCAATGGGTGTACGTTGATTAAATAGTATTAGTGAAAAGCTTTCAGTATAATTAGCTATTTAGTTACGAATAAAATTTGCTGGTGAGAATTATAAATAAAACATTAATATTAATGAACGCCACGTTTATTTGGAATTTATTAAATTTTCACAAAATATTAAGATAATTAACAAAGTTGGTTTTATAATTCGATTTTCAGAGAATCTGTATGGGTGTGTTCATACGCTACCTTTGACGTAGTACGTAAGGCTTGCTTTCTTTCTTTGGCTTTTTGCTTTGGCAAAGGAATGAAATGGTATTGAAGATTGAACTGAATAAGTTTCTATAGCTTAATTGGTTACAGCGTAAAATCTGTTTGGTCGCTATTCGTGGTTGCTTACATATTTTTCCATTTTACAGATAATATATGACTCATTGACGGCCTCTGTGGTGAAGTGAGGCACTTCACAAACCGATATATACCGGTTATCTACTACTCATCTTGGGTTCAGACCAATATATGTGGTGTTTTCTTATATTTATTTATTTATTCATTCGTATTAATGGAATCTGTCAGAAATAGTGCGACGCTAAATTAATACAATAGTAGATTTTTCAAGACGATCTGGCAACACTGGTAGCCGCCAACGCGCGCTTGGCTGATTTTTCGTTTTTATTAACGCTCCCTCGCCGAGTTAATGGCGTCTATTTGGCGGGAATCTCGAGTGGTTTAATTTCCATTTATCGGTTCTAAATTCCTACTTAAAACTAAGAGGGGCATTTTAAATTAGTTTTGCCTTTGGCTAACGGTTTTATATGGCGGTGGTCCAAGGTGCGTATCTGGTGTTGAAAACGATAATAACATTAATATATTATTTTTTAACTTTCCAAAATATTAGGAGGAAATTGCGAGGATAGGTTAAGTAAGTATAACTTTTAATAAACATATTTGTCTTCAAGCTAAACCCGAAAAGCGCAAACATAAATTTATTTTTATTTTCAGACAGTTAGTTGTATTATAGATTTTTAAGCATAAGCAAACAACCATAAAATGAAAAAAAAGAAAACTATAATTCATGTAAGAATGACTCTGCCTCTAGAGATGTAGCTTTCTATTCATTTGAATACTTATTTGAAGTAAGTAACTGAGAAAGTTATTTATTGTATAGATTTGATAAGTATAATATAAAATATTATTTTTAATTGATTATTGTTTTTTTTTTTTAATTTAACATTAGTATTCGAACGAATGACAATGACAGGGTATGTATTAGAACGCCGTTTTTTTATAACCCTATGTGTCACTGTTATACAAACTATTGGCATTATTTGAGATGGCTTGCTGGTTGGTTATGGATAAAAACAAAAATCACCTAATCTCAACTGCAAAGTTCAATAAATTATGCTACATTATATTCGGACTAAACAAATTACTGGATTATTGGTAAAAATCACTTTAAGTATACAAAAAATAAATAAGACATCACATACACTTGCGTTATGGAATTTAGAATCAACGACGTTGCCACAACACCCAGTCCCGAACCGATATAGAAAAGTTCGTTTTCTATTTTGACCCGATCGGAAATCAAACCCGGGACTTCGGAGTGGCGTTAATGAAAACCGTTATGCAACAACTTGACCACGGAGGTCAAAACAGTATGGCGGCAAGCGTCCGTAGCGAAGTTAAATAAAAACCGTTGCTAGGCAACGCGTGTAATCATGGCGGACGTGATCTCGAACAGTTTACGCGGCGGGCGGAGGCTGAAAAATTGATCAGGACCCGCGGGACCACCGAATTGCATTCCCAATACTGTACATTGGTATGGATCCAAACTAAATTTGTAAGTACATAAAAGATAATTCACATGTGTGCAATAAAATATTTCGAATTTGAAAGATAAGATTATGAATAAATGCATGGGACAAGTATAAGAAAGTAGTAATGAAATCATAATGTATCTAAGGCGAATAATCTACAATCCACGTTCAAGATACAAAGAATGTGAGAAACGGATCGTAAAGAGTGTAAGTGAGATGTCTGTATGAGGAAGCGAGAAAGAGGATGTAAGAGTGGCTATATTGAAATTCGCCGGTTGACTTTGCGCTCACGCACGACGGAAAGACGAACGGTGTTTCTTGTTAAAAATAAAAAAGTTTTATTAAAAGTGGCAGTGTTTCTGCATTGTCTCCGCCTACATTTTGTTTTTATCTTTAGCCTTGGATGGATTTAATCAGCTTGGAGCATAGAAAGAGGTATAATCAAAAACTATAACCACATTCGTGTAGCAGAAAACGACTAAACAAAATCGATAGCGCTATCTAAAGTATCGATAGTCTTACATAATACAATAGTATCGATAGCAAGAAAATCACCATTAGTATCGATAGAATAGTGAAAACTTGTCAAACAAATTTTTAATAGTTAAAACCTGAGTTGAGTTGTTCTCCTTATTCTGTAGCAGACTTACCTGAAAAAAAGAAAACATATCATTATTATGTGACGTTATGATGATACCGTAAATTATTTGGTTCACAGATTAGTTACAAGAAAAACACTTACATAAACTAATATTCTATGAAGTAGGGGTGGATTTCTTAGTAACCACTAAATTTAGTTAAGCTATAGTTATTATGTTTATACCTGGCGAAGCCAGGGTGAGTTGCTAGTTACATAAAAAGTGATTGATTGACTTATATGGGATTTCATTTAAAATCTTATTACGGTAGAGAAAAGTATAGAGAATTAATAAATATGGTCGGTCTAAGTTCAAATTCATTGCTATGTATCGCGTGACCACAGCCCAATACAGATATAAAAAAAAAATTAAAAGGAAAACTTAAGGGAAAGCAAATGGTATCAAGTCCATTCAGCCTCGTCTACTGATATATTTTTTTATAATTATATAATTCTAAATGATGATGAGAGCTAGTTAATGAGTGGTGGATAATGAAGTAAAATAAAAAAGTAAAAATATTATTCCTAGGTTTAAGTAAACGTGTTGGGATATACTTTTTTGAGAAAACGCCAAATTCTGTTTTTTTTTTCACTTGACAACACTCATGCATGAGCATTTAAAACATTTAATGTTTATGTGACATTAAATTTTGAAATATAGATTTGTTATCTTGTCAATTTCAAGTATACATATATATTTTATATTACACTTGGATGGAAATGACAAGATATACTGGTATATATAAATAGCTTTGATTATAAAAAAAGATAACTTTTAAAATTTTGTTGCGGTTATCAGAATCAGCTCTAGTCGGTACGCATAGCAAATTAAGTTAATAATCTTTTAAACGTATCAAAATATGATAACATTTTTTACAAAGAAAAAGTAATATTGTACTCTAAGCGATCATGATAGGCCACCGTAGAATTATTTAGTTTTAGCAAGCGTAAATAAGGAAGGGACTGTATTCCTTAAAGCCCAGCCAAAACGGATCATTTATTCAGCGAAGGCGGATTAGATAGGCCGCCGCTCATTCACTCATTCTTTTAATCAACGACCCTTTGTCCAGAGCCGGTCTGAATGGCTCGATATCCTCGTTGTAATTAAACAGTTTTGATTATAGCTATAAATAACTGAGCTCTAGTTATACCTTCGTTACGTAAAAGATAAAAGAAGCGGCGGGTACACTGAAACTGTATATTTATCTAAAGAAATTATTACTTGATCTATTTCTCAGGTGTCTACTGAGACCTTGAGAGACGTGTCGAATATTTAAACTAGCGGCCCGTCCCGGCTTCGCACGGGTGGACAAAATTCTTTAAATTTTTATAGCATTAAATATAGCCTATATTACTCAGCGTCAATGTAGCTTTCCAATGGTGAAAGAATTTTTGAAATCGGCTTAGTAGTTTTTGAGTCTATTCATTGCAAACATACAAAAATACAAATCTTTCCTCTTTATAGTTTATATAGTAATATAGTATATAGAATTAATATAATAAATAAAAATTAATGTTTGTATGTTTTTTCCCTAAGTGTAACAAAACCATTGATCAGCTTGTGGTGAAACTTTATTAAATTGTTGTATGCATACCAAAATGTATATTCAGCAAAAAAGAGCATTGCAAAGCATGTTTAAAAAAAAACTTTGGTTTTCGATGTATGTGACTTTATTTGATATTGTATTTGATTTTTAATATGCATATGTTTTTTTTCTGTACTGTCATTTTTTTCACCACTGTCATGTGTAGAATGTTAACAAAATAAAAAAGATTGTAAATGCTGTGTACGCCTATAATAGGTATATATTTAAGAAATGTCCGCATCCTATATTTTAGCAAAGTAAATATATCTATATTTATATAAAAAATATCTGACATTCTGTTTCACCGCGATGAACTCCGAAACTACACAACCAATTTTGATGTTCTTTTTTCAATTTGCTGTATTGTTTCGACTTAGGACCTAGGTTAGTTTTCATTTTAATTTATAAAAAAAAATATTGCAAATGAAAATAAGCTAGTATACGTATATATACTGTTGTACCAATTCAACAAATAAATAAACAGTTGAAGGCTTCAATAACAAAAACATACAATTGTATACTTATATTATTTAACATTTAAAGTAATTTTTATTAAACATGACAATTCACAATGTGTGTAAATAAAGTTATATTATGGCTTTCAAGTTCGTCGTTGGCAGACCGAGAATAAGCCGCAAGAAACTCGGCTAGGGCTACTTCCCTCAAATTTATGTTTTGTTTTGTAAATCAAGGAACAATTTCTTGTTTTACTAAGACGTTTACGTAAGAAATTATGGTTTAATTGATGTTTTTACAGAACTATCATTATTAAACAAATAAAAGACTTTTTATCGATATGGCAACCTCACTTTGATAATAATGTGTAATGTTATGTACCTTTATATATGCACTGTATTGGGCATTTATGTATTTAATAGGTATAAATAAAAATGAAAATAACCAAAATACATTAGCAACTGGATAAGGACACAGGGAGAAATCCTTTTGAATTGTCTCAAGTAGAGCGCGGATGTTTCTGCAAATTTTACCGCAACTTAATTGAATAGAATTCATTATCGATTGATCAACCTTCATTCATATCACAATCTTCATCATTATCACAATTAGAATAAAAATCTAAATAAAAGGCTGAATAGGTTTTTCTCTTTGTCTTTTATTGCTGTTAGCAGTCATTTGTTCAAGTGAATAGGCTATCACTTCGGCCGTACATTTTTTCATAGCTTCTACAAAATGTTTCCTAATCTAGTTGTAAGCTATGTTATGCTATGTAAAGTAATTTTTATTATTATCAAAACAAAATTATGAATGTAGCAGGTAGACTTAAATTTCAATTTAGCAAACATTAATTTGAATTGTATTAAATGAATATCTTGGTGTTCGAAAGTAATTAAACGATTACGTGTAATTAGCCGGTTGCTCGTGCGTTAGTTGTTGGTCAAAGTGGGGGTTTCCCTCACCATTTGATGCTACAAAAGGTTTGACTTGCTGTCAAATGAGGCTGCGCCGCCGCGGGTTCCCCCGAGGCGGTCGCTTAGGTGAGGCCTATACAGCCTTCCTAGGCTATGGCACTTACAAGGTGGTGTTTAGTACGAGTCTGACATAACCTCTCGGGCAGCCAAATGTATCCATGTAAGATTTACCACCTCCTTCCCCCGCGTCCGAAGGGTACCCAAGTCGTTAAGGGCGGAATAAAAGTCAATTGAGGCATTATACTTTGGTTTTTGGACGAGAAAAAACCTCTTCTTCAAATTCTGCTAGTTTGATTTTGTATGTGGTTAAATAGTATAGATAAATAAAATTATGATTAATCGTTACATTTGCATATGATATCGTTATTTCGAAGCGTTCAGTTTAACCAAAATTGGCGAAATCCCTAAAAATCTGTTTGTTTTAATTTTTTTTATTGTGTTGCTTTTTCCGTTTCTCATAGAAATTTTGCCAATGTCCTGTAGAGAGATAAACGAAGTTAGCCAAATCCGTGGATATTTTAACGCAGAAATATCCACGGATTTGGCTAACTTTTGATGACTATTTGTTTTATTTGTCATTGATTTGCGTGCGACTGACAGTGACAGCCAGCTGTCATTTGTACATTCAACACTGTTAAGATCTGAAGTGCAAAGGCACAATTTTATACCCAAACGACTATATGCGGAAACCATTGCATAAAATAGAAATAAAGGAATTGTTGACGAGGAATGTTTGCCATAGGGAACGGCCACGTTATTAACATCACATTCGTATTATTGTTTTATCTCGTGTGTCGTCGGAATTAAGTTCCGACTATTTGTGTAGCTCCGGTTTTAGATTCCGGCGACGGAGACCAGAAAATCCAATTTGGGAATAATTTATGTGCCAACACACTAGTGTTGCCCCACGCCGAAATCAGCCGAATTTTAATTCTTACTATACAAAATAAATTTATTATATAAATACAGTTAACTTTATTAGAAAACGATTAAACTTATGTCAAAGTAACGATTTAATTTTATGATATAATGAAAAAGAGCAAAGCAATTTTTTTTGCTGACTATTCAGATAAACCTTTGCTTGCATGCATACAACAACTTAACAAAGTTTCATCGCAATCTGATCAATGGTTTTGGAATGTATTGGGAACAAAATACATACTTACGTAGCCACCATTGAATTAAAATTTATTTGGTTTAGATCTCTTGGTAGAACCCATATAATGATATTGACTATGATAATCATTTAGTGAATGATATTCACTAAATGATTATAGGAATCATGAGATTTTCCAACTTCATTTCTTTTTTTATTTTCAACAACCGCACTCTAAGTACGTGAAGTGTTACGTTTAAGGTCCCTGAGCATCTACGACACATCATATAATGCTGGTATGACTATATTAATATTTTAAACAAATATTTAAACATATGTTTAACAAACATTAACATATGTTTGTCAAAACGACCGTTTGGTGCAACGGCAGCGATCTTGCCTCTCGCACCGACGGTCCTGGATTTAAGTGTCGGCTACGAGCATTTGTACCTGAGTCATAAGTATTTATATATATTCCTATAAGTAATTAATACCTATGTATCATATATGTATGTCTATCTGTTACCCTAGTATCCATAATACAAGCCTTAGAGTGCTTACTTTGGGCTAGGCTAATTGGTGTTTATGTATTAAATATTATTATTATATGGAAGAATAAATAAAGGATGAAATGGAATGAGAATCAAAAATTATATTTTCGATATAAGTGTCGATAGCCGAATTCCGAAATCGAAACGTCGTCCCATCCCTATCAGACACCACAAGAGTATTAGAATGTAAAGTGCTACTATTTTAATTATTAAACACTATTTCAGGCCGAATTCGGCTCTAAAATATGCATTAATTGGTGTGTGTTAATAGTTAAACTTTTAATAGTGGTTTAAATCATTCGTGTACACAACATTTGTATTTAGAATATTATATTTTAAAATATTTTGGCAATTTCAAGATTTTTTCTAATAAAAAAATATTTAGATATAAAAATAACAGTTTAATGCTAAAATAATAATAATAACGATTACTTATTACGATTCCCGCCTTAAAATTTACTTGTCAGATACTCATCAGAGCTTTCATAGAAGCACGTCGGTGAAGGCTCCCGGTTTTGTGCGTTTGTTTTAATATTTAACCACCAGTTGTCCAACAAATGACTTCTTTTAGGACATTGAATGCCTCGAATTGTTAAGGGTAACCCCAATTGCTTCTTTGTTTGTTAGCGAATGCTTTTCGCCTACGATTTGTGAAAAATTAAACTTCATCAGTACAAGTTACTGATTTGTTTTGTCGTTATACATAGAGGTCGACAGTTCAGTGGATTTTAATATTAACATGTTGAATTCTGTTATTTAGTTCTTACACTTCCGCGCACATTATTCATTTAAATGAAACAACTTTTGAACAGATATTTGCGCATAGTTTATATTTAATCCTGACGGTTCGATTCATTTACAGGAGCCCTGATCACAGGATGACTGAGACAATTGTCGCCGTATTATGGACAGACCTTCACATTATTTCATTCGGGCATGTTCCTGAATATTAAAATTTATATAAGTCAAAATTGTTTTTAATTTTATTTAGTTATAACAATGTCATTACGATTACAGTGTACACTACTGAGTTGTATACATACAGATAGACTATTATGGTAGTACTGGTAGTGTAGTGTAGTGGTAGTGTAGTGTACATTGTAATTTATATTACAGTGTACACTACACTACCAGTTGTGGAAATTGGGAGGCCCTTCCGAAAAGAACTGGCGAAAGAATAGAAAGAAAGCAGGGGGACCAACCTCTATCTTAAAATTATTATTTGCAAAAGGAGCTAACTACATCACTAGGTTTTGCAGTGTGTCTTTGGAGATATTATTTATTTAACAATCCCAAGCAGGTGAAACGCTCCATTCTTCATCTCTATTGAATTTAGGATGATGTCGAAAACACTCTCTTCGAAGATGTGATAAAGAGTAATTTCCCTAAATATGTTACATACTATACTTTGTTCAATGTAGGATGATACTTTTGACAGTTGACACCTTTATAGAGGGTATAAAGTTGCTATTGCAATGTCAAGTCAAACAAGGAAACAAACGCAACCTTAGTACGTAGCAATAAGGAAATGACACCTGTCAAAAGTATCATCCTATATTGGACAAAGTATAGTTACTTCAAGATTACATTTATTTTTTCTCTTAGTAAAACGAAGTAAATAAAGCATGCCAACTTCTTGACGGATATCATTTAATCCTAATTTTATTATGACAATACTTTGTGTGTGTGTTTGTTACCATATTAACCGCAAGTAGTTCGTCTACCGGATGCAAGATGGCGCTAACGGAAAAAATATTTGATAATAGAAAGAAATAAGAATTTTGTCCACCCGTGCGAAGCCGGGACGGGCCGCTAGTCAGCATAAAACCAGTTTACTATTTGTATATTTGTAGTTCGTATTATCTAGTTGAATTGTCTGTGTCTTACGTCATACAGCTTGTGTAACCATACTTCGGCTACTCGGCATTTCTCATGACGTCATTACTTCGTACCGTCATGTGAGGTGTCAGGTTTAGCTTTTAGCGCGGCCGTGTCAAGATGCGAAGTTCTGCTGAGTAAGATGATAGGTTGGGATATATTTGGCTTATGATATTAATGGTAGTTTCAGTATAAAAGCTTTTATACAGATTGTTGTTATTATAATAAGGATATACGACATAGATAAATATGTAAATATCTATGTGGTTACCTAAAAATTTACTGATAGCAACACTTTGAGTGTTGCGTGATTTTTTTATTAAATTGGAAAGTAAAGAGCTCAGTAGGATTTACAACTTAAGTTTTACATTTGACCATTAGGTTTGACTTATAAAATAGTTCACAAATGTTGAGTTTACGTGAAGTGTCTAATTTTTTACATAAAATATATTTTTTCAGTATATGGAAAGATGAAAAAAAAGATACGAATTATAAATAAATAAATAAATATTTCTTACATTCACACCAATTAGCCTAGCCCAAAGTAAGCACAGTAAGGCTTGTGTTATGGATACTAGGCTAACGGATAGACTTACATATATGATACATAGATATGTAATATTCATAGAAATATATATAAACACCCATGACTTAGGTACAAATGCTCGTATTCATCATAAAAACATCTGCCCCTTCCGGGATTCGAACCCAGGACCGTCGGTGCGAAAGGCAGGATCGCTACCGTTGCACCAAACGGTCGTCAAAAACGAATTCAATTTTAAGTATCAATTGCCAACCATTTTTTTATTTTCGTAAGTTTCATATATTGTGTATATGCGACGTGTTTGCTTATGTGTTATTCTAGTCAATACCTAGTCTTGTCGTATAATATACATTATATATTTTTTTCTAAGATAGTGACGTTTTATAAAGTGTTTCATACCCCGCAATGTTTAATAACAGTAAAGCTACGCAATTGAAAAGTTTTGCCGTTACGAATCTCGTAGGCGTTCATCGTAGCTCGTAGCACAACTCGTAGCACAGAATGAAAAACTAAAAGTGGGTTTGTGTTTCATCAGCGTTACGTGATAACAATATTAAAAGACAAAAAGCAAACATATAAATGGAACTGTCAATTATTTTGTTAATGGAGTAATTATTCTAGTAAAGTTTTGACGCGTTAAGCGTGTGTTGGGTACCCTTCGAAAGGGCGATTTGTAATGTTAGCCGCTAATCAAATGAAGGTAACAATTAATTGCCTAATTGAGTTTACCGCAGCGAGGTGAATGACCATTCGGGGTCGTTGACCGTGCTATTAAATTAACAGCTGACAAATTTGCATATATGCTCGCCCGGTCGCTATATTTTATACAACATACAACTTATGTAATGTTGAAGTAAATAAGTTACCGCTAACTTATATTTAAGTTTACATATACACACTATGTAGTTAATAACGACATTGTTTTGTTAACACTATGTTAAGTCGAGTTATTACCCGAATAATATGAAAATTTTAATGCGATAAGAAAAAAAAATCATGGCAATAATAAAGAAAAATGTAATCATTTAAAAACTTCGGTTACCAGCAAATGTGATGATATCGGCGACTACGTTATAATTTATTCAAAGCATATAAGATATTTTGACCATAGAAAGAAATTTGATTATTTTAATGAAAATGACTAAGGTGGATAAGAGCTACAGTCGAATAGTGGTAGCATCGCCTGCAATTTAGTCAGGAAAGCGTATTCGAGTCTTACCGGGAGGTATATTTTTTTCTATATTAAGCGTTTCTTGTATTTAAATGCTAAAATAATATGAAAATAATATATCGAGTTCGTATTCATCACACATATATCAGCCCCTTCCGGGACTTGATCCCAGGACATTCGGTGCGACAGGCACATTATCTTATTAATTATATTATTTTTTACTAAATAATTACTCATAATTTTAGAGTTGTTCAACAAATAAACTTATATTCAATCAAATATTTAGGTTTAATAGTTAAAACCGTTCCAAAAGCTATTTATTATATATATAGTTTATTTTCTTCATTCAATTTATTAATTAATTCGTTTATCGTTTATTAATTAATTGTTTTACATGTATACGATTTTAGAAATGTTTTTATAACTTATATTTCTCTTAAAGTAGTTATTTAATATTTATCTGCGAATGTTATGTATGCCGTTATTGTGGCATGCATCACAACTTATCAACATCTAACTGGTTTATAACATGAATGTATTGATATTTGCCATGTGGCTGTACTAAAATAAATAAATAAAAGGTTCCATGGCAGACAACAAAATTAGTCCACCCTTAAGCATAAAAAGTCAATATAAGCTGTTGAGCGGTGAAATTTGTCTCAGTATAGTTTTACAGCTGGAAGTAAAGTGAGCTGAATTCATGGTGCACTGTGACCGCAGATCTCTAAGGAGCTCATTAGTGAATGGGGTGAGAACTTGGTGGCGAATGGGCGCGTTTTACAGTTTCATTTCTTTCATGGCGGATGAGGAAGCGAAGAGCGTTTTCCTTAGAAGTTGGTTAATGGCAATATCTATGGCATAGGTAATTCAATTATGTAACTGAAAAAAAAAAATTGTCTGTGCTCCGACGCACGACTGCAGTTTACTCCTTAAGAATGATTGTCTTTGAAGAAAAACGTAACGCTGTCATGTGATTACTAAATTTTACTCTTCATATTTATATTTATTCTTAAGAAATTCCTAAAAGAGTATAATGAAATTTAATAGATAAATACTAGAAAACTCGACTCAGCTCACAAGTTGTTCTGGTAACGAATTGATTCTCATCTGCAGTATTTTTATTATAATTGATTTCATATTACGTAAGTTGCGCAAGGAGCATGTAACGAAAAAGTAATACCATGGAATAAGCTGTGTAGGCTAACTTCTCATTTAAAATTTAATAAAAATAGTCTTATCTCAATCGACTGTCCAAACATTTTGTAAATATGTTTCTTTCGAATACGAGAGGATGTTCCTCTCATTGATGAGACAACGTTGGTCTACAGCGTAAAATTAGAGAGTTACTAGAAAATTTTAGTGTTCACAAGGAAAATTAAGCTACCGGATCAATTGGAAGTGCATTGGACTGGACTTCCAAAGGTTGCGGGTTCGATTCCCGCATGAAAATTTACTTGTGAGCCGAGTCGATTTTTTCTAGTATTTTTCTATTAAAAAGATTATCTTATAAGATAGCATTGAGAAAAATGCAAAAAATATAAAAAAGTATGACTTCTACCTCGCGGAAATATATATTTTACTTATAAGTTTTCTCATATGGTGTTGGGTGATATGGGAATCTTTTTTGTCTACTGTATCATCAACCTTACACAGCGTTAAAGTTGATCGCTGCAGTCGACCCTAATGGATATTGTTTACGCTCGGTCTCCTTAATGAGATCTCTAGTTTATGCTGACGGTACACCTGATGACGTCAAAATAGTTATCCACACAAAAGTGTTAAGGTGACTCGGATAAGCTTCTTTTTGAACTGTGTGTACATTAAATGATAATACAATTGTTTACCATTAGAAATTTTCGCCGAACACAAAAAATTGTGTTGAAAACATTTTTTCTCTCTATCCCAACTGAAGAGAATTTTTCACATACATTTTTTTTATAAATTCCTGACAAATAACACTAATGAATTAGTTTACAAGAAAACCATCCCTATCTTTAACTGAATAACTAATAGATAAATTATAAGTTTATAAACAGCCGTGACTTGGGAAATATTTGTGGTAACTCAATAGGACGAGTACTCGCCTGGATAGCGATGGGATGTGGGTTCGGATTCCGCTTGACATTTGTGAAAAGTTAGTTTTCTTTCTTGTAATAATTTCTTTAGGCACACTTCTTTTGAAATCAATAAATAAAAATCATGACAAATATTTCGGATTAAAAAAATCTGAACACTGTTTAAAAATCACTAATACAAATCCGGGGAACCCCAGACGAATGGCATCGCTACTTGTGACCGACAAATATCACATTTGGAAAGAGAACCATACCACCTTCACAATGTCGGCTGTTTTAGTCTAAACGTTATAAAAAAAGAAAACATTATAAGCTAACAGATAACATCTTAAATAAATACGATGACATTAACATTTGGTGCAATTTTGCCTTTCGCACCGCGGTTTTAGGTTCGCATCCCGGAAGGGATTATTTGTGCTATGAATATGAGCATTTGTACCTGAGTCATGGGTATTTATATATATTGTGTATATCTATACGTTACCTAAGTATAAATAACACAAGCTTCACAGTGCTTACTTTGGGCTTGGCAAAATGACAGAATTATTATTATTTATCTGATTTGCGAGTTACTAAAACATATATATATATATAATTAATCACACATCAAATCTATCCGATAATTTATGTGTGAAGCAGACACTTGTACAATATTTGCGTATAAACCCCTTTTCCATTTTACATAGCCGTATTTCCGAACAGTAACTTTAAATACGAAATCAAAACAATTGTCACGTAACAACAGATAATAAAAACAACGCATTCGCGCCAAAAGCGACAATCGGCCGGATTTATACCGTGGGAGGAGACATAAAAATGTAGAATAGAAAGAAACGGCGCACAGATGGCGCCACTTGATATATTAACTAAATTTAAAAAAAGAGAACGTTTTCGAACGTTCCCCGTGTAATGGTCCGTGGAAAATTTACTATTCGGTCTTGGAGTATGGAACACCTTTGCGCGGCTTTGTTAGTGATGGGGCGAGTATTTTGGAACCGATATTGCTACTGCGGCAAAGGAGGTTGCAGTTTATAACATCATTAAGCCAATGTGTTGGCGAATTTACTATTAACATTTGATGCAGCGCGCTTTATTTTGTTGCATATAAAACTTAAGGAAGCTTGTTAAAGCCATGTGTACTTATTATTAAAAATTAACAGGAAAAAATACTGGCAATATTTTATGATTTGGGTCCATACCAGTTTATAAATACAGTCCATGAGATGTATCTAATTGAAAGTTATATACACTGGCTGAAACATCAACTAAAAAGCAAATACAAAATTAAATTGCCCGTAAAAAAGTATTTATCCAAAAAAAGTTGTTGACAAAATAACTGGCCGACTGTTTAAGTGTTTATCTAAGCAATTAGAAACTTTGAAATTAGAACGGTTCGAAATTCAAAATTAATTCCAAACCTTTGGGGAGGTTAAAAACAAAATTATTCTTCTTTAAACAACCGCGTGCGGCCGGCGCGTTAAGCCGCACCCTTTTTAATAAACTGACAATCGGAATTCAAAATGAGTGTTCAGTAAAGAGTCGATGGGAGAAACAAAACAACTGCATAATTGCTCCAATTTAGCGAGGCACACGGCCATATTGCTAATGACGTCGCACCCGCATTTATTTACAACCGACGATGAAAAATATGATTCTACGTTAACAAATTCTCATGTCATAATAATATTACATTGACCATAGGTTGCGTGACTTATCACCATTACTTTGTAAGCTTTAACGTTAAATAGTAAAGCTCAGCTCTCAAACAAATATAATTTTAATTAATATTTCTGACCACCATGTCAACAGACATGTAAAATATTTATTAAACAAAAACTTGTAAATCCGTTTAACCTACAAAAAGGTCGTAATACGTAGGTATTACTCGTTTACTTAGATCCGAAAACTCTTTCATCAGTTGTCAAACTGATAACTGGTTTATTCGAAATTTAAATTGTGTATTTATTATATTTAAAGGAAGCTTTTCATTTTCTCATCGGACAACCAGACTTGCCAATAGGCGCCACCATTATACAGTTGATATACCAAAGAGTTCAATTTCGTGATATGTACCGCTACGGAGTGGAACTCTTTGCCCAAGTCTGTGCTTCCCGACATATAATTAAGGGGTTTTTAAGTCACGACAGTCGTCTAGGCAAGCGTGTCACATCCTAGATCGCATCTCCGCTTAACATTAAGTGACATAGCAGTAAGAGATGGGTTGCAGCCGCTTCCACCCCTCCCTTAAGGGGATGGTGCTAGGCAGTAGGGATACTAAGGGAATAGTCTTCCAGGAAAGACCAATCTTGGGTGGACGGAAGGGTGAAGAGAGCGACGTGTACACGTGCATAGCTCATTGCACCGGGCGAGGCTAGCTGACGGCGGATGGGTAATTCTACAGTCGGCATTGCACATGATTCGCACCTCTGGGGGGATTTTCGATACGTACCTGGAACCTGGGGCCCTCGGGCTATCTGAAATGGTTCGCAGTGGCGAGGGCCGCAAACGCCCCACAGAGCCTAGGCCGTCAGGTGGTACGTTCCAGTAATTTTTAATTCGGGTATGCCCCGCCTACGCCCCGTGCGTTAAGGCGCGGGAGAGTCCCATATATCCCCGCCATCAACCCGTGGCGGGTCGAATCCATAAAGGATATTCTACTGGGAGAAAAAAGGCGACATAGCAGTAAAACGCTTGTCTATTTACTCCAAAAAAAAGCTTTTAATTGAGCAGGTTTAGTCGCATATTGTCCTGTTTCGGATATATTAAAAGCCGTTAGCACGAGATATGTAATACCGCTTCTTACACAGTTCACGCCCCCCATACAGTCATTAATAAACGATAAATCCAGCATGTCACAAGATTAATTTTCATTTGACATCCCGAAAGCGCTTTAATATAAACGTAATTGCGTCGCATCCTGTCCCGTGCGGTGTAAGGCGCCCTACCTAGCCCACAATTAACGTTCACCAAGTTTTCTTGTGAGAGGAAAATAATTGCGATTGAGTTGCGAAATTCGCTATCTGACGCTTCGCAAGCTAACGCTTTTAATTGGTGCTTAAATAGCGAATTCATTTCGCGACAACATTTCATCAGCTATACGCCTGTTTTGTCGGGCTGATTAAAAACTGATTACTCAGTTCTATTTTTAAATCGCGCGCCGCATTACTAAATATAATCTGCGGATTTTTTTTTGTTATTTGACTTTTTTACGTACTTAACACTTTTTGGCAGGAGCGTGAAGCGTCACTTTATGCTTTAGGTTTTCTTGTTAAATTTTGTTATGTGGTTGATATTAGTGTGTAATAATGGTGGGATATTAACCACTGAGTGTTTCTGAATATGCATGAGTGTTGGCAAGTGAAACAAAACAGGTTGAAAGGTGTCTTTTCGCGCTCTCTCAAGAAGGCCACGAGGAGGTTTCAGTAAAATCCCACTTCTTTACTGAAACCTAGGAAATTACTCAAGAACATAGAAGAAAGATTATACTTACTTGAACACTGGCTAAATGCACAAATTGTGCAAGCCATAAATAAAGAAAATAAATGCATATATGTAATTGACAAAACTTGTGTGTTTTTTTATCGCGATAAAAAGATTTTTTTTAATTGGCTCGCTCGGTTAGTGCATTAGCCCCGATGTTTTGATATTAACATTGCTTTTTTATTTAATTTACTTAATCATCACTACATAGTATAAAACAAAGTCGCTTTCTCTGTCCCTATATCCCTATGTATGCTTAAATCTTTAAAATTACGCAACGGATTTTGATGCGGTTTTTTTAATAGATAGAGTAATTCAAGAGGAAGGTTTATATGTATAATACATGCATAATATAGTAGAGTATTGCATCCATGCGAAGCTGGGGCGGGTCGCTAGTAGAAAATATATTTTGACACTTTTATGTAATTGACAAAATTTGTGTGTATTTGCTAGCTCAATATCGCAATAAAGAGTTTTTTTTATTGGCTCGCACGGTTTGTGCATTCGCCATGATGAAGTAAAAAGGTAGGGAAACCATTACAGGAAGATAAAGGAAAATATCGGGATCGGAAAGAAATTTGGAAAAAATAATAGGAATAGGTTAAGTAGGATATAAACATATTAAAGGTTATATACAGTATTATAAAACAATAAGTCTATATACATTTGTATATACAAAGTTTTGTGTTAATAATCTTTACAATAAATAGGTCAGACAGGCTTCATTTTAATGATATCATCAATTTAAAAATCAAATAATATAAGTCAAAATTTATAAAATAAAGGACAGAAAGAAACGACGTAGGAAGTTGGACACGGCGGGATATTAGTGAATTAACAAAAAAGAAGCTGTTATAGAAGGAACATTAAAAAAAGATTTAAGTTTTCCACACCAATACCAACGCGATAAAAAGGTTCGTTCCATTTCATTCCATAGATTAACAAAGTAACAATAACTCTGTCTCTATGTAAGGCATAGATAATGTAACTACTATGTTTCACGTATCGTCTAATTATCAAATAAGATCATTAGCAAAATTTTTACTGGCTTATTCGACAGCCAAGATCAGCCAAAGCGGTACCTTATTAGAGGAAAACTTTGTAGCCATCGAGCGATGGAGGGTGGGGGCGAAGCTAAAGGCGATAATCGATCGACATGTAAATACAAAGTTTTTGATGGACCATTCAATTTTAAGCTTCCATTAAGGAAAGCAAAGCTGCCGGTTGCAGCTTAGTTTTGAATAGTCTTTTTGAATTTTGTTTTTATATCTCAACTAGCGGCCCGTCCCGGCTTCGCACGGGTGGACAAAATTCTTTAAATTTATTCTATTATTAAATATTTTTCGGTTAGCGCCATCTAGCGTCCGGTAGACGAACTACTTGCGGTTAACACGTTGCTATGGTAACGTTATTGATACAATAGAAAAAGAGCGGGAAAAAGAGCGGACCGACAAACAACAAATTTGTGATCTTAGATTATAGACTAGATAAAATCGACTCGGCTCAAAGGTTATTTTCAGGCAGGAATCGAACCTGCAACCTTTAGATTTCCAGCCCAAAAAGAAATCATACAACATACGAGTAGCATTGAAAAATGCAAAAAATATATAAAAATTACATACCTACATACAAATAGCTTAAGCATTGTTATGGATTCCAGAAACAGAGACAATATAGAACTTCCTTTTTTACATCGACCCGGCTGGTGATCGAACATGAGACCTCGGGAGTGGCGTTATCATGAAGACCGGTATGCAAGTCACTCGACCACGGAGGGAGTCACTTTATACATGTACTTTCATCATTTCGATTACCACCTCTTTTTCTTTGTAAGAAATTCGTTTTGTTATCTGCGTGTGTATATATTTGGCGTAGTGGTTAACGTGGTAAGCCTTCGAATCAACTCGAAATACTTATATAATATGTAAAATTTTATTATTTGCATTCACATTTCCATAAGATATCGAATATGCCTGTAAAAAACAACTATGCCTCCGACCCCTTAGGAGCTGTCAGTGCTCTGACCACTGAGCTGAGTGGGTAGCTCAGCGGTCAGAGCAAGTACTCTGACCGGGATAGCAAAAGGTTTGGAGGCGAGGTTGTTTTTTATAGGCATATTTTATATCTTATAGAAACACTCACATATCTTACTCTCTCTTTTTTCATTGTGCTTATCAAGTTTGTCTCTTTTCTTTTACTCTTTATTTAATGTAATTTTATATGTATCAGTTGGAAATGTATGTTGCAGCAAATCTTCTTTCTATATCTTATAAAAAGTTATAAAACTTTTCGGTAAGAGAAAGTTTTATACGAGTTTATTCTTTACTTTAAAGGAGTCAAGATTAAATATTATAATCAAGAATATTGATAAAAATATTCTTGAGTTTAAAAAGAAGCGGATATTTATTAGAAAATTAAAGTTAATAAAATCTTAAGCTGTATCTTTTTTAATTTACTTATACTGGCTTGAAACCTAACGTTAGCTCAAAGGAAAATTCCCTAACATTTTTGTCCGATGCAAAATGTTGCACACGATACCAAGTTTTATTGCTCCACTTAGTTAATTGAAACAATTAACGGAAGAGCACGTAATAAAGGGTATAGTGTCGTGTAAAACCTTTTTGTTTGAAAAATCCATCTCCTTTTTTGCGAATTCAATAAGACTTTATGGAGACTTTTTAAGACCTGCTTCGGAGAGTGATAAAGTAAATGAACGGCTTCGCATTCCTGCTTACAATGTAACAATATTTGTGGCAGTTTCTTGATTAAAATGATTTTTGAAGTTATACTTCTTTAGGCGCGTTATGAAAAATGAGAGTGAAATTTTAAGATGCGCGCGCATCACTGTGACACAAAATTATCATGTTGAAGTTGGCCACAAAAGCGACATAGAATAAACCAGCAGGGTGAAGTTACCGCTAATTATGAATGTATGTGATTTTAAATTATATAATTTGTATAAAATTATAATAACAATTTTATTTAAAAGTGGTTATTATTTTATAAACTTTTTTAAGCACAATCATTGATTTGAGGTTAACTGTCGGTATGTATTCTGTTTTTTATTTATAATATAAATTATTATTATTTTTACATTACTATTGGTTAAACAGTTTATTTTAATGCTTTTTGATATATTACTTGATTCTGTATACAGATATATAGAAAATCTGCCACTCATCTATCTGTCTTATGTGTCAATCACTATATAATTTATAATTTTTTTTTCACATACAAAGAGTACGAGCACACGGGAGGAAATTTTTAGTTACCTTTGTTTAGTAACGATAAAGAAGTCTAACTTCTTACGTGCGTACACAAGTACACACAACGGTTATTTTCTTATTTTGAATTGGTTTGCTCTTGATCCTAATCAAGCCCGGGGGCAAAACAGGTACTACGATAAAACGAGCTAACCCAAAAGGTGCCTATTCAACCAGGCTTTGAAAACAGACGGGTTGTAAGTACTCGGAAATACAGACGCAGGGAGGGAGTTCAACTCTTTTGCTATGCGCCTTACAAAAGATGTTAATAAGCGCTTGGTGCGACAAGCAAGAATAATTTGATATATTTTTATGATCATGCAATCTTGAACCAAGTTTATAAGCCTTTAAAGTTTAAACCTACCCTTGTTATTTCAAATAGAGAAAGTAAAGTATATTTATAATAATATGACTTACATTTACACTTATGATACCTACATAGACGGTTCATATGAATAAATATAAACACCCATGATTCAGGTACAAATGATCACATTCATCACACAAACATCTGCCTCTTCCGGGACTCGAACCCGGGACCGTCGTCGGTGCACAAGGCAAGATCGTTACCGTTGCACCAAACGATCGTTATATGGGGACTAAATACAGATTCATTATATTTATTTAATATTAGAGAACATCCCACAAATTGTTGTGAGTCCAAATAGCTCAAGCACTTTTGGTGTTCAAAAACAACGACGGTAAATAATAGCAGCTAATATAGAAAAGTAAATTTTCTATATTAAACTGGTCGGGAATCAAACCCGGAATCTCGGAGTGGCGTTACCATAAAAACTGGCAACCACTCGACCATGGAGGTCGTTGAATAAAGGGTCAGTGCTATCCTACTTGATTTCTTCATAAAATAAGTAACTGAATAAGTGTTTTTTGTAGACAACTAACTTCAAATACAGCATATAAACGATGCAATTGACGAGTGTTTGGTGCAACTGCAGCGATTATGCCATTCGCATAGGTCCTTGGTTTGAGTCCCGTAAGGGGCGGATGTTTATGTCATGAATACGAGCATTTGTACACTACTCATGGGTATGTATGCATTTAAATTTCTTTGAGTATTACATATTAATTTGGTGCAACGGTAGTGATTATGCCTTTCGCACCGACGGTCCTGGGTTCGAGTCCCGGAAGTGGCAAATGTTCGAGTGATGAATACAAGCATTTGTACCTGAGTCATGGGTGTTTATATATCACAGTGTTTGACCGCGATCAACTCCGTAACTATTCAACCGATTTTGATGATTTTTTTTTCATTATGCTAGATTTGTTGTTACTTAAGACATGGGATAGGTTTGATTTTAATTTCAAGCAAAATACATTGCCACACATATAATAACTGAGCCACAGAAACGCGTAGCAAAATCCTTTATCCCAGTGTCCAGAACACAAACCCTATAGTGCTTACTTTGGGCTAGGCTATATGTATGTATGTATATTTATCCATTACCCTTGTCCATATATCAATAATGAAAGCTTAACACTGCTAACAAAGCGCTAGGCTTAAAAAAGTAAAACCTCTCTATGAATAATATCGATAAATAGTAATGGCCGCCGAACATCCCTGTTATTGCTTACGTATTCGAGAGCCAACTCGGCTGATAATATTGTTCCACGAACTTTCGCTAACTTGCAACCCCCGAACAAGATAAACCACCCCAAAACGACGACCAAGTTCTCCTAAGAATACTTTAAAGTGTATAAATATTTCTTTTTTTATTTGCATTCCAGTTTTCGACGGTCAAATTGTTCCGATGTGGACCCCCCATAATCCCCCACTCCGAAATTACTGGATTGATCAGCTCGGCAATTTGAATTGTGAATGAAAACTTTTCGAATGAAAAAGACAAAGTTTCGTGCCATTGGTTGATTGGTAATCGAAGCAACAATTTCTGTCGAAAAAGACTTTTTAGTTTAGAAATTTTGTTTTGCCTACTTTGAGACTGAGAAAATGTTTATGTTGATCTAAAAATTATTTGTGACTTTTACAGTTTCTCTGCCATTTTATATGTTAAATTTTAATGGAAATGTAATAAAAAAGCGTCTCGGTTCACAAGTTAATCGAACCCGGCACCTTTAAGATGGCCGATCCACTGCTCTCCCAATTGAGCTACAGAACCTTGTAAGCACTGTTCAACATTTTCTAGTATTTCTTAAGTTTTTATGCTGTAGACTAGTCATCTTCGTTGCGCGTGAAAGAGTCGCTATGTGTTTTTTACTTACGATACAGGAGAGGCAAAAAACTGATTTTCACGAAAATTATTCAGAGTATTCTAATATTCGAATCTCTTTAAATATTTAATTTATTACATAGCTGTTTTTACTGCAACAATCAACACTGCATGAAAATCCGAAAATAGCTAAATAACACATAGCGATTTTTGCACACGCAACGACGCCAGCCCGCCATTGCAGGTTGCAGGTCAAAAGCTCTAACCAATAAGCTAATAGGCACCTTCTGGGTTAGCTCGTTCCATAGTGGATTCTGTCTTCGCCCCCGGGCTTGATTGGGACCAAGAGCGAACCCATCCTAAATAAAAAAAAACCAATAAGCAGCAAAAAACGACCTCGCGATCGTCTTAAGTAACAAACAGATTTAAAATAAGATATAAGTAAAAAAAACTTTTTTTTAAATCAAGCTTTTATTATAACTTGTTAATAATAAAACGAACTAAGAAGTTAAAAAGCCCAAACCCGATGGGGTTGTATAGTTTTATTGCGGAGTTCGTATTACCACCTACAAGTTCCAACATCAGATCAGCTCCATGTCATCATAATATTGCATTGACACGCGATGTACATAGGCATGCAAAATTTCAGCTCAATCAGAAACCGGGATGTTGGTAAAACTAAGGTTTCATTACAGACAGCTTGACAAATAAAAGCTTGTAAAAAAGAATTATTATTAATATTCCTGTTAAATTCACTTGCTAAGTAAAATGCTTGTGATACGTGGGTACATCGGCGAGGATCGGCCTTTTAAAGCCAATGTTTCATCCGATGAGCTAAAGCCGCCTTAATATTTCAGTGTATATTATTATAAATTCTTACTGTGCTTATAACTACGGCAATATAAGCAAAAGCGTGCATTAAAAAACCTTTAAATCATACATTGCTTAATATTGAAATCCGAATACAGCATTCCATAAACTATGAATTGTGAAAATATTTTATATAATAATCATTTCACCGAATTGAACGGTCAATATATCCGAACATTGGTTAGTGATGCTATTCCGTAGGGGGTAGCAGATACGAAACGCCGCAAATTATAAGCGGGCGTAGTGGAAACGACTCCTCAGGCGGCCATAATAATATCTTGGCGCGAAAAATGGCGCGAATGCGCGGGGAGCTCGGCAGCACGCGCCGCGGCCATTGTCTATGGTTTGAGCTAAGAGAGAGCAGCGGGTAACACCATATCTATGTATAGAGTAGCTATTGAGATTAAATACACGCATTGTTATTACTCATATTGAATGAAGACCATTTTCTCTTTATCCATAATAAAAAAGAGTCAATACACTTACCAATAATTTTTAACTCCAGTTACTTTTTTATAGTAAGTATTATTAGTAAGCAATGTAAAACAAATCGACTTTTACTAGCAGAAAAGATATGATATGGTCTCTATAGTATCTACATCGCAGAGGTATTTTTTGTTTAAAAACTCAACAGAACCTTAAACATGTTTTATACATATACCTCAGATTATAAAACAAAAGGCAGATAGACCGCACGGAACAATAATGTGAAGCCACGCTTGTAGACATGTGTGCGTGACAGCACTATAGAAACACGTAGCCTCGGTGTGCGTTACGGTTGCCAGGATAATAACAAAATTACTTAGTTACAGTTACAGAGTTGGTTTTGATTTTTTTTTAACTAACCGACGACCGTTTTCGGTGAAGTAAACATTTTCTTCTTTGAAATGCGTTGAACAGACAACACAAAATTTTGATGGTAGCCAACCGGTATGGGTATGAATAGAAATATTTTGTGGATTTATAGCAGCCATTAGTAAAGTCGTGATGAGTCTTTATTGTTTTTGGCTATATATATATATATATATATATATATATATATATATATATATATATATATATATATATATATATATATATATATTTACTTTATGTTGGCGAATCGACGGATGTACATACCTAATTATTATAAGAGACAAAACATTCAGTAGTTTTAGTAATGAAGTCACATAGAAACGGACACACATACATACAAACACACCAACCAACAAGCGAGACAAACAAAACACTATTATCGAAATAAATATTTGTATAAATCGATAATCCTGTTTCCAATACATATTTCCCAACTTAAGGGCAAATGTTTAAAAATAAACTAGCAACACCGGCAGATTTTTGTTAAGGTTTTGTGTTCCAAGAGTTCACTAAAAATAATCACGTAAAATAATATCTAAATAGACAAATAAATCAATATTTACATATGAAAAGATACTCCATCTTCTTTCTTTTGTTTTTGGGATCAATTTTTGCAATGTTTGAAAACACAAGACGGCATTATTCTCAAAAATATGAATATTATCTGTGACGTACTAACGATGCGACGCTTCGTGACGTACTGACTCGAGATTGTATTCGCTTTTGAATTTGTATTTGCTTTGTTGGCTTCACTTTCGGTGTTCCGCACGGTCTATCTGCCTTTTGTTTTATAATCTGAGACATATACCTACATAGTTCATTTGAACGCCCGGTGAGGAATGAGTAGGTAGCAAGAGATGAATAACGGATGATAGTAAAACACGAATTCTTAATATTAAAAGAGACATTGCTAGCAACTATAGTATTTTGAACAATATGGATATAAATAAAGTAAGGAATAATTAGTTTTGTACTTTTTTAAACTTTAGCGTTCCATTTTAAAAACAAAATAACATTGTAACTGATAGAGTATTTCCCACTAACTTTGAACACCTTACAAAATTTTTGAAGTAAGCAGTTATACTAAGATCGCGGGTTTGGTTAAGACAAGCAAAGAGCTTTTTCACTCACGATTCGCAACTACTATACCACAGACTAAAATATTAATGAAATTTTCGCTTGTGTTCGAACCTGTGGAAGAGATTGTTGCATATTACACTCGTCTGTAATTTTACCTATCGCTTGTATATTAGCCCACAGGCAGCCGTATTTAATGGGGAGGAATATCTACGGATCTAAATTGACTGGGGGCGGTCTCGAACCGGGCTCCATACATTTTTACTCTGTGTTTCGTACGTCACGTTGACGTCACGTGAGATTTTCTCTACTCTGTGTAATTAGCGTCTTGCATCCTTATTACGTGCATGCAAAAGTGCGAAAGAGATGATGGTGTACTATAACTGCACACTTACATATTAGCATCGGTCACGTGTTTTTGTGTTTAGTGTTGTCGTATTTATATCGATGTAAATTTATTTTGTGATAAAGGAATGTAAATTGTGCTTATTGATAAATTTATCAATACAAACTTAAAAAAGAAATAAACTGTTGGTCTATTACAGATTATACTTTGGAGAGTGTGCTCAGGTGCTGCATAAGCTCATACCGGCATCCCACTTCTTCCATCGGACATCCAGACGCACTGCAAGCGCTACTTAACATATTTTATAATGCGCATAGCAAAGAAGTGGAACTTCCTCCCTGCGTCTGTATTTCCGAAGTTTAACCTGTCCTTCTTCAGAGCTATGGTGAATAGGCATCTTCTGGGTTTGCCACCGGGCTTTATTGGGATCAAGAGCGAACCCAATTTCGTGATCACTACCGCTAAAGAGTGGAACTCCTTGCCTAAGTCTGCGTTTCCATTAAAAACAATTTTAGGGTCTAAAAGTCACAAGTGAATAGTTGTCGTCTTGTTTGTGAAATAGCGGTCAAGCGCTTACCTATTTGCAATAAAAAAAAATTAAAAAAATATATAGGTATTTTAAATAGGTACTATAATAAGAAGTAATGACGAATAATAACATTTTAAACATTTTTAAGTATTTAAGTGTTGAGGCTACATAATAATTAATATGACAAGATAACCTTCGAAGTTTCGAAGGAAGCTGGGCCTAAGGAGATTTCTTTCTGGGCTTTTAAGGGTAACGGTAACCGATTAAAATTTGCATACGAATCGGCCAATAGCTAATCCAAGCCTAATTTTGGGAAGGTGGATAACGAGAATAGCCTATATAAAGAAAATAGCTTTCGAAGCGTCTAATGAATTTCACTTTTACAACACCTCTTCGTGAGAGATACTAGAAACGAGATAAAAATTGAAACAAAGAAATTTTTTTTTTCCATTTTCAATCCTATCTTATATAAACGATCGTTTAATGCAACGGTAGCGATCCTGCCTTACGCACCGACGGTTCAGGGTTCGAGTTCCGGAAGGGTCTGCCCCTTCCGGAACTCTCAGACCACTAAGCGTCCAAAAATCGTTTGTGTGTTTGTCTGTCCGCTCTTTTTCCATTGTATCAATAACGTTACCATAGCAACGCGTTTACCGCAAGTAGTTCATCTACCGGACGCTAGATGGCGCTAACGGAAAAATATTTAATAATAGAAAAGAAAATAAAGAATTTTGTCCACCCGTGCGAAGCCGAGACGGGCCGCTAGTTATATATAAAAAAATTAAGACATCACATGCATTGTTTTAAATCCAAGTTAAGTAGATAAAGTACTTGTATTATGGAATTCAGAAATAACTACGGTACCACAACACCAGAGCTAAGATAATATAGAAAAGATTTTCTTCACTAACCCGACTGTGTATCGAATCCGGGACCTCGGATTGACCTTACCATAAAAAGCAGTATGTACATCACTCGACTAAGTAGGTCATGAAAATATAGATAAACTCCATGTAGCTAATGTACTGTCCTGGAAACCAGAATCAATGACATCACCTCCTTTCGTTATTGATAAAATGCTTTTGTATTCAATATAATATTTACAATGCTTCCATTGTAATTTAACAAATAAAACGTGACCTCGTAAGTCGTATGTTAAGAGAACTTATATCGAGAAGAGACCGCGAGAAAATGGGGCTGTTATTAACATTAATTTCAAGAAAAACAAATTAAACATTTTTTTTAAATAGATTCGCTCTTGATCTCAATAAAACCCGGGGCCAAGACAGGAACCACGATGGTACAAGCTAACCCAGAAGGTGCTTATTCACCATGGCTTTGAAAACGGACGGGTTATAAGTACTCGGAATTACAAACGCAGGGAGGGAGTTCCACTTCTTTGCTGTGCGCTTTATGAAAGATGTTGAGAAGCGCTTGGTACGACAAGTAGGAATTAGCAACCAAGAAAGCGTGGTAGCCCGCAGTGCGTCGGGATGTCCGATGGAAAAAGGGAGATGGCGGTACGAGCACATGCAACTCCCAAGCAAACTATAAAGTACATTCTGTAGAAGACCGACAGACAGGCAGTTTCTGAATTTCATGAAAAATGTGGAGCACACTAAAATATTAAGTTAGTTAAATATAAGCTACATTCGCTTGTGATTTGCGTTTTATATAAGCGATAGTAACAAACTATAATTGATTCAATTAATGATATTTAATAATGTTGAAATGGAGTCCAATAGTTTATAAAAAGTTTGTTCTTTATCCCCTTTTTTATTTCATAATTTTAAAATTTCTGGTCGTCCATTGTTAAAAAACACAGAATAAATAGATTCCGTTTTTGTTCAAATTTTCCCTGATATTGGTATGGCAAAGGCACCAATGGTCATACATCCAAGTTCTTTCCCTTATTTTAAATTTATTTTTACATTTTTAAATCCGTTTTTTCTAGCTTTTTAAATTTTACTTTTGCACAACAGCAGGTGTCATGGCAACAAAAGCTGCGGCCGTGATTTTATTGACTTTAGGACCGTTTCTTGTTGATTGTGTATTGAGCTCTGTGTAGTTTTCTTTATATTGTTTTGTTTTTATTATAAAAATATTTCTCTTTCAATATCTTTCTAAAGGTCAAGCTATAATTTACGAATGACTCATCAATAAACTTGGTACAATCCAAAGCTTACACTTTAAAATCCAAATTTAACACAATTTGCAGGGGCTTTACAAATAACCCATTGTAGTGCTCGCAACGAACTCGAAAGGGGCCAATGAAGTGACATTGCCGTTTTTTTACAATAGACAGTATCGATGTTACGGGCGGGAATAACAGTGTAATTTTTCATTCGCACTGTCGCCCAAGAAAAACATCGCTTATAGAGCTTTAGTGTAAAACGAAAATTCAGCGCGCATTGTTCATTTCAACAAAGAAAACTCGCCGTCAAGTGTCGGCTGTTACGGTAAAAAATAATGCAAATTCACTCGAGTTTCCCATCCCGTGAAATAATGCCCGATCGTTACACAGATAACGGAGTTTTTTTTTTCTCCCCCGTTAAATCGGCCTTCTTCCGTACTTAATGGCAATGTCCTTCGTTAAACACTGAAGTGATTCAGGTGTAGTCATCTCCTTGAGTATTTTTTCATTTCAGCTTGAACCGCTTTAAAGGGAGGATGAACGAGTTTTTCTATTGTTATTGTTTTAAATTTGGAAGATATCGTATTTCGTGTGATGATCTTGTTACGATACTTTTACGTGTTGTACGAATGAGTGCTTGGCTTAACCGAAGTTTCCAGATTAAGGCTGCTTTTCCACCTACAAACTTAAGCTACGTAACTATGTGACCTTTTCCACTGATGCTAAGCTATGACTGAAGCGTCTCTAGCCCATGTAGAATCCATGTGTAATAAATACCCTAGTACCCTCAAGTAAGCGCGTGGTCAAAATGGAATGGGTACAAATAACAGCACATTACCACAAACTCAAAATTCTCCAGTGGATAATAAACTCTATTGTTTGAAGATTAAATTGAAAATAAATAAAAGCATATAGTTATTATTGGATGACATTATGTATTGACTGACTGTATTTAGGATTGTAAAAGGTAAACAAACTTAAGAAGCTAAAAATAGATGTTAAAAATGGAAATTGTTAACTTTCCATTCTCGATCGGTTATTTTGTATGGAGAGTTCATTTTTCACGATTTACATTTATTGATATTGAGAGGTTGTGGCGCCAGAGTGCATCGCACACCCTGCACAATTGGTAAAAACGCCTCTGGTGCAGCTCAAGTTATAATTTCATCGTTGTATCAAACAGAAGAACAGCAATTCATCTTTCTTCATGTGATGTTATTTGCACATTGCGAGATATAAAATAACTTATTGCTAACATAATGGTATTTATACTTTCGGTGACAAACGCGCGCCTACTATAGGTATCCAAACATCAAACATAACTTAGTAAAAGCTGGTTATTTACTAAAGTATTTTATAACTACAGGAATATTTCAATTTGAATACAGTTTAAGAGTATGTGCACTTTTTTAATCATAATTTTAATTAATGTTATATGCCTGTTAACTGTCGATACTAATAATGTATATTTAGCAACCTGTAATACAGTTAATCAAATGCATCTATAGCAACGTGAATAGCGCATCTCCAGTGGAAGAGCACCCTAAAGATTGCCTTTCTATGCCATCCGAAGTCGTTGAGCGTGGTCGCCCATAAAAGTTGCGAAGTTTCCGAGTAAAATTTGAAACAATATTAAGTCATTTCGAGATTGATAACGATAACGAATAAGAAAATGGGCGGTAGAACTGCGATTTGTTGAGGAAGCTTTTCGGTAGTTCATTTGTTTTTTCATTAGCTTGTACTATGGCCCGGTTTAAAATTTTTTTAAGTATGCGTATACCACCGGTTGGTGTATCGGTGCCAATCCTGTACTACTGCTACTCAGATAGCAATGCTCGTATTTATCACACAAACATCTGTCCCTTCCGGGATTCGAATCCAGGACCATAGGTACGAAAGGCAGGATCGCTACCATTGCAATCTGTAAGTTATTATAACAAAGAAAACGGCTGTAAGCTTCATGTTAAAAAAAAATCGTTATTCGAGATAGATTCTAGGTCGACATTATTTCTGTAAAAAGTGCAATTTCCTTAGAGAAAAAATGTAATTTCCTTTTGAACGATCGTACCTTTCGTCAGTTTTGTCCCATTTGAAAGTTTTACTTGAGGAACTTGATGGCGCATTGGTGAGCGCGATCGAGGTATGATTGCAGAGGTTAAGCAAGTTTCGTAAAGGTCAATTAAATGATGGGTGATCAAAATGATTATTGTGAAGTCTTGATATATGGTGAATTATGGCTTATTCTCTGTTTAAAAAATTTTTTATTTATAATGGGTTCGCTTTTGATACCAATGAAGCCCAAGACAGCATCCACGTTGGAGCGAGATAACCCAGAAGGTGCCTGGTCACCATATAGTTTTATGTATTCCATAAAGAAAGAACGGAGATACCTGGCACAAGTATTATTTTCTGAAAAGGAGACTCTGGCCACAAATTTACGTAAAACAAAACTTTTGGAAAACAATAAAAAAGCATTCACACGTGGTAGAAATGAAACCTCCAAAATTAATACGTACACGTATACAAAATACCACGGTTGTTGTGATGCCTTCTCTTAAGTTTTGTACTACGCATGCGCACAGAAACACGTATTAACACACGTACATAATGCTTCCTATCTCATTTTCTCCTATGTTAAATCTTATGAATTTATGTGTATGTCTCTTTTTACTGTCGCTTTGTCGTTTCATCGACTTTCAAATCACAACGATGCTAAAGAAGATTTCACTTAAAAAAAAATAGTTATTTACTAATCTTTAGCGTTTCAACGTATAGGAAATCTATCATTTGTCTCTCTCCTCAGTTCTGTATTAAATTTCACTTAGTATGATATCAACTATGAAGGTAAAGTTTAAGCACCACCAAGTTTTGGTGGTGCTTAAACGCGAAACTTGCTCCTGGAACCATTGGTTCGCTATCAACCGGTAAACAATCGTTTCTAACGTAATTTACCGGTTCTCAGTAATATGCAGTTTGTCGGTTTCGAAGATGCGATACTCGAGGCAACGCTTGTGAGGAACTATGATTTGGAGCGAAAATAATTTAATAGAACAACTAACTTTCACTCACGTTAATGTAAACTAGCGATTAAAAGTTCTATTATTTTGGGAATAGAACTTTTTTCTGGATGAAAGGTAACTTATGTTTTAATCTGTATCCCTGACAAAGTGCATGCAAAATTTAATGATGATCGATGAAGTGGTTAAGGCGTGAACGTGTATAAAAACTCACTTTTGTATTTATAATATTAGTTAAGATTATAAGGTTTTTACCGATATAATATAAAGCCCATAATTTTTGCTATCATATGTTCTTACTATATAGTAAATTGGTTAACCCGTCCTTGACTAATAAAAGGACATACGGATAAACAGACAGACAAAAATTTTAAAAGCAATGTTATAAATTTGTCAAAAACGAATATTTATTATAAAATTTGTCCAAAATAATAAATGTACTGAAGAATATATAGATGTGACTAAACATATTGTTTTATTTTAAAATATCTATAGAATAAACGATTACCAATATTCTGCGGTACAAAGTTTTTTAATTTATTATTTTTTATTGTAGCATTACGAGGCGATTTTTTTTATTACTAATTATATACTTATTAATTTAGTATCTGAGTGTCACAGACTATCTAGAAAGATTACATTATGTAGGTGTTTGTTATCACAAATATTTCACACTTTGCAATAGAAATATTCCTAATTTAAGTGTTGGTTCTATTTACAAAAAAAAAATAATTGTGACTTTCTATTGAATCATTACGTAATACACTTTTCTTTTGTGTATTTCGCAACTTTTCAGTGATTGTCTATGCTTTACTCCGTAAAGGTGGTATAGCTTCGAGTTACGACCTCTTTACCAACCTTTTTATTTTTCTATCTTGCAACAGATAGAAAAATAAAAAGGTTGGTAAAGTTGGTCCGCCATGGTCACAGAAGAACTGAAGTTTTTTGCAGGTTCATGTCATTGGCAGACGTATCGGTCTACCCTCCGTCGTTTTATTACACGCGATACCGATACCAATACTAATGTAAGTGGCCATGAAAGTTTAAAACAGTTACGACGGTCCATTGCTTAGATGTGCAGAATTCCATAATCTGTGGATAGGTAAACAACTTCTATGCAACTATGACGAATGGCGGAGCAACTTTACCGTAGTTGGTCTACAGTGTACTGGCGACAACACAATGGACTGGCACGAATCGGTAATATCTTTGTAAATTGATTTTTATGTATATTTTTGTTAATAAAGCACTTTAAGATTTTTTATTTAAAGGAATTATTATTAAATTATTAACGAATACAAAAATAAGTATAGGACATTCAAAATCAAAAGCAACAAAACGGTAAGATTTACTCCCGCCAGGATTCGAAACCGTTGTATAAAGCGACCGTCAATTAATAATAAATTGGCTGATTATAACAGTTTTGTCCTATAGTTCAACCGCTTACATGAGCCTTCGCCCGAGCGGTACAGGGGCGCGGGGTACGGCGATAAAGGAGATCTAGAGAGGAGCGGGCGGCAGGCGCGCATAGTGCACCCCTCCCCCCTACTTCTGAACCCCCCTTTATCGCCGTTCCCCTGAAGACTCGTTGAAGCGATCGATCTATAGTATATGAGATTTAGTACCTATATAGTTATTCTTGTTTTGCAATTAATTTGCTCTCTTTGAAATATTTATCTGGTGGTGTTCAATGGGCACAGTGCAATAGTTTGTGACAATAGGAAAGTCTGTCTGTCCATCGCTCCGACAGATGCAAATTTACTAGCTGCACGTTGGAGGTCTATACAATTATTTACAAACCCCTACCAAGTGTCGCTTTACGATGGAAAATCAAATAAAAGATTTTTCATCACGAGTTTAAATTTATAAACAGCTTACATTACAACAGAATTATTTAAAAACCTTTTCGTTCAAAATTTTGTAAATTTAGAAGTACAATTTTTATTTGAACACCTTATCAAGTATTCAAAATTTGTGCAAATAAATAATATTCACGATTCGAGACAATATAAATTAGAGCCTTTTCGTACTTTCGTACTTTCGTTTTTTAAGTGAAGCATTCGATGAAAGTACGCAGACTTCATAATCAATGCCTACTTTTTAATACCAAAACCGTACGCAGGAATTTCTACTAGGGGTTTTACTAATTAAGAACACGTAAGCACAGTTTAATGATAGAAACTACTATCTGACCCGACCACGCATTGCTGTGGCTCAGTTATTATAATGTGAAAATTTTTCTTATTATAAAAACCCTTCCTGAATATAAGAAAGTCAAAATAAATCCAGTAAAATAAAAAAAATCGTCAAAATCGCTTGAGTTGTATCGGAGTTTATCGCGGTCAAACACTGAGACAGGCAAAATTTATTCTCATGGATTACTAGCTGTCCCTATTATATATTAATATGAAACCTATCCTATGTCCTAAGTTGGAACAAATCCAGCAAAATTAAAAAAAAAAAAACATCAAAGTCGGGTGTGTAGTTTCGGAGTTCATCGCGTTCAAACACTGTGACACGTAATTTTTTAATTATATAAACAAAACATGTCTTACCAGGAACAAAACGCATCATTTTTTTTTAAATTGTACTTTAGAATGGCTATTTGAACTATTAATAAAGTAAGGTGGCCGTAACGACGTCAGCTTTGAATCAAGTTGAGTTCATACCTCGTCAGTGTACTACAGACGTGGCCTTTTGTAAAAGGAGCATTAAATTTACTGCAAGGGCTATACGGGGACATTTTTAATGTGTTTAGCGTATTGTTAATAATATTTAAACAATGAACCAAATGAAAAATCAAACAAAGCTGATATATTTACTAAGAACCAGGCCAATACCTGTTATTTCAACAAAAAACGCGATAATTTTGATTTCGCAGTGTTTTTTTTAATGTTTAAATTTACTTTTTTAAATAGTTTAGTTTTGGAGTCTCCATGGTTTGATCTATATTTAGTTATAATCAAAGTTGTGTATGTATATATTGGATCTGCTGTATTTAGCCCTATCTGCATTCAATTTTTTTTATAATTTGATATAGCTTCCTGGCTAGTAATGGGTAAAAATATATTTAATTTTACGTAACCTACAATGTACGAGGGCCGTTCAGAAACTAACCTCCGGTTGATTGAAAAAAATACACCAAGTTAAGTAAAAATATTTTAATATATACATCTTACAACTACATCTTTGCACTATTTTTCGACATAGTCTCCATAACGATTGAGGCACTTATCATATCTCTTTACAAGCTTTGAAATTCCTTCTGCATAAAAATCACCCGCTTGTGCCTTGAGCCAGCCTGTGACCGCATCTTTGAGCTCTTCGTCGTCATCAAACCGCTGGGACCCGAGCCATTTCTTCATATGCATGAAGAGGTGATAATCGCTTGGCGCCAGATCTGGGCTGTAAGGTGGATGGTTGAAAACGTCCCACTTGAAGGACTCAAGAAGGGCTGTTGTTCTACGAGCAGAGTGAGGACGGGCGTTATCGTGCAAAAAAACGATGGCGCCAAGCGATTATCACCTCTTCATGCATATGAAGAAATGGCTCGGGTCCCAGCGGTTTGATGACGACGAAGAGCTCAAAGATGCGGTCACAGGCTGGCTCAAGGCACAAGCGGGTGATTTTTATGCAGAAGGAATTTCAAAGCTTGTAAAGAGATATGATAAGTGCCTCAATCGTTATGGAGACTATGTCGAAAAATAGTGCAAAGATGTAGTTGTAAGATGTATATATTAAAATATTTTTACTTAACTTGGTGTATTTTTTTCAATCAACCGGAGGTTAGTTTCTGAACGGCCCTCGTATATTAAGTGATTAGTATGTCAAATTAAATTAGTACCAGTTATTTTAGGCGAATTGAAGGGTTGAGTTGAGTTGCATATGTATTTTGCACTTATGCGAGTATATCAAACGACTACGCCACAGGAATGCCGCCCGGTGTGAAAGGACCCTTATTTTGATTCGTTATCATTGGTAAGGGATTTAGGTGTACTCCTGTGAAAGAGTGATGGATTTACTCAATATCGTGTCCGTCGAATGGAAAAAATTGATGGCTATTATGTCACGATGGGCTTTTTTATGCGGATTGTGATTTTTTTTTTCAAAGTTTTTTTATTTATCCCGCGCCTCCATTCATCCTGACGATGGATAGTCGGGCGCATAAGTGTTTACGGGCTTTTAATTATTGTATAAAAAAACAGTTGTTACTCACGTTCGTGATCTGGGCGGTCGTATGTAGATCTCAGCATGCCTGTAGACAAGAGAAAAGCTTTTTTAAATATTTCATTTATATCTTATAATAATAAAGTGCCTCACCCCCTTAATATTCTCTTATTAAATAGTTAAATGGACACTAAGATTTGTATAATAATGCTTTATATTATCTTATCATAGGTATTGTGATAATGTAATTGAGCGAAGCTCTGATAATATTATGTTACGGCTGCTAACTGATTCCCTGATCAATTTTTAACTTTTAAGTTCATTACACACGGTCCAATATTATTTGTCTTTTATGACTAGTGATATGTTGCTAAGCTTTTAGATTTGACTTTACAATCAAAAAATTTGAAGTCAATAAAATATAAATTCTTGTTGTCTATAATTTAGTTTTTTTTTATTCTTGGAGGCGGAACGCATATCATATCAAAATAAATTGTTTTACATACAAATGTTTATTATTGAGTGTTCAACAGTGTATAATTTTCATATTCTATGAATATATCCAATTAATTTATACAAAGTTGGCACACAGTAAGTTTTCATACATTCAGAAAGCTAGTGAAAAGCTTGTAATAATGTAATAATAATAATGTTAATTATAACCTTCTTTTTTAAATTAATTGTAAAATAATTATAAAAAAGAAAACATTATAGTTACTTTACAAATGATACGTTAAAGTGTTTTAATAAATTTTGCAAATATTAATTAATGCTAACACTATAAAGCATATTTAAACAAATATAAAACAAACAAAGTTATTTGTTACTTTGTTAAACACATACTTGAATACACATTGAACTGGAAAAACTTCCAGTGGCTCATCAGAGTTTGTTGTAACTGAACAAACAAATTTAAATTAATAGTTTGTATGGGTCGAATTAAATTTTCATTCATCAATTTCGTTACTTTGTTCATTAATTAGCGTGCATTCATAAAATAGTACAATCGGTGATAAAAGCGTTGACCAATTAGTTTGTTTAACGTAGTGTGGAACGCACGTAGCTATGGCGACGGTGGACATGTGTTAATTGCCTGCTCCAGTCTGCGGGCCTGACATTTTGTACCATTTAGCAGTTCCGAGAACGCGCCCTATCGAACGAGCACTATATTTAATTCGTACTTGGTTTTTCGGAAAGTTTTTAACCACCATTTTTACCAGTTTTCTGCAAAAAATATTTGAAATCCTTTCCGGTTAAATGATTTCATTTGTATTTCGTTAAGTTCGATTTAACGAGCTCAAAAACTTAAATTCGGTGTATCCTAGGCATTACTATGATGATAATTTGCTACAATTAGGTATATATATATTGTATATTTTCAATGCTATCTTATACGACAAATTATTTTAATAGAAAAATACTAGAAAATATCAAATTGGCTCACTAGCAAATTTATGACGATTGTTGTATTAAAATAATTTATCATAGCATAATAAATATTGTACTTAATCAAATTATAAACAGGGTAAGACATATTTTTCATAAAGAAATGTTAAGCCCAAGAAAAGTATTCGTATGTTAAAAATCAAAGTAATGTAAAATATAAATATTTTAATGGTGCCGGCAATTTTGTGAGTGACTGTACCACTAATAATTCTCATAGCGCGCCGCGCTCATTGTTTACAACTGGTACGAGATACAGCTGTTAGTTCAGTAATTAGGACGAAGGAAAATGTCGAAATAAAGTGTTAAAATCGTTTTAAATGGTCAGGAACTACTATTTTGTTAAATATGCTGTGTTTCCAAATATTAAGTCATACACAAAAGCAAATCTAGTAATATCAACTATTTCTTAAAGATATGTTAAATTAAAGTTTTATTTTTACAAGCTTCTGTTAACTTTCACCTGTCCCGGAGTCTGTAATGAAATCTTGAAAGTTAAATTTGATTTCGGTTTCCGATTGAGCTGAAATTTTGCATGCATACGTATATCACGTAACAATGCGTTATTATGATGTCATGGAGCTGATCTGATGCTGGAGTTGAAAGGTGGTCATAGGAACTCCGCAATAAAACGACACAACCCCATCGAGTTTGGGCTCGTTTATATCGTATTGATGAGGGCTTTGATTTTATATGATAACCAGGATCTGATGCTGGAGCTGGAAAGTGGCCATAGGAACTCCGCGATAAAAAAACACAACCCCATCGAGTTTGGGCTCGTTTGATTCGTATTGATGAGGGCTTTGATCCTATATGATAACCAGGGTCTGATGCTGGAGCTGGAAAGTGGCCATAGGAACTCCGCGATAAAAAAAACACAACCCCATCGAGTTTGGGGTAGTTTGATTAGTTTTAACGTTTTATTTTGTTTTATTAAGAAGTAGTAATGAAGCTTTTTATATATATATGGAATCTTGTTGTATTTCAATGATTGTTCGAGGTGTGACACGAGACTCAAACCCACATCCTCTCGCTAATGGGCGAACGTGCTTCCAATTGTGCTACCGACACCTTCACAAATCCGTTGATTTTTCAAAGTATATTTAAGCTGAATCCAGCGTAATCTGTCCATATTATAAGTACTACCTACAATATCAAATGTAACATAACAAGAATCAAGTATAATTTTTAAAATTATTATATTTTTGTTTATTTAAGAATTTAGCTGATAGTTTTAAGCGTCTTAAAAATAAAAACAAAATATTACCGATTATTACCAGATAGAATTTAAAAATTGAATTTTATCTGGCAATCATTTCTTTAGATTAAAAATCTAGCTTTTAAAGTTTTGTTTGCCTTGTATCGTACCGAACGAATTTTTCACTTGAATTTGCTTTTATATACAATCATCCTGTGAACAGTGCACCTCAAAACTTGTTAATTATGGTTATGTAGAGACAATGTGTAAGTAAAATACAATATATAAATATATATTTTCTTATGAGTAATAACAAAGGTTTATATATTTATATTGTTTTCAAAGATGGCATCAAAGTTACAAACACTAGCAGTATAAATCCGGTGATATTCTTAATTCAATTAATAAAAAAACCCGGCTAAGTGCGAGGCGGACTAGCTCACAAACTAAGTGAAGTAAATTATATTTTTATTTAATTTTTTGCATTCACAATGCAATATTTCTATAAGATATAAAATACGTGTGTAAAAAACAACCACGCCTCCGAGCCCTCAGATGGGATTCGAACCCACGACCTTTCGCAATCCGGGCGACTGCTCTGACCGCTGAGCTACCGAGACGCTGGCAAACGTGTCGAATTTTACAAACGTATTCCAACTTCTACTATGAGCTAGTATCGTTCCACCAATGTTGAACGCTAACTACCTTCAACATTGAAAGTAATATTTTTACAAATATTAAACAATCAATTAAGATGGAACCAGCTATAATTATATATTTTTTTAATTTTTTGCATTCACAATGTAATATTTCTATAAGATATAAAATACGTGTGTAAAAAAACAACCACGCCTCCGAGCCCTCAGATGGGATTCGAACCCACGACCTTTCGCAATCCGGGCGACTGCTCTGACCGCTGAGCTACCGAGACGCTGGCAAACGTGTCGAATTTTACAAACGTATTCCAACTTCTACTATGAGCTAGTATCGTTCCACCAATGTTGAACGCTAACTACCTTCAACATTGAAAGTAATATTTTTACAAATATTAAACAATCAATTAAGATGGAACCAGCTATAATTATATATTTTTTTAATTTTTTGCATTCACAATGTAATATTTCTATAAGATATAAAATACGTGTGTAAAAAAACAACCACGCCTCCGAGCCCTCAGATGGGATTCGAACCCACGACCTTTCGCAATCCGGGCGACTGCTCTGACCGCTGAGCTACCGAGACGCTGGCAAACGTGTCGAATTTTACAAACGTATTCCAACTTCTACTATGAGCTAGTATAGCTAGGTAGCTAGGTAGCTCAGCGGTCAGAGCAGTCGCCCGGATTGCGAAAGGTCGTGGGTTCGAATCCCATCTGAGGGCTCGGAGGCGTGGTTGTTTTTTTACACACGTATTTTATATCTTAAGTGAAGTAAAGTTCAGCACGGAAATAAAAATTCACGTTTTTTGTATGGGAGCCCCTTAAATATTTATTTTACTCTGTTTTTTAGTATGTATTGTTATAGCGGCAACAGAAATAAATACATCATCTGTGAAAATTTCAACTATCTGACTATCACAGCTCATGAGATACAACCTAGTGACTCACGGACAGACAGCGGAGTCTTAATAATAAGGTCCCTTTTTACCCTTTGGGTACGGAACTCTAAAAAAATGGAACCCCCATTTCATATTATAAAAATAAAAAGGCAAAGAACAGAACACGTATTTTAGTTTTAATTGTGGTAAAATGAAATTAATCAGACATTTAATAGTTGTTCCCAAAAGTGTAATATGGGCGTAAGATTGATTATGTTTAAACTTGATCAAATTACAATATTATCTTTGCTCGTAACTCTGAAAACTTAAAATTAATACAAAGTTTAGGCTAAGTAATAAAGTATTTTGTATTAATATTCAATCAAAGTTTTGTTTATTTAATACTTTTTCAAGCGGTGACGCTATTTATTTTGAGGTTGATATTGTCAGAAGACCGTTCAAAAACTCAAAAATATATTCATTGGAAGTCGATATTGTCAGAAAATCGTTCAAAAACTTAAAATATGCATAGTGCTATTGCTATTTGAGTTGAGTTTGAATAATATTTCTTACACTCACACCAATTAGCCTAGCCCAAAGTAAGCAATGTAAGGCATGTGTTATGGATACTAGGGTATCGGTTAGAAATACATGTGTGATACATACGTATATCGTATAATATATGATATTCATGTACCCATCACTTAGTGTTCGGGAACGTAGCGCCATCTAGCGTGCAGCATGGTGAACAGTCATCGATCGATATACCGAACAACCAATAAGCGACGTCTGCCAACGCAATTTTATAGGGCTCCAATCGTGGGAGCGCCTTTGTATACGTAAATAATTTTAAAATTTTTCGCACACTTCCTTTTCGCGCTACCACCAGAAGGATCTTTTCAAGAGTCTATTATTCAACACTTAGGTATCAAAGGTATCAATCAAATATATTCATTACACAAACATTTGGGACTCGGACACAGAAGCGTCGCGCGTCGGTGCGAAAGGCACGGTCGCTACCGTTGCACTCTAAACAGTCAAATTTGGTTACATACCTTCTAGATTATCATCAGCTCTTAATCGTGCACTGCATGGCACAGCAAAACTAATTACTACATGTATATGCATAAGTGTCTTGTGTAAACTTTACTGATCGCCTAGGTTTTGTAGGTGAAGAGTTTAGGAAGGTTTATTAATATACTTGGATTATACTAGGCTCATTGGTGTCAATGTGAGAAATATATGTATTTATATTTGAAATAATTAAAAACATTTTTTTTTGTATCACGGCCTTTGGTTGTGTGGCTACGCTTCTGGGAAAGGAAAATTTGCTTTGCAAATAATGATGTAAATATATTCAATTCCATTGGCATGAGGATGAGTGTCTATTATTTCGTTGAATGGTATGTGAACAGCCTGTTTAGGGACGAACTCGATAACAGGATGCCAAGTTATTGGGGGAAAACTTCAAGGAAGTTTGCTAAGGCTGTTGAACTGAATAGAGTTCTGAAAAAATGGTTTTTTTTTTTTTTTTTTTTTTTTTTTTGCCTGTAAAGTCGGTTTTACGGGCGAAGATTTTACGTGACAACGTCTTTTTCTCGGTAGAATATTTATTGATATGAATATAATTAAATTGCACAATGCGCGCGGCAGACCGATCATAGTTGAGTGGGAGAGAGACGCAAGGCATTCGGCGGGCCTCTCTCTCGTTCGGTGACTCATCGTAACGTTACCGAGCGTTACACTTTTTCATAAGTGACTCCCAGCCGCAACCTAATTTAAGACGTTGTCACGTCAAAAAGCCACTGATAGTTAAGGCTTTTTTCGTATGCGAAATCCATATGTAATTAATGGTGTTAAGGTCGAAATTTGAAGCTCTCTCTATTTACTGTTATTAATATGGATATAAATTTATGTGTGGAATTTAAGGATTTGTTCCAACTTAGTATATTAGGATAAGTTTCATTTATAACACAGCAACGTGTGGCCGGGTCAGTTAGTAAATCTATAATCTAAGATTACAGTGGTTTGTGTGTTTGTCTGTCCGCTCTTTTTCCCGCTCTCTTTCCATTGTATCAAATAACGTTACCATAGCAACGCGTTAACCGCAAGTAGTTTGTCTACCGGACGCTAGATGGCGCTAACGGAAAAATATTTAATAATAGAAAAAAATTAAAGAATTTTGTCCACCCGTGCGAAGCCGGAACGGGCCGGTAATTTATAATCTATGAACACAAATTTGTTGTTTGTGTGTTTGGCTGTCCGCTCTATTTCCCCGCTCTTTTTCCATTGTATCAACTAACGTTACCACAGCAACGCGTTCCCGGGTCAGCTAGTATATACTCTAAAAACACAAATTTGTTGTTTGTGTGTTTCTCTGTCGGCTCTTTTTCCATTGTATCAATTAACGTTACCATAGCAACGCGTTACCGGGTCAGCTAGTATATAAAAAGAACTTTTGCTCTAACAAGATGAGCTAAACATTATTCAAGAGGCAATTCCCTTTTTGTTTATACATATTATGTTGAAAAATATTCCAGTGATGACAGTTATTTGAAATAGAGCAAAAACGGAAAGTTCGGTGTCTCACAAAAGACTTTTAAAGTGGAATGCGCCGAATGGCGTTATAAATCTGCGGCAGATATATTTTCATCGTTTAATAGGTCAGATTAGACAATACGAACGGACGCTGCTCGTGACCGCGGCTACAACAAACAGACTTAGTGTAAGAGATGTGATGCAAACTCACAAAAATATTATTGGAACAGACGCCATCATATGATACGTTTTGCTTTTAAAAATAAATACATTGTATTTTTTGCATTTACAATACCATATACAAAATACATTTAAAATATGCCTATAAAACAAAAGGCAGAGCAAGACGAACTTTCAGGGACCAAATAGAAGATGGCCAAAAGGTCAGGTCAAAAGTAATAATAATAATATTTCTAACAATCACACCCTAGCCCAAAGTAAGCATTGTAAAAGTGGGCATTGACGATCAGTTTTTCGCGTCAGTCCAGACGTAAAACTGTGGCGTCACTCCAAATGGTTTTAGCCCAACTCGATTTCCGCATTCACTGGCGTTACTCCGGCTCTTCAGTTTTCAATCGGCCGGGCTGTTAGGAAGTGTACTACCTGTTTGTGTTGGATTGACGATCATGTACTCACGATCAGTTTGGCGCGACGCGCCGAGTTGGATTTATGATAGTCTTGGAAATATGTGGCGCGTCGTCAGTTAAAACTCTAGAGTGATGATTCGACACTCACGATCAAATTTTGGATGGACGTCAGTTTAACTGATGCGAAAAACTAATCGTCAATTCGCAGCTTAAGGCTTGTGTTATGGATACTAGGGAAACGGATATACATACATATATTTTATGAATTAGTAATATTTATAGAAATATATATAAGTAGGTACCTATGACTACGCTACAAATGCTGGTATTCATTACACAAATATCTGCCCCTTCCGGGACTCGAACCTAGGACCGTTGGCGCTAAAGGCCGGATCTCTACCGTTTGCACCAAAGAGTAGTTTGTGCAAGAAAAGTTGAAGAAGCGAGATATGTATGTCAGGGTCGTGGAAAGTGAAAAAAACCTGCGGGAAAATGGCGTGATTTTATGCATGTAAAATAACTAATATGTAAATAAATGTAAAATAAACACGCTATCGTATTTTTATTGCGGGAGTACATAAGGGCTTTGCAATGTTAGTATAGCCAGATAATATGGTAACAAACACACACACACACACGCACAAATTATTGTCATAATATAATTAGGATAGACTGTTTATTTCTAATAGATTCACTACAAGATAAATTATATAGTAAGGTAGAATATTAAATTTAAAGATTGTAAAGTCCTAAGTTGCTTTGATGTGTCGGTGTTGGGATTTGCTATTTATCATCTCGTGTTTTATTGTTCCCTCACACAACTTTATTAAGTTAGTTTGTTCCAATATAAGCACAACGGGTTATTAATATATCTAATACAATGTATCGAGCACATTATTAATATTGCCGAAGGTCGAAGACGAAGGGTTAGCCTTTGTGGTAAGTTTAGTGTTTGTGTCAGAAGTCTTTACATTGGAAAATTGTGATTCTCGTTTCATTCAAAGATAACATCATAACCGACAGGCTACGGTCGCCTGTGTTTGTTGCATTATTAGTGTATAAAAAATAACTGTTTTTCAAGTGAAAACTTCTTAAGTATCGTTGTGATTTGAAAGTTGACGAAACGAAAAAGCGACAGTAAAAAGAGACAAACGATTTAACGTAGGAGAAAATGAGATAGGAAGCATTATATACGCGTGTTACTATGTGTTTGTGTGCGTATGCATAGTACAAAGCTTGAGAGAAGGCATCACAACAACCGTGGTATTTTGTATACGTGTACGTATTATTTTTGAAGCTTTTACTTTTACCACGTGTGAATTGCACACATGTTTTTTAACATTTTAATAAATATTTTTGTTGATTTAATAAAGCACTTATTTGGCACATTTGTTTCGCTAAAGCACGCGTTAGAAATAGATTTTTATCTAAAATAGCGCAAACAAGTTTTTGAGATACAAATCTAAATATGTGTACTTAACGTATAACGTGTAGGCTTTAAAAGCACTCATTAAAATGTTATTTGGTTTGTGAAGTGCTTCATATTTATAAATAAAAAACACACTTATCTTGATGATATAATTAAGCGAGCGAGTTATATATTTATGATATAATTAGTTAGTATCTACATTTAAAAATAAATAACATTGAGTTGTAAGAGAATCACACAAGCTCCTTGTCTCGCGCTCGCACCCAGCGTATTAAGCTGCGAATTGACGGTCAGTTTTTCGTATCAGTTAAACTGACGTCAATCCAAAATTTGATCGTGAGTGTCGAATCATCACTCCAGAGTTTTAACTGACGACGCGCCACGTATTTCCGAGACTATCATAAATCCAACTCGGCGTGTCGCGCCAAACTGATCGTGAGTACATGATCGTCAATCCAACACAAACAGGTAGTACACTTCCCAACAGCCCGGCCGATTGAATATTGAAGAGCCGGAGTGACGCCAGTGAATGCGGAAATCGAGTTGGCCTAAAACCATTTGGAGTGACGCCACAGTTTTAAGTCACAGTTTTACGGAAAACTGATCGTCAATGCCCACTATTAGAAATTCGTCCGTCCGACAACTTCCCATCCCCTAAACTATGATAGCGACAAAAAAACTTGTCGTGCTCCTTCGTCGTGATCCGTAGCACGCGTCGTCAACCTTCCGCACGTGTTCAGAAGTCAACCGTGACGTCACGATCAAAGCCTTTGTGTGCGACAGTTTGTGATCGTAATTCCCGATCACTCCTATCCTCTGGAATATTGATAGCTAACATACTTCATAGGAATTTGCTATAAAAACCGATGTGAAACCATTTGCCTAAGTGTTACCAGAAAAAAATTAGGGGTCTTCAATTTACGAGTAAATAGGTGTCTTTTAGGTATGCGCGTCACATCCTAGATTGTATAATTGCTTACCATCAGGCGAGATAGAGGTCAAGCGCTTACCTATTTACAATCCCTACTAATATTTTAAATGTGAATGTAAGTTTGTTTGATATGCTTTCACGCAAAAACTACTAAACCGATCATCATGAAACTTCGTAAATATATTCTTGGAGGTATTTGTAGTAACATAGGATACTTTTTATTGAATAAAAAAATGTACGGGCGAAGGCGCGGGTAAAAACGAGTTATAAATAAAAAAATACATTTCATGTACCTACTCGTTGATGTCTCGCTGAGAGTTCTGAGTTTTTATCCATTTCTTATTTTTTAAGGTTCTATCCCCGGCCGGGTCAATGTACTTGAACTTTTCTAAATTGACTTGGGTCTGGGTGTTGTGGTACCGTCGTCGTTTTTGAATTCCATACAAGTGTTTTATAATTTTATATATCTTTTGCATTTTTTTTTTATGTTTTCTTAAAAGATAAATTATTGTAATAGAAAAATCCCGGAAAAAATACGACTTGGTTCAAAAGTGAATTCTCAGGCGGGTATCGAAACCGCAACCTTTAGAAGTTCGGTCCAATACTGGAAAATTTCAACGGGTGTTCACAGGGCTCGGTAGCTCGATTGGAAGAGCATTGGACTGGGCTTCCAAAGGCAGTATTTTTCAATAATTAAAAAAAAAACTTACAAGTATTTTAACTACTTAGATTCAGAACAATGTATGTATATTTCTATTATCTATTTATTAGATAGAAATCTACTCATACAATAGACAATTTGCATGATTCCAATACCACAGTAAATGGTCTGTGAGTGTCCGTTCCATTTCATGCAGGTTACTGATAAGCTCACTGGCTTGTTCAGCAATAATCGCTTGTCGTGTATCGTTTAATGTTTATATCGGTTTTTTTAATTAAAATTAATGTATTTTCAAACGGGGCAAATATAATTACTACACGATTGAAAATTTCTTATAACGAGGTAAAAGATAATTTAAAAGATAACACTAGTTTTTGATTTTTTTTCTCAACGGACTGGTATTTATGGTATGATGACCTTTTGTACTGTAACTTTCTGGTTTATAAAGTTATTAAGAATATAATTTGATTTTTTTGTATTTTTAATATTTTTTCAATTTTTCAATGCTATGTTGGACCGGATTTCTAAAGGTTGCGGGTTCGCTTCCCACCTGAGAATTCATTTGTGAGCCAAGTCGCTTTATTGAAAAATGCAAAAATTATATATATTTTTTTAAAAAACTAAATGGCTGTTTCATCTTGATATACTGTCCAAACATTTGTAAAAATGTTTCTTTCGAATACGAGAGGAATATTCCTCTCGTTGATAAGACAACGCTGGCCTATAGCGTAAAATTAGAAAGAAATTAGAACATTTCGAGGAATGTTCATAAGGCTCGGCAACTCAATTGAGAGAGCATTGGACCGGACTTCCAAAGGTTGCGGGTGCGATTCCCGCCTAAGAATTTATTTGTGAGTCTAGTCGAATTTTTAATATCTTTCCATTAAAATAATTTTATATCATTAGAAGTTTAAGAACTAAAGTTTTTGTTTAGGAGTCATCAAAGATTTACAACATAATACAATAGTCGTAATATATTACAATTTTATGTAGTAGTCGTTTTGTCGTGACTGTCGTGTGTGTATTTTTTATTGATATGAATAAATGAAGTGTTTCACAATAAAAGCTATCATATGGGTCCACGAACACAAGATACCTCTCGTAGCCTGTCCTGAGCCCCGCGTAGGATACGTCTCCCGTTGAGCTTTACAGTGCAACGGTAGCATTCCTGGGTTCGTGTCTTGGAATGGGAAGATGTAATATGATGAATACGACCAGTTGTAACTGAGTCGTTGTATATATAAATAGAGATTTATACTTATACTAGCTGACCCGACCACGCGTTGCTGTGTTATAAATTAAAATGAAACCTATCATGTGTCCGAAGTCGGAAAAAATCCAGCAAGAGAAAAAAAAGCTGATTGTGTATCTCAACCATCCAGGGCGCCCCCCAAACGCATACAAAAAAAATCATTCAAATCGGTCCAGACGTTTAGGAGTAGTTCAGTGATATACACAAGTACAGTAAAATTATATGTATAAAGATTTGACGTTTGTATATGTATTTTGGTTAGTTTCTTATACCACTAGAACTAAAGCTCTGAACATAGCTGCTGTTCGCATAATACAAATGTTAAAGGCAACGTTCAGATCAAAGAAATAGCATGCACACTACAAAGTTACAACTTGCTGAACACAGAAGCAAAGGGTAACAATTTCCTCACTTGAAATAGTTCGTGAGACGAAGCAAACTATGAAAGTGGCGCACACTTAACCGGCATTACAAGATCTGTCAGGGGTCGTGTTTAAATGAACAAATTATTAACTAAACTTACAACTATCTATTTAGTTTGCTCTTTGCCTGAGTCTGTGTTTCCTAAATATAATTTATAGTCCGTTTTTTTAGCATTAGAAATTATGTAAACAAAGAAGCAGTGGCGGCCAACCTTGTGCTGGAGTCAACTTGGAGCGGCTTCAGGCTCGTCCATTGTTGAACAAATTAAATAACAAATAACAACAAGAACTTTTGACAATAAACTTTAACAAAAACAATAGAAACTTAACAATAAACCAAAGAAAATAGTGATAATAGTCAAAACGGATAAATGCACAGGTACTCGCAATCGCTTTCGTGCCATTTGCCGGTATTGTTGCAAATGGCGGCCATGTTATGCGACCATTTTAAAAATCACCTAATATGGTACGTATTACAACATCGGCATGTACTTTTTAATTTTGTCGTGTCAAACTGACCAACGTTTCGTTCCACAAGTTTGCAACTTCTGCTTCTTAAGATGTTTTCTAGTGTAAACTTTTCACGATGTTACGTTTTGTTTGTTACATTGTATGTGTACAATAAAATACCCAAAATTTGTTCTTTCTAATGCTAAAATAACGGACTATAGAGGTCTTAAAGTCACCAGTGAATAGGTATATTTTAGGCAAGCGCGTCAGTAGATCACATCGTAGCTTACCATCAAGCGAGATAGATGGCGCTAACCTATTAATATAACAAAAAGTATTATACAGAATCTACAAATAGCTTATTTTACAGGGGAACAATTTAGATATTTTACCGGGCTTGAGTCCCGGAAAGGGCAGATCATGTGTAATTGATGTTGGTCGCAGAAGACCTTAAAAACGATACCGAGTTACCGGGAAATCCTTAAATGGACCTCAAGCCGAGAGTAGCGAGCCACCATAGTGGTTTTCTAGCTGGACGGCATCTCCCATAAGGGAATCTCCGAACCAGCATAGTCACTACGGCGCTCTACCCGGAAAGGGGAAAGGGCAGATGTTGATGTGATGAATACAAACTTCTGTATCTGAGCGATGGGTTTGTAAACTGCACTTTTTTCTACCAAATGTCACATCAGATATTTTCTTTAGACAGAAACAAAGAAATTAATAAATTATTTGGTTACTTTAGGATGAACATTGTCGATATCTACTACCAAGCTTATTATAAGCACAAAATATTATAATATTAATGATATTACTTATATTCACACCAATTAGCCTAGTCCAAAGTAAGCACGGCAAGGCTTGTGTTGTGGATACTAAGGTAACGGAATAGACATACTATATGAAACATTCAAATTCAAATTATTCATTTGCAGAATATAGGTTTACAATAATTGGTGTCGATTCACAAGATTTGAGCGCTGTATTCTTACCTAAAGGGTGTGCAAAGTTGATTTATACACAAAAGAATCAAAAGAATGTACCTAATATAAAACATACTTTAGAAATATTTATATTTAATAAATGTCACATAGTAATCATAATCAGTTTAAACGTCAGGGCCACATAGATATTCGGTCAATTTATAATAGGCTTTATTTATCAAAAAATAATTAAGTGCCAATTTATAATTCATCAAATTGTCAATTTCTCTTATACCTTTCGGCAATATTACTGGCGTAATACCATAAACATTATTTCCAAATAAAACAGTTTTATGTGGTATTTGACACAGTTTATCATTATGCCTCTTCGATGAAAACTTAACAAATAATTTAATATTCGACTTAGCAAATGCACATACTTCAAATATGTATATAAACGGTACTTTCAACAATTTTAATTCTTTGAAATAGGGACATCAGGAGTCGGTAAGGCGAAGTCTACAAATTGCACAAACACACTTTTTTTGCATTTAAAAGCAGTGGCGTAGCATGGGGGGGGGCGGAGGGTGCGGTCCGCACCGGGCGGCACTTTGCCGGGGGCGGCGCTGCGGAGGTGGCAGATAGAGAAAAAAAAAAAAATAAAAAAAGTTAATTTCTTTCAGTTTTTTTTTCGTCATTTTTTTGTTGTTGTTCGTTTCAAGTTTCAATGTTATTTTAAATAAATATGTCTCCTTACGCATTCTTTGTACTTCACCGTAGCTAAAAGCTACTGGTAGAAAAACAGGAAAGATACGCGTTACGCGTACATTGTTGCAACACGAATTACACCTTGGAGGCAATCGACAGCATTTTTTGCTTACAGAAAATAATGATTTAACGATTACCGATGACCGTTTCATCGGATATATTCACAAAGTTAGCGAGTAAAAAGATTTACATTTTTTTTAAAAACTCTGTAATTTTTCTAAGTGATATTGTGATAGTCTACCTTCTACTCTATGTCAAAAAATGTTAATTTCACTTTTCAGGTTAGTGTTATTCAATAAAAGTACTCTTTTTACCATGCCTCAATTTTTTTATAATGGATTGCAAAAATAAGAGGGCGGCAAATTTGGAATCCGCACCGGGTGTTAGTGACCTATGCTACGCCACTGCTTAAAAGACGATTTCTTTGTTAGACGAGTTCCCCCCAAAAAATAATGCTATATCTTAGTATCGATGCAACATAGCCATGACATGCCGTCATTAACGCAAATCGATTCGCAATCTTATTAAGCATGTATAACGCATAAGAAAATTTACTCAACTTTTCACAGACGTATTACGTAACAAAGATATTTAATATTTATAGAAATACAAGCTGACCCGGCCACGCGTTGCTTTGGCTTAGTTGTTATAATTTGCAATAATTTTATTTATTATAACTTAAAATGAAACAGGAACAAATCCAGCAAAATGAAAAAAAAAACCATCAAAATCGGTTGAGCAGTTTCGGAGTTCATCGTTGTCAAACACAGTGACAGGATTTTTTTACATATACATAAACCACAAGTGAAGTACAAATGCTCGTATTTGTACTTCACTCGCGTCGAACTAAGGACTGCGATGGGAAAGGCAGGATGGCCGTTGCACCGAAAGGTCGCTAAATATTATAATAAAAATTAAAAATGTCAGAAACCTTTGTACATAAGGTTTGCGTTGAAATCGTATCTTAATTATCGTGTTGCCTTTTATGGTATAACCCGTCTCTTCATGGGCTGGTCGAGTAGACCCCACCCAACAACTTTCTGTATAACACGGCACAAGAGTTGCACAAAGTGGAAATGGCGATGCTCCAGGCGTTTTTACTTCCAACAACTATTATGTGGCTGTATTAAGGATGTATCAAATATAATTATAACGTTAAAAATATTATAATTTCTTATGTTCACACCAATTAGCTTAGCCAAAAGTAAGCACTGTAAGGCTTGTGTTATGGATACTAGGTTAATGAATAGACTTACATATAGGTACGATACATAGACGTGAAGTATTTATCAGAACACAAAACTACCGGCGATTTTTTTAGAGTTCACTCCTTAAGAATTGATTGTCATATAAAAAAGTAAAGGGTAAAATTTAGTAATCGTTAATAGCGTTTCGTTTTTCGTGTGCAATCTATCGTGCGCATCATTTACTTTAATTTTGAAGTTTCGTTTTATTATTTTCTGTGCATAGACAATCGTTCTTAAGGTGTAAACTCTTTTGTAAGTCACCTTTTTTATTGATAGATACAATTGCTTATCAGCCTTCATATTTCCCTATAGCTATTCAAGACAGATCAACAAGTAGATAGCTATCTCGCTCCTCCCATGATTTATGACTGACGCGGACAAACTGATGAGATTGCATCGATTTTTTTCCTACGACTCCATGAAGTTTTCTCTTGCGAAAATAATACGTTTAGTTTTGGCTAACAAAAGGATATTGCTTTGATAGCGATCTTACTGGAGCCTTGCCATTGCCTCGGAACTTTAGTAGGCTTATTAACGATAGAAAAAGCTTTTTTTCTGTGATTTATTGTTCTATGTTTGCTCTTGAAAAATATTATGACTTTGCCTTTTTTTCTTATCGATCGGATTAGTTTTTTGTTACGTGTAATGTAATTTTACTGTTTACTCAATTTGTATTAATTTATTTATACCAAGGCATAAAGTCAGCGATACATATTATACAGTCACAACATAAATTTCAATAGTTTTGGTTTAAATATTTCCGCATATTACAAGTACACACAGCATATCGTTTCATGGGTGGTTAAAAAATATAACTACAGTTGACAAAATAAATACTTCGATTAAAAATGAAAATATTTACATCAAGTATTAATTAAGTGTGTGGTGACTGGTTGGAAGTATTTAATTAATTTATTTTTAAAATATAAGCAGTCATTGAAAATATCAATGTAAGTTATTCGGTGTTGTATGTTCTTTGTATGCTTTACATATTCGAGCAATCGGGTGATGCCAGCCTAGATTAGTTTTTTGGGGTAGTATGTGAATAATAATGGATATAGTGCAAATATAAAAAAAATATGTCAGTAACCTAACCTAACCTTTTTCTTTACAATTTGTTAATCACTTTTACCGGATTAATTGCGCCGTTAATTATGTTTTTCTTATTTAGTCTTGACGTTTCCAGTCCTTAACGGGAGCCGTGATCACAGGATGACGCAGGTTAAAATATAAAAAACAAGATTAAATGCGTAATTCATCTGAAAATCTATAAGATTAAAAATATGCCCGTAAAAATCATGTAGGGCTCTCATGTAGGGCTACTGAGAGTCTACCTGAGGGCTTGGAGATATGGTTGTTTCTTACAGGCGTATGGCATTGTAAATGTAAAAAATAAAATAAATAGAGAAGTGGATTCATTTAAGTATTTATTCCACAGTTCCTTAATCTAAAGTATCCTGTTAATGCTGACATTGTAACATGCACCAACCATACAAGATCCCCGACAAATGTGCTCCGCTGTAAGACAGAATGCAACCGGCTGCCCATAGATGGCGCTGACTGGCTTCCTTACTGGGCGAACCATATATGGCCATCGTTACCAAATAGGTACAGAACAGCCGGCGGCGAGCAGGTTAGCTGACACACGACACGGCCGTTTCGAAATTTGAATTCGAAAGTAGACTTATTGTTTGCTTTTATTAAAACCTCTTTTAGCTGTTATATATTTAAAATGTAAAGGCAAAGGGTAGACAGGCTTAACGAAAATATCTCAAATTTATTTTCATGGCATATTGCATAATACATTTGCCATTTAATTCCATTGTTTATTATCTATTTTCTATATATTTGTTTATTTATCTAACAGTGCTTATTTCTTTTTTTTTATAAACCGATTTTGTTTGTCTTTTTCATTTTGCTGGGATTTCTGCAACTTAAGATATAGGATAGCTTTCATTTTAACTTATAACACAGTAATAAAAAAATAACCTTTTTTTTTCGCAGGAAATGGCATTAGGCAGCCATGCTTGTTAACAATACAAAGCAATAACTTACACTGACATTTACTGTAAACGAGTAGGTGATGTCACTCTAGATTCAGTCAATCCCAAGCATTTTCTTTATAGTAATCGGATACGAAAATTGATGAATTCTATTAAAGATCCTAATTATATTATGACAATACTTTGTGTGCGTGTTTGTTATCATATTGTCTCGCTATCCTAAGGCGGTTAACACACTGCACCGCGCCCCGTCGCGTAGCGCGTGGCCGCAGATTTTATTATTGTATGCAAGAATCTCATTTAATATAGAAAACACTATAGAAGAAGTAGGGTCAACTTGTATTGAAAATCTGCGCGGGGAAGCAGATTTCACCGCTAAGTTAGGCAGATCTGCGCCTCTGCGCGGGGGCGCGTTTTCTGTCGCTACGCGCACCGCGGCGGGACGCGTCTCTAGTGTGTGAACCGCCTTACTAAACTTGCCCTTACGTACTCCCGCAAAACAATACGATAGCGTGTTTCTACGCGCTACAGCGCCAGCTAGTTTCTTATAAAATAAACATATATTTATTTTAAAATATTGTATGGGCTAAATTGGTTTAAAGATTTTGTTTAATGTTAAGCTAACAACAGTTTGATCTATACTTTCATTGTAGTAAAATACCCTATTATAAGGTTTGGTTTTTTAAGTCATCATAAATTTTAATTAATAACTCAATAAAATAAGTGATTAAATATTATAAATGTAGTTGATTGACTAATTATTGTCTCAAACTTTCTTTACGGTTTTTTAAATTAATTAAAGAATTATTGACGACCACTTGGTGCAACGGTAGCGATCCTGCGTTTCGCACCGACGGTCCTGAGTTCGACTCCCGGAAGGGGCAGATGTTTGTATGATGAATACGAGCATTTGTACCTGAGTCATGGTTGTTTGTATATATTTCTATGAATAATACTTATATATGTATGATTATGTATGTCTATCCGTTACCCTAGTATCCATAATACAAGCCTTTCAAGCCTTAAGTGCTTACTTTGGGTTAAGTTAATTGGTATGAATGTAGGAATTATTTATGGGTATTAATTATTAAAATTAAATATTCCAAAATGTATGCTAAGAAAAAAAATTGTATAGCAGTTATTTTAAATGCAAATAAACAAAAGTAAAACTCTGTCTGTTTGTTACACTATCACACCTTAAATACTCAACCGATCATCATGAAACTTTGCTAACACATTGTCAGGGGTATACAAAAGGACATAGGGTACCTAATATCCAGAAAAAATCTTTTTTCGCACAAGATAGAAATGTAACTTTTTAACGGTAGTACGGAAAAGTCGCAGATAGAAGCTAGGAAGCGATAAACATTAATTGAAACATTCAAAGCCCATATCGAGGTTCTTAAATTGGATAAATTCATATTTTTAAGATTAACGGAACTCGAGTAGCAGATATTAACATAGGTATTAATTGAGATATTAAAATTCCTTTCCTTCGTAAATCGTTCGGATTTTAGAAGTGGATTCTGAGCAAATAAAAACGAGTTTTATTTATGCTAATATCTTGATAAGAGGATATTGTGTAACGTTATTTTAAAATGCGAATAAATAACAAGAAATAGATGGAGGTTGGATAAGATATTTCCTGGCAAAAAAAATCTTAAGAAATAATGACTAGAAAAACAGTGGCAGGCCTTTTTTCTTTATAAAGTACAAAATTGGTCCCATTGAATATATTTTATTACTAGCGGCCGCCCGCGACTTCGTCCGCGTGGAATATTGCAACATTATTTTTCTTAAATAAAAGTAGCCTAAGTTACTCCTCATTACATCAGCTAACTGCCAGAAAAAGTCTCGTCAAAATGCGTCCAGCCATTTCAGAGATTAGCCGGAACAAACAGACAGACAAATATATAAAATTGGAAAAAATCTTATTTTCGTGTGTGTACCGTATATATATTCATATGCATGTAGTAAAAAACGGTTATTTCAATATAACAAACAGACACTCCAATTTTATTTATATGTATAGATATCTTGTATATTTCAATTAAGTTAGTATGTTTCAACCATCATTGAGAGAAAGCAAATCTGTAATATAAAGATAAAAATTACTATCAAATTATCCAATGCTTATATTTACTATGCGTATGTTTTTTATCAATAAAGGAAAATATAAGAGTAAATTATATAAGAATCAATTCCTAAAAACCCGTCTGCAAATTTTAGCCCCTTTTAAACTAGCATTTTTTTATAAGCAATGATAAAATTCGATAACACTGTCATTTACAGGGGCAGTAATCCAAAAAATTAACAAATGAAAAAATTGGTTGCAAATTATTTACCTCGGAAGGAATTGTGACTGTTCAGATATCAAAATCTGATTTCTTACTTTCGAAATGTTATAAAAAAAACAATTCTTTTACATACGTCATAAAAAATAAACGGCCAATATCTTTGAATCAAATAATCAAACCTTTTTGGATATATGAGGACTTAATTTTTTTTTATATTGTCAACAGCGGTGTGGGTAACAGTGTAGCGAGTTCAATGTTTTTTCCCATTCTAAAAAAATGTTCAACGGGCCCAAAGTTTTTACTTCAAAAATCAACTTGTTTCACGAACCCATATCCCCATATCCCGTCGTTAATACTCTTCATACTGAGCTACCGAGAGATGTGACATTTTAAAAAGAACAGTATTTAAAATGAAAATACAAAATACCTATTGCCATTTTGTATTTAAATACTTTTTTAAAAAGCATTTTATATTTTATTTGAAATACCTTATAGGACATATTTTGTATTTGCAAAATGCAAAATACATTTTGCTAAGTTTTGTAAACATCGAAGAATTAATAATTAATGTGTTACAATCTTCAATTAGAATCTTGTTACAATAAAAGGGTACTGTAAATAAAACACTATGTAACTTGGTCTGATCAGCTTCGTTTATTATCGACTCTTTTCGTATGAATTCGTTGTAAATACGTATTTTGCATTTAGTATTTTAAATATAAAAAGAAAAACTATTTTGTATTTTGCTTTTGAAATAACAAAATACAAAAAGTATTTGCATTTTGCATTTAAATACATTTTATAACATATTTTGCACATCTCTGACAACGTCTTACTTTAGAAAATATAATGATATCTTATATATATATATATAACAACACACGCATTGTTCTGAACCCAAGTGAAGTAGCTAAACCATTAAAGCCCAGTCCTGTGCCAATATAGAAAAAAAATCGAATTTCTTAATTTTACCCGGCCCGAGATCGAATCCGGGCTTCTATGTGGCGTTACCATGAAAACCGGTATACGATCCACTAAACCAAGGATGTCATCAAATATCCATTTACCGGCAAATATCGGCCAAAAAAAAAACCGGTTAACCGTACAAAACCGCATTTACAGCAGCCACCATTAAGCAGCTCGGCGTTGATTTATAATGTTTAACCCGCGTTTGGGGCAAACACATGTTTTTCATGTGAATTCTTTCGTAGACGTTTCACTTTGCAACGCTATCAACAAGCCTGATGGAAGCTGGGAGCTGACACTGATTTATGGATCGCACCTCAGGTCAGGGCGAAAGTGCGATGTTCCTATTCTATCAATGTGGGACGGTGGAAAATTCTAGAATACATAGATAAAGATAGATACGTAACATTAATAATATTTCTTAAAATCACACCAATTAGAGTAGCCCGCACGCACTTAAGCACTGTAAGGCTTGTGTTATAGATACTAGAGTAACGGATACATATATATGTAATTTTTGTAGAAATATTAGCTGACCCGGTCACGCATTGCTGTCGCTCAGTTATTATAATTTGCAATATATTGTTTATTAAATAAAATGTAACCTATCCTATGCCCTAAGTCGGAACAAATCCAGCAAAATGAAAAAAAAAATATTCAAAATAGGTTGAGTACTTTCGGAGTTCCTCGTGGTCAAACACTGTGTGAAATTATTATTATATATATATATATATATATGGATATGTAACAGTCAAAACTCATAACCAGTTAAAACCACTTATGACTGCAAAAATTAGGCAAAAATACTTTTGACCAACGACCTTAGTTAAAACCACTTTTGACTGATTTTCGCAGTCAAAAGTTGTTTTAACTGAGGACGTTGATCAAAAGTACTTTTAACTGCAAAATATTGGGTAATAGTGTTTGTAACCAAATTGTTTTAGTTATAAGTGGTTATGACTATGAATGTTAGTCAAAACTTCTTGAAGTGGGAATTCTTATTTTTTCTTTTTTTCCACAAATTTTGCGTCTTCCACCTTTTTTCAAATTCTTCCTTTGCCATTACATTATAATGACTATTCTTCATTTCTTCTAACGTTTGAAGCCTTAATAAAAAGCGTTCATTCTTTTCGTTACCACTAATTTTCTTTGAATTCCAATTTCTGCTACAATATTTTAGGTTACAGTGTAACGTATTAGTCACTTTTGTACGTGTTGCAAAATTCATGCATCAACCATTAAGGGGTTGTATTTTATTTGTTTAATAACTTTTTCAAGGACTAGCATCAATATTTCCAAATAACATATTTTCATTAAATTGAGATTTTGATTTAGATCAATAAGGGGCCAATTATTTATTACGTAAGACTATTTTCGCTAGTTTTTGACCCCCTCCTCCCTATTATAAGAAAAAATAAGAATAGGCCGACCCCCTCCCCCCTGTTTAATATTTATTACGTAAGAATCTAATGGCAAAAATGAATACACGTTTGGCTTGCTTTAATGTTTATTTTTCAAAGTATCAATTTTTAGAAATATTTATTTGTACCTACAAAGGTACTTATCATTTTTGTTTTTTAACACTGGAACATCTCTAATAATAGCTGTAGCTTCTAGTTGGTTTTCAGGATTGTGACATCGTCAACGTACACCTATTTCACATCAGCTCTGATGCTGCACAAAACTTCTTTGCCTCACCTTGAATATATGGCTAAAGCTTTTTCTATTTCAATATTTAAAATACGGACATGAAGTTTTTGGGTTCACTATCCATTTGCATAAAAATTTAAACCATAAAATATGTTGGCATATGGTAATTCATACTATTGATATTTACGCATAATATTATTATTCATAACAAATTTAGCCCAATTGTTTTAATCATAAATACAATCAGCATAATCATATTTTAGTATAAAATTCACATCCATTACTTTATAAAGGCATTATGGCATCAAACCATACTGAATAAAATCATAATCATCTTACGCAGAATAAGTAACTCCTAAGATTACAGACACACATTAATAACTTTTTACATAAACATTGCTCTAACCTAACCTAACCTTACCTAAACCTACTTTGACACTATATTATATAGGAAATACTGGTTAAAGTATCTTTTTTATTTTTCAGATTCAAACAACCATTAATAAAATAAAAGTTTATTATAAAATTCTATTACGCGACTATGCACAATGCCTAAAAACATTGTGCAAATTATAATTATGCATAAATATATTAGTTAGACCTAATTATAATCATGCCATGTACATATGCTGCTCAAAATCAATTATGACAAAGTAATATTAGGCAAAGAGATATGCCAAACTCGTTATGCCAAACTATTTTAGGAATAAATATATTATGTCAATAAAAAGAGATCCCGAAGGTTTTACCTATAAGCATCGGAGCGAACCTCGGCACTCGCGCGGTTGCCCGCGCGTTTTCAAAGTATAATTTTAACTTTGCGCATTTTTGTGATCTTACGTAAGAACTATTGAGACTCCTTCCCACCCCCTTGTAAGAAAAAATAAGACATGGTCGACCCCCTTTCCCCCTAAACAGTCTTACGTAATAAATGAATGGCCCCTAATAAAAAGAGAATAATCTAACCTAACCTAACCACCTCAACTATTTATGAGTTTTGACTGACAATCTAAATTTTAAATCAGGCAAAACCAATTTTGACTGTTTTTTTTAGCAGTTAAAAGTACCTTTGACCGATGCCCTTAGTTAAAACCGCTTTTGACTGCTAAAATCAGTCAAAAATGTTTTTAACTAAAGTCGTTGGTCAAAAGTACTTTTGCCTAATTTTTGCAGTCAAAAGTGGTTTTGACTGGTTATGAGTTTTGACTGTAACAGATATATAAATAACTATGTCTCGGGTACAAATGCTTGTATTGATCACACAAACATCTGCCCATTCCGGGACTCCAACTCAGGACGGTCGGTGCGAAAGGCAGAATCGCTACCGTTACAACAAACTGTGGTCAAGATCGTCAAGATATTGGGATACTGCTCACTTAGCTCTGCGAAATCGACTTATTCGACGAGAATTTTGGACAACTTTCTTGTCTATTTCGTAATATTTTAAATTATGACATGATTTCTTAATTTACTGACATTAATATATTATTTTATATTTGTAAGTTGACCTAGTAATATAATTTGTTATTTTTTATTACCATTATATTTTTATATAAGATGATTTCTTAGAAAGATCAGGACAAATAAAAAAAGTCTATTTAAAAACACTGGTCAGTTAATTTTTATTTCCAACATAGAAAATCATTTCTGTGATACAATGATTTCAAGGCGACCCTGTTATTCTTTACAATTATTTGTGTATTTGTCAAATTCGCCACTAACCATCCTGAGCAATTAGAAAATAAAGAAGGCGAATTTCTTTAATAGCCAGCCATCTTTTTGGTTGAATCACAATGGATCCGCCGTCCATGGAATTGGAATTCATATTTTCGCCAACAATAACTTTTGGAGGAAAACGCCCGCTGAAGGATTTTTACGATGGCGAAGAAGGTTGTTAAATTTAATGTTTCCAGTAATTAACAAATCCTAAGGCCCTCCAATATGAGAAGAGGCCCCGGCGTAATCGCCTTGGCCCGTCTGTGTCCTGTGGGGTAAGCGCTAGCGGGAAAAAACTCGAAACTTAAATACATACATACGATTTTTTTCCAACTACAAAAGCTAAAATTGGGTTAGTATTTAACATGGCTTAATAACAAGAACGAGCATCTCAAGCTGAATTTGCAGGTTCATACCAGATTTCACTGGGCAGGGAGAGAAACAAAAGTAGTGAAGGTTAGTGTTGATGTACGTCGGAAAGAAGCCTCTTTAACCTACATAACTACAAATCTCGGGATCTACTCGGAGTTTCTCTTTCTGCCACACAATGGACTCGGTACCCGCACTGTGAATCCATAGAATGCAAAGAAGTTCGTCTCTCTGTCTCTATTAGAGCGTTTTACACCCTGCGCACCATACAAGTCCACAAGGTGAGGTCAAACTATCGGCAATGGGGAGTACCAAGCAATATTAAATATGCTGTCTTTTTGCGAATGATGGCATGTAAGCCATCAATGTGATCATCTGTCAACATCTCTGACGCGTTGCAACACCATGCAAGTGCCAACAACATACTGATCAGATGGTATGGATCGTGTCAATAAGGACCTTGTCACAGCTTAATTACTTTTATTCATCTAATCATTACATGTAGTCATTTGCAAAAATCCATCATGGACTTTTGTATACTGTGTCCTTAAGTAAATAGAAAGCTTACTCCACGTGCTGCCAGTCATAGTATAATTCATAGGCATACTTAACGCAATAAACTAATCTTTATAACAACAGCTGGGTTCAATTACACTCTTATTAATAAATTAATTAACATTGATAAAGCTTCGTAGAGCGGAACGATCATATTCCATAGATACGGTTTTATATTAATGGGTGAGTGATTACGCGATTACAAACTTTGAGCTATGTAAGTATTTATGGATTTTATTAAATGATCTTATCTGATTAAAATAAAAATATTTTTTTCTTAATAGTCTTTAATTTATAAACATTTAAAACATGCTTTATAGGGTAATTATTGAAATTGGTTTATAGGGAAATTGAACTGATGAGGTCTATAGCGACCACACATACCAAAGTTTATTTTAAAAAGCATTTCTGAAACCTTGGGTAATAGCAGGAAGTTTATTAACGCCATTTAAGCAACACTTTCTTACCGTTTCTTTACATCGTAATTAACTTTTGACGTGTAAAAATGGTAAGTCTTAATAGTGACTCAATTCCAACACTATTTATGTACACAATTCCTAATCACTCCATAATTTAAAAAGTTAAAAGTCACAAGTATCTAATAATCTATTTTTAATGTTATGTTTTGGATGTGTGTCTTTTAAACCATGTATACATATTCAGTAGTTTATTTTTTTAACTATGATAAGAAAATGATGAACGAATTCTCCAGGCTTCAGTAAAGATGTGAGGTTTTCCAAATACAGATGTCTATGCACTTAAGAGTTCCCAATCACAATAGTGAGTGTAATATAATACAATATAGTGTCAGTAAACCCAAAATATACCCAATAAAGATTATTTTTATTATTTCTGAAACGTCTCCGTGAACTTCTTGAGAGGGCATAAAAAGACTAATTCCAATCATTTGTTTCAGTTGCAAAAACTCATTGTGCTTAGTAATCCATCATTGTGAGACACTAATATCTATCACAAGGAAAAGTTAAAAAAAATAAAATCAAAGCCACTAAAGTGACTCTTCCCGCCAAAAAGTCTCTTTATAACCTCAAATGTTTGTATTTGTGGTATAAGGAAGACTGATTTATGAACGATCGATATTTGAATGTGGCCGTATTCGCGCCATTTTGATTATGAATTGCCCTCCCTACCCCACTTATTTCCCGTTGCGTTTCGCAAAACATGAATATTGAAATAGTTTATCTTAGTTATGATAAAGTTTCATACATTCATTCTAATAACAAAACAAATATCCTTGTGTGAAGGTTTTCAGGAAAAAGATAACACTTCTAAAAATCAAAATCAACTTCACTTAATTAACAGTCAATTTAGTAAATATATTAATGTTATAACAATGGAATATAGCAGTACCACGACGTGCCGACCGAGACTGTTGCCGCCATCTTGCTTTTATAAGACCGCTTCAAGCGGAAGTTGGAAAAAACAGTGGTCGGGCTGCCAGTCTCGATATTACAATTATAAACATTTTAAATAAAAAGTATATATTTTTAACACAGCTTGTTAATTAAAATAATTGTATTAATAATTATATATGATAAAAATATGATACATTTTACATTTCTGTATGTAGTCCTTATTCTATAACTTGTACCCTACTTTTATAGCAAGAAGGAGGAACGAAAGCAGTTTTTCTTGGGTTTTCATACTGACTGAGTGGAGGTAAGGAAAATTAGATATTCCCCGGCTTAATGAGCCCTTATCGGGAGCACAGAGCCGGCCGATTATTTTTTATGGACGGCACCTAAAACTTACTTACTTTGCATACGTGTACTGGAAAACTAATTAAATAGTTTAATATTTTTATATCATTTAATACTCAAATAATATAACATATGTAACGGAAAGGTAAGTGTAAACGATGCGAAAATATTGTAAATGTCTTATATTTTTTTAATGAAAAGTGAGTTTGTGCACACCGGCCGTGTTGAAGATGACAAGTATGTTATGCATTTTACTATTGTTAATAATAATAATGTATTTACAAAGTACAAAATGAAGTCAGACAGTGTACGGTACAACTAAAATTGTGTTTACGAAATATGAGGTATAAAATACGTGTGTAAAAAACAACTACGCCTCCGAGCCTCAGGTGGGATGCAAAATAAAAAAAAACATAATTTAAGAAATATATTTAGTGGCATATTGAAAAAATAAAATAGCAATATTTCAATATCTAATTATTTTGTTAAGATTGTATATTTCGTTACTTCTGTTAAAGTTGTCGAGTTTCTCGAGTCCGTTCTTTCTGTCAGTTAAGCGACATCCTGTTGGGTAATATGGCCGATTTAAAAAAAACTTATTCTATAAGCATTGAAATAAAGTTTATTTTCCTTAATCTATTAATTTGGTCATTCGACAACAGTTTCTAAGCTCGTTAACTTGCGAAATGTTATTTAGTGTATGTTTTTCTTCTTTCGACAGGGTACGAAAATATTTAATATTTATAATAAACTAGCTGACCCGTCTATGCGTTGCTATGTTGAAACCTATTCTATATGCTAAGTTAAAATAAATGCAGCAAAATGAAAATAGAATCATCAAAATCGGTAGAGTAGTTTCGAAGTTCATCGCTGTCCAACATTGTGACAGAGAATTTTTATATATACAAATATCAAAATATGAAATATAGGATATATATATATATATCATATAATCACATCTTTTTCCCGTAAGGGTAGGAAGAGATAACAGATTTCCATTTTACAAGATCCTGACATACTTTTCTGGCCTCTTCAACTTAAGGGTTAAGGGTAATATTGACCTGGCCTTTTTCGGGACTTTTTCTATTTGGTCCTTGAAAATTGATCATGGTCTACCTCTACAGACTTGCCCATAAATATTTGCCTCATATATTTGTCTCGTCAGTCTTCTTGCGTCAATCCTCTTTACATGTCCAAACCATCTAAGCATACCTTTTTCTATCTTTGTCACTATATCTTCTTCAACATTTTATCTTTCCTTTTTTATCTGTCAAATTCATTTCAGCTATTAAATTAAATTGACAACTGGTAATAACTTTTGAGAACATTTATTGTCTCTGGAATCTATCAATATTTGCTGTTTTTTAACAAAATACATTTATCATAAAATATCATTAAATGAATAGAGAACTCCTAATCTTGATTGAGTATAAAAATGGAAACGATGGAAAGGACTACGAGACCAAAATTTAAATTAATTAACTCACAAATAATGTTGGTTATTTTGGACGAATTTGTTAATTTAAAATTATAATGTAAATGCAAAAATAAATTATATGAATTAATGTTTACATTCACAACTCAATAAATTTAATTAGGATCGTGATTCACCTCACAAGATTATCTCCTCGAAGGACCCAAAGGATGGGTACAATTTAAATTTAATCTAGCGAAATACCCTCATTCACAATATTAAAATATGATTGCGCTTCGACCGAAGGGGGAAGCAATCAGCATCTGATCACGTGCTCCTTTTGAAATCGGCTTATCCTCTTTAAGCCTCAACTCAGCGATCCAATCGTGCACTCAAATCTCCACCTTAAATTAAAGTAGAATAAGCACACCTTAGTACGACCCATCGCGAGTCCAACATGATCAACCCGTGAAATAGGTATCCGAATTCTACTACTCTGCGTATACCGTCTTCGGTTTTGCCTTTGAAGCCTTAATTATTGAGGAATTTCGACAGAATTAATACGCAGATAAGCTGAGTTCGCTCTTTTTCGCGTTCCGCATAAAAATTAGGGGCCCGTATTCATTATCGGCACCTATTTTGCGTAATAAAGCGCTGTTAAAGAGGAAATTAAAATACAGGCCAAATGAACGAGCGATCAAAGTTTGACTCGCATTCCGTTTAGAGACAATGCCGAAGTAATTTCACATTACAGCATTTATCTTTTTTTTAATTAACAAATTAAGATGCCTTTTGCTTTTATAAAGAAGATACGTAAGTATCAGAGTGTATTTTATATTGGAAAATTCTTTAAAAAAAATGTACGTAACAACTGTTTTTCAACTATTTATATGATGAGGCAATAAACGTTTTATCTAAGACTTTTTTGTGCACGTTATGAATCTGTGCATATAGTATAGCACATATATATTATGTCACAGCACACTTTTCCAACTTGGTTTACTGGAATACTTTCAATGTACTGACATTTTTTTTACAGTTTATATACAGTATAGGAAAAAACCGATTTTTATAATTTAAAGTACGTGTAATAGTTTACCGATAAGATTTTATTGATTCGAAAGTTCAGTAAAAAGTAAAGTAAAAAGATAAAATAATCACTAATTTTGTATTTTTAAGTAAACATTTTCGTCATTACGACAAGTATGGGAAGTTTTATTAATTGAGATTCCTTTTTTTGCATAAATTGCAGTTTAGGTCTGGTTGGATATTTTTTTATACAATACAAGCAAACAAGTTATACATCAAAGTACCTTTTAATATTACGTCTGACAATACTCTGTCGAAAAAATATGCCAATACTATGAACAAAAATATTTGACACGATGACCCCAAAAATGCGTACTAAGCTCGCGATTGGCAAAATGAAGATAAAAAACCGAAAATCAAACTTGCATTTACATTGCATTATAAGCAAACACGTCTTGCAATCAAAATGCAAGCAGTCACATGGTGATTTCAAACCGCGAACTCCAGTTCGACCGAACAACTGTTATGTTAAAAATTCAGGGGCACACATACCCCCTTCGGCGTTTGACATGGAAATGCAGGCCTACTCGTTGCGATTCCCGCCAAATTTATTCAAACGCTCTATAGCTGTGGCAGCACAGTTGGTGTGTAATGGGTGTACCAACGGGATGGAGCAAATATTTCCACTTTGAACCACGTAAATCGTCAGTCATGTTGTTTAAAAATATACGTGGTAGGTTGGAGCGGAAAATTTACTATTTCTAGCGTAGGTTAGTGTTTTAGGCCCATAGCTAAACTTAGTACTCTGGACGCACCGTAACCATAAGAAAAAAAAGCCGTATGGCACTGTAGGACACCTGATAGCACATCCAAAGGTTGCCGGTTCGGTTCCGGTCTGAGAATTTACTTGTAAATCGAGTCGATGTTTTTGGTATATTTCGATTAAAATAATTTATCAAGACAGCATTGAAAAAGAAACCAGTACAGGTGCACGCACATTGTTACCATTCATATTATTTCAAAAATCGTACTGTGTATTCGTTGTAGAAGATCCATAAATAATTTAATTAATTACTGTTGGATTTCTGCAAGACTACTTGACAGTAATTGAATTTTTTAAACATTTTATATAAGTAGATTAGAGAAGTAGTTTTGTAGAATTTATGTGAACAAAATTTCAATGCATTTTTAGTATCTAGTCGTTACAGAAAAACAACTGTACTTATTTTGACTATGCTCCCCACCACGCACCTATGGCCCCATTGATATGCACATTAAATTGTTAGCATTCGCACGGAACGGACGTGCGTCGAGCTCTCAATCCGAACGAATCGACGCCTCTAGATTGTTTACGTATTAACTTGTCAATATAAGATGTGTATCTGCTTCTGACTTGCACATCTTCCGCTTGGGGTGAAGTTAAATTAAGGGCTGCGAAAGATAAATGAAAAAAAGCTGTCAATATCTCCCTTTCATTAATGGCTCAAAAGCGTTGCGTGTTGCGTTGTTTTTCTGCTTACTCATTCCATAATGTATATGGTTATCTTTTGCATACGTTGCTAACAGCGCTAAAAACTCAAGTTCTTCTAAATAAACATAAAAACAAGAATATATTAAGTACCAAATATAATAACGTGCAAAACAAAAACTTTTCAAATATTAAAAGCGGTTTAAGTACAAAGTGTAACAACTCTTTAAAATTTACCAAGACACGCTTCGGGCGTTTAGGTAAATATATGCATAAGTAAGCATGAATCACGAAAGTGTTCATGTTTCGTGTGCTCATAAATGTTGAGAAATACTATATGTACTCGTACTTTAGCTTTAATGCTATAATAAAATTAACGTTGCCCAAATTAATTAAACGTTTATTACCAATATCATTACTTCCAATTCTAAGCGTTCCGTAGTGTTATTAAAATTGATTCATTTATTACTTTCATAATATTTGATCATCAAAATGAATACTTTTCGATTTATAAGTATGTTATGAGTTTTAATAAATACAACTCTTTGTATTTATTAAAACTCATAACATACTTATATTACTCATAACATAACATACTTATAATCATAATAAACTCATAATATACTTATAATACCTACTGTATTATTAAATTAGAAAAACTTGAATATTATACTTATTTTAAATTTATAAGCTACAAAACAAAATTGAGATTGCAAGAACTGAAAACCAATGCTTTGCTATAAAGCAAAGGAATCACAACTTTTTTCCGTAACGTATATATTTTTCCAAATTGTAACTAGACAGGAGCTTGATCGCTATCTCGCTTGATGGTAAGCGACGATGCGATCTAGGATGTAACGCGCTTGCCTAGAAGATACCTTTTCACCTGTGCCTCAAAGACCCCTAAACTGTATTTCTCTGGAAACAGACTCAGGCAAAGAGTTCCACTCCATCCCTACTAATATTATTAATGTGAATGTAAGTTTGTTTGTTATGCTTTCACGTAAAAACTACTAAACCGATCATCATGAAACTTCGTAAATATATTCTTGGAGGTATCAGAAGTAACTTAGTATACTTTTTATTGAGAAAAAAGCCGCGGGCAAAAGCTAGTATATAACAAAAAAAGGTATTTTTTAAATCATGATTATTAATTAAACAAACGGTTTATCTACCTATCAATACATCTTGTAAGATTATAGCTCACAAATAAAGGAAAAAATTAACAAAAAAAGTATAATATAGTTTAATAGACAAACAATTCAACACAAGCGAAGCTCTTAATTCCTCATTTTAAATAACAAAGCACTATTACAGGCGTTTTTCAGTGCCAGGCACCGGTCGGTACACCCTCGCACCCTCTCACGACGTATCTAATAAGTGAACGACTGAGCACTGGGTTTTTTATTTTATAATGAAATAGCGAAGTTTCCGATTCGGGGCCTTGGACGCGATAAAGTGGTATCGATAACAGACTTTCTTGACGACAAGTAATTAATTACTATAAGTAACGATCGTGATACTTTCTTTTTAAGTTCTCGAATTTTCCTTTTTTAACAACGCAACCTATTGGTTTCATTTCGCATAGTGAAATAAAGATTTTTTAGTAATTCATAAGTTTATGATTAAAGGAGGAGGGTCAATAAGGCGGGTTTTCGGCCCCTTTCATTTTTGACCTAAATATTCCAAAAAAAAACTTTTTTATGTATTAAGTCATATATGATAATTCTGCGTCTTGGTGGGTTGGTTTCGTTTGCAGTGGAATAGATTTGTTGGTCCATATAGTAGATAAAATATTTTTTTTGAATTTTTAGGTCAAAAATGAAAGGGGCCGAAAACCCGTTTTATTGACCCTCCTCTTTTGGATTAGGTTATTTTTTTAATGGCATCTACCTTATGAATTTTATATTATAATCCACAATTTTTGAGATTAATTTTTTTTAACACCCACACTTGAACTGGTACAAAATTGTTTGTTTTCTGCATTGACCCGACCGTAAATCGAATCCGGTATCTCGAAGTGTCTTAACCGTAAAAAAGGGACGGCGAGGTCGAAAAAAAAATGTAGTCTGTAGGTTATATAAAAATAACATATTTTTAATAAATACATACAAAATTGTATACAATACTTATAACAAAAACAAAATTGTCTGTCTACTTGCCTGTCTGTTCGTTTCAGACACAGAACAGTGTTCTGTGGTTTCAGCTTATCTCCGAAATGGCTGGACCGATTTCGACGCAAATTTCACTGGTATAAAGCTGATGATATAAACTTAAGTGTTTAGTTATCTAACAGAATTTCTTTTTAAGATTACTCTGCAAGGTTTGTGTTATACTCCAATTTAATTAAAACATCTGTATGTAAAGACAATAGTTGACATCTAATACACCTACTTTACATAAACTATCAAATTTCACAATTTAAATTGACCTTTATGTGTCTAATTTTAAGGTATAATAACATATATAGATCGATGTGCTGTTGACTTTACAACAGCAGAAGTCAAAAAATAAACATTTACGTTGTGCATTTTTGATAGTTTTGGAATGGTTAGGGAATAATTTCACACAAATTGCTTTTATTATCAGTATATATTAGAAATCTGTTTTATTTAATTGTAAAATATAACTATATTTAATTCCGTACTACATCATATTTTAAACTAACTTGTTTATTATAAGTCGTTATTATAATCTTTTTGGTATAAGACGCCATATTGGTGCCGACGACGAGGTTGGAGGCAGTGGCAGTGATTGTGATCGGTGTATTTTAAATTAAGAATAACATAAGGCAATAATAAACAGCTACTTCTGGATTTTATGATATAAAGTACTATCATTTATGTGGTAAAACAAAATATTCATTTATTGCGCTATCGTACACAAACACGACAACAAACACACACGCACACTCGCGCGAGCGTCCTGCCCTCCATCTTACGAATTTTCGATTAAGTCACGTGTCCTGACGCGAGTTTATCATTTTTTACCCATCCCAAAAGGTGCACAATCTAAAAAAGTTTTCACTTCAAAACTTGTCTATGAAATAGCAAAGCTAGAATACTATTTTTAGTTATAGCTATTAGCGTAGGAAATTGTCCTGTATAAACAATAATTTATACCATAGACTTTTAAACAATTATAATAAAAAGTATTTACAAATGGATACAGTCTATTGACACTGGTATTCGATTTAATGATAGCCGTCACGTGTAAAGCTGTGTCGAATTGTAAAAAAAATTGTACCGTGTGACTAACGGCATGTGTTTCATTGTACCATTGGACGTGTGCTAAAAATACTTTAAGAAGTATTGATCTATTGCTTTTCATGACACATGTAACAATGAAGATATGAAATTCTCTATACTTAACTTAGAACAATAGTTATATACTTAAATCTAATAATCTAAGATCACAGTGGTTTGTGTGTTTGTCTGCCCGCTCTTTTTCCATTGTATCAATAACGTTACCATAGCAACGCGTTAACCGCAAGTAGTTCGTCTACCGGACGCTAGATGGCGCTAACGGAAAAATATTTAATAACAGAAAAAATTTTGTCCACCCTTGCGAAGCCGGGACGAGCCGCTAGTATAAACAAATTCTGCATTGTTAGTGACACTAATTAGACATAATGAAACGAATATACTTGTAAAAAAACGGTAACTAAATTGCCACATACACTGAATTACGAATAATCAGAAAATTTACAAAGATACATAAAATTCCCTGAAAGTACGCCTTGGTCTGACGTTATCGACTTGCATATGCACATTGCCTCGTAATAGTAAAAGTAACAAATAACTTAGGTTAAGGGCAATGTATGTGGTATTATCTTATATTTATACATTGCCTCGTAATAGTAAAAGTAACAAATAACTTAGGTTAAGGGCAATGTATGTGGTATTATCTTATATTTATACATTGCCTCGTAATAGTAAAAGTAACAAATAACTTAGGTTAAGGGCAATGTATGTGGTATTATCTTATATTTATACATTGCCTCGTAATAGTAAAAGTAACAAATAACTTAGGTTAAGGGCAATGTATGTGGTATTATCTTATATTTATACATTGCCTCGTAATAGTAAAAGTAACAAATAACTTAGGTTAAGGGCAATGTATGTGGTATTATCTTATATTTATACATTGCCTCGTAATAGTAAAAGTAACAAATAACTTAGGTTAAGGGCAATGTATGTGGTATTATCTTATATTTATACATTGCCTCGTAATAGTAAAAGTAACAAATAACTTAGGTTAAGGGCAATGTATGTGGTATTATCTTATATTTATACATTGCCTCGTAATAGTAAAAGTAACAAATAACTTAGGTTAAGGGCAATGTATGTGGTATTATCTTATATTTATCTATATATTTTTAATTGATTTTTAAAGTTTAAAAATATGACGATTGGAATTGAATTAAATTTTAAACGCTTTGCTAACTTAGCGAACACACTGTTCTTCCTTACACTGTTCAACTTAAGATATTAGCGTATGAAAGTTTTTTAATTTACATTTTACATAAGAATAATAATATTTCTTACACTCACACAAAGCCTAGCCCAAAGTAAGTACTGTAAGGCTTGTGTAATGTATACTAAGATAACCAATACATACATATACGATACATAAATATGTTATATTCATATAAATATATATAAATACCCATGACTAAGTTGTATGTTTTTATTCGTCAAACAAAAATCAGTCTCTTTTGGGACATGAATGCAGGACCGTCAACGCAAAAGGCAGAATCGCTGGCGTTGCACTAAATATTCGTAAATTATAACCGTAATTATCCAAGAAAAATGAAAACCACAAATCAGCTCGTTCTATACTAGGAATCTATTCAGAACTCAAGTCCGCTTGTGACCTACTTTCTAATACAAACTGCATTTCTTTTCAACTCTCACAAACCTACCTTATGTCGAATATTTATAGTATGCACGTCGATTCGGATATTTCTAGAAGCCAGGGACAATATCACTCTTTCGACATCGAATTCGATGAATGACTTTTCCGTATAAAACTAGTTTTGGTTGGAAAAATTACACACAAGGAATTCACTTATTCTAGGATATTGGGCGCTCGTTGCGTTCCGTTTCATTTCTATTGAGAAAGTTGTTTCGCTTGAATTTTCTTAATAGTATGTTGGTTGAAAACTCATTTATTATTTTTATATATGTTATTCAGCAATGGGTAATAAATTTTTGATTTTATATTTTTATGCTCTCTTATATTTTAGTTTTAAAAGAAGAATATAAAAAAAAGTTTACAATTGTATTGACAGTCGATGAAGATAAATCAGCCATTTGAAATTGTGATTTTTTTATTTTGTTTCTTTCGAATGCGAGGATATTTCTTTCATTGATGAAACAAAGATGGCCTACCCGTGAAAAAAGTGATAAGACGTGTTTAATTTTCATCATGTGGAATTCAAACAAACCTCCTTTTAGCAAACAATGCCAGACGCCATCTTACCAATTTGAGGAAATTCATCAATAATAATATTTGCCAAATTAAATGGCCCAAAAAGAAAAATCATACCCAAAGTTCCGTTAAAATCGAGTGTACCAATAGAATTCTCCAGATCGATCACAATACTACAATTTATAACGCGTTCGCCGCGAAATGTCACTCGATCCACATTAGGCATTCCATAAACAGTTCACGTCTAGAAATAGCCTCCCAGTAAACGGGAGTTGTGCGGTAACTGCCGGTACGGCTCCTAACTCTTCAATAATGCATCGCGAATCGATATACCAGGGCGCAGCACTATTCGTTATTGTTTTTATTTACCGAGAAATTACTGTCGCTGATATTTTCATTAGCTAGGGTTGTCCCATTTGTGAGATTGATAATCTCCGATTTTCATGGTGACGTCAGACCGAGGTTCCCGATCCTCGGTCGCGTGTAGAAAACGACCTTTTCATCATGGTATCCGGAGGTCAAGACAGGATTCACCATGAAACGAGTTAACCCAGAAGGTGCCTATTCTCACTAAACCTTATTTATTTTGAATAGAGTCTGGATGTTGGGGTAACATAGTTGTTTTTGAATTCCAAAACACAATTGCTTGCTTGTAGCTAAAAAAAAATTTGCGCTCTAGTGAAATTGACTGAAAAGTACTGACTGAAAAGGATTCGTATATATTTTATAGTTCATTTCTGGTTGATGTAATTAAGAAGATACAATGAGGGTAAAGTATGCATAAGGATAAAAGCCTCAAATTGAAAAATAAAAAGTGCTTTACTTTTCTTGGGTTCGGAACAACTCGAATATTTCTTTTTTTTATAGAAAATAGGTATGCCCTTGATCGCAGGCATGTCGCCTGATGGTAAGCAACGATGCGATCTAGGATGTCACTTGACTAGAAGATAGTATTTGTCAGGAAACCTAGATTCAGGCAACGAGTCCCACTCTTTACCGGTACGTATCACAAAATTGACAGTAAAACGCTAACACTCGGCGTGGTTGCATTCGCTAACGTCTCAAAAATAAATAACAATGTTCCTGTTTTAATTTATATTAATATAACCATGGGAGTTCATAATAATATGAAGTGAATCGATATATATCAACTTTACCGAAGTTGCCTTTCGCAGCGACTGTCCTGGGTTTCCGTAAGGGGCAGATGATTGTGTCATGAACACGAGCATTCGGACCAGAGTCATAAGTGTTTATATATATTTCTATAAATATTAAATATCTATGTATCATATATGTATATCTATCCGTAATTCTTGTATCCATAACTCAGCGCATTGGTGTGAATGTAAGAAATATTGTTATTATTATTCTATGATACTGCCTTTCGCAATGACGGTCCTGAATTCGAGTCCCGGAAGGAACAAATGTTTGTGTGATTGGATACATGCATTAGTACCTGAGTCATGGGTAACTATGTATTCTATAATTATTAAATATCTATGTAACATATAATATGTATTTCTATCCGTTAGCATAGTATCAAAAATACAGGCCTCACTGTGTTTACTTTGAGCTGGGCTAATTGGTACGAATGTAAGAAATATTATTGTTATATAATTAGATATGGATGGCAAAGTGATCTTCCTAAGCAATTAGTGGTAGATGCATTGTTCAATTTGTCTTATTAGTGCATCGGCCGATGCATCCATAATTGGAATTATTGGCTACAGACCGGGCAAAGACAGAACGGACTGGCCTCGTATATTCTACCAAGAAATCTTGTCTTGTGATGTAACAAACGATATTGAAAGGGGAAAGCTATAGGTAATAAAGTTGTCTTATCAAATGAACGTAGGAATTAATTAAAACTAAGTCTAAGTTCTATAAAAAAATTGTAAGTCTTTCACAATCCAATAAATTATATTTTAATGATTTTACACAAAAAAATCATACCTTTCTATGAAGATATCTATAGATTACACCCCGAACCGTCACATCGCATATGATTTGGAATAATCTTAATATATATAAATTACGTGTCACGTTGTTTGTCCGCGATGGACTCCTAAACTACTTAACCGATTTTGATCAAACTTCGTAACTATCTGTTATTTGATCTAACTTATAAAATAGCGATAGGTTTTATTTCAATTTATAACACAGCAACGCGTGGCTGGGTCAGCTAGTGTTTTATATCTATATACTGAATCTAAAAAGATAACAATCTTAAATTATCTATTAATATTTATCAATGAGCCTTTCCGTTACTATTATAATTATAATTAAAACAAAATATTGAAACTTCCTACATTCACATCAGTTAGCACTGTAAGGCATGTATCACGAATAGACATACATATATAATACATAGATATGCAACATTCACAGAAAAATATACGAATACCTCATGACTAATGCTTCTATTCATCACAGAAACATCTGCCCTGTCTAGGACTCAAACCCAGTACCTTCGGTGCGACAGGCGGGATCGCACCAAAGGGTCGATCAAGTGAAAAGTTTTATTAGTAATTTTTTCAGTCAATAGTCCTGTTAAAACCATTTTTTTGGATTCAGTGTCAAATTTGGACACTCAAAGCTCATTCAAATATTTTTTTCAAGATCCATTAATTTTTCTTTTTCTCGTTTTCAAATAGAGATAATTTAACGACACAAAAATTTGTAAAAGAATAAAATTATCATCTAAATGATTTTTGAGTAATGTTTTAAGACGGTATTGATATTTCCGAATATATATATTTATCTTTATATATTTAGGAGCTTTTGTCTTCTGACATGCCAGCTTCATCGAACTATATTTAAATTATTACATACCTTATACATCTACCAATAAGTTACATAAACGTAGAGCTGCCTCAGATTGGGGGTTACTTAGAATGCTCTGAACAATCCCCACATCCAGCCTATTAATTCTAAATGTTCTAAAACTTATAAATAGCTCATTTAAATATTTTTTTCAAGATCCATTTATTTTCTTCCTCTCGTTTTCAAATAGAGATTATATAACGACACAAGTTTGTAAAAGAATAAAAATTATCATCTGAATGATCGAGTATTTTTGAGTAATGTTTTAAGATTGTATTGACATTTCCGGATATATTTGCTCAATTGTGATCCATTGTGGGTTTGAGACGAGGGAAAAAAAATAATTTCGCAAATCTCCCTGTTCGATACTAATGCAATGTTTGTGGATCTGTATAATGTGGACTCCAGCACACAAAAGGAATAGGATTCTCAGAAAGTAATAAAAAGATCGTGCCATTCAGTGCGACAGAATGTCTGTACGGTTAATAATAACTTTTAGAATAACGATGTTATGTGTGGCTGTACGAGAAGTTTTATTGTAAGTTGCTTACTATATGATGGGTAGCCAAAAAAAATATAATGGGTAAAATGATTCAGAGGTATTTTTTTACTAATAAGCTCGGTAAATAAACATCTTGGAAAAGTAGCTTTTCAACTTTACTGCTTTAATAATGGATCTATTGTCAAAATAGAAAGAATAGTTTTTTATTGAACGAAGCTCTCTTTTAGGAAACTCACAAATTTCGCTTGTCTCCCTCCTGCTACTTAACAGTTCGACCGATTCGAACGAATTTTGGTATGAACATACATAATTATAACCTGACGGACATAGGCTATGTAAAAAAAATATAGACTTTACCATGGAGGAATAATCACCGAAAAAAAAAATTCAAAAGCTGATCACAGCCAAACCGCTGATACTACATTGATGAAATTTGGCGCCAAAACTCACATCGTGGTCGTGACTAATGTGCAAAAAAAAAGTTTTGAAATCGGACATATAATCTAATTGCTTCGCTCAGTATTGGCATGTATTGCAGACCTAGTACCTATACACCAAAAAAGTTCCATCTCTTTTTTGGTGTGGTTTTTTATATATTTAACACACATACGTAGTAGCCAGAGATCATAGATTTTCACATACTACGATCTTGGCATACATTTCGTTTTCAACTGTCATCAGCTTTTCATATAAGCTCGTCAGTTAAGAGTGCTTTTGACGCGGCCTTTCTTTAGACATCCTCTACTTTATTGCTGAAATTTCGCCTTGGTCTGCCGTTACCAACTTGCTCATGCATTTGACTTGTTAATCTTCTTTCGTCCATCCTCTATACATGCCCAAGCCATCTTATACCTTTTTCTTTCTTTGTCACTATATCTTCTTCCACACCACACCACTTTCTTATCACATCATTCCTTCTTACATCCATCAAATTTACTCGCGCTATACGTCTTAAAGCTCTCATTTCCACTGCAATAATCTTACATTCGTGCTTCTTCCGCTAAACCCAAAATTCACTTCCATATATTAGAGTCGGTAGCAACACGCCTCTATGCACAGCCAGTCGGACCTTTTTTGACATCTTCTGGCCTTGAAACTCTTGAAATATACATAAATAAAATATAAACTCTTCGTAAACACTAATGACGTCCGTGTGTCAGGAAAGAAAGGAGTCCAATTGAAATCAGTAGAGCCCTTCAGATACGCTGAATGAGTCACATGTGTGGTATGTCTGTAAGTTTCTAGCTTTAAGTAATGTAATTAAATATTTTTTTGCTTTTTTGAGTTTTGTTTACCGTAATAGGTAAACGCTTTACCGCTATCTTGCCTGATGGTATGCGATCTAGGATGTGACGCAACTGCTTAGAAGATACCTATTCACTCGTGACTTGAAGACCCCTAAATTGTATTTATCAGGAAACATACTCAAGCAAAGAGAACTAAAATGCTTGGTGCTCCTTGGTGTAATAACCACATAACGGTGGCGCCTATTTGTAAGTCTGGTTGTCCGATGAAAGAGTAAAATAAACTGAAATAATGAAAAAATGTTACTACATTAGTCAATTGTCACATATCCATGTAAAGTATCGAAGTCTAACCTTTTGTGTCTGTGTATTTTTGTCAAAGGCCGTTTCCACCTTCAGGAAAACCTGTCTGATCATTAGTTAAGTATCCGTTAAGATAAAGGTAAGTGCTTTATGGTGGATTTCGCATAAAAACTTTGAAATTCACCTGTCTTTCATCACCAGAATGAAATCCACGCCATTTAATAGAAAAACGTCTTAAACCAAACGTTATGACCCAGGATTTTCGAGACAGTTATTACATTCTTGAATAATGGAGTCAAACAAGCTGAACGCAACTTAATGAAGGTTTGACTAGTCTCCGACCTGTCTTTGTTCATGCTGTAGAGCAATAAGCATTTTGGTTAATGACAAATTATTAAAATAGAAAAATACTTGAAAAAATCGACTCACAAGGCTCGGTAGCTCAATTGGAGAGCATTGTAACGGTCTAATGCTCTTCAAATTTTTGAGGTCCGGACATCAAAAGGTTGTGGGTTCATATTCCGCCTGAGAATAAATTGTGAGCAGGCGATTTTTTTCTAGTATTTTTCTATTTTCTGTTTTTAAAGCCAGGGTGATTAGACACCTTCTGGGTTAGATCGTTCCATCGTGGATTCTGTCTTGGCCCCCGGGCTTGATTGGGATCAAGAGCAAACTCATTCTAAATAAAAAAAATAAAATATCATATAAGATATCATTGAAAAAAGCAAAAAATATATAAAAATCATAAAATCTTTTTTAATTTTATTAAATGTGCTCTTGCAAACAAGACGACCTCCATGGCCGAGTGGATCGCATCTCGGTTTTCATGGTTACGCCACTCCGCGGTCCCGGGTTCGATCCCCGGCCGGGTCAAACGAGCTTTTCTATATTGGATCGGGTCTGAGTGTTGTGGTACCGTACTTGTTTTTGAATTCCATAACATAAGTGCTTAAGCTACTTTACTTGGGTTCAGAACAATGTATGTGATTTTCAGTGACATACACATGTACAGTAGAATTGTATATATAAAAATATATGATAGTAGGCATCCTAGAGGTAAGCCGATAGAAACCGGTCTATTTCCCAATGGGATTCATTAATAATATACGTCTGAATTTACAGTGGACAACACAAAAAGTTATACACTTTCACGTTTCGAACTACCTTAAACCATTGTAATAAAGACTATTTTATTTTTAGAAAATCTATCTACACCTTTATAAGACGTCCACTATCCTATAAAAGAAGATTACTTATTTGTTGGAATATTTTCTCCTTCTGAATTATATTTTGTATTTAATCGGAATTTATTGATTCATTTCATATTTACTTCATTATTTACAACTAGCGGCCCGTCCCAGCTTCGCACGGGTGGAGACGATTCTTTAAATTTTTTTTCTACCAATAAATATAGCCTATGTTACTCAGCGTGAATATGGCTTTCCAATGGTGAAAGAATTTTTGAAATCGGCTTAGTAGTTTTTGGATTTATTCATTGCAAACATACAAAAATACAAATCTTTCCTCTTTATAACATTAGTGTAGATAAATAAATAATTGTGAATAATATTTCTTACATTCTCACTGATTATTACTTTTTTTAATAAAAGCACTAACAGGTTTGTGTATTAAACAAATATAAGATGAATAATTTTATGGACTTTTGGCGGGAGTTCGAAGCGTCACTTTAATGGTTTTGGTTTTCTTGTTAAATTTTGTGTTGTGGTTTATATTAGTGTGTAATAATGGTGGGCTATTAACCACTGAGTGTTTCTGAATATGTATGAGTGTTGGCAAGTGAAACAAAACAGTGGAAGGTGTCTTTTCACGCCCTCTCAAGAAGGCCACGAGGAGGTTTCAGTAAAACCCCATTTCTTTACTGAAACCTAAGAAACTACTCAAGAACTGACAATTACTCGTTTACTTACTTGACACTGGCTAATTGTACAAATCGTGCAAGCCACAAATAAAAAATAATAATTATATAACAACATCACATACATTTTTCTGAACCTAAATTAAGTACCTAAAGTACTCGTGTTATGGAATCAGAAACAACGACGGTACCACAACACCCCAGACTCGACCCAATATGGAAAAAACCGTTTTTTACATTGATCCGGCCGGTGATCGAACCCTTAATGGATACAATTATAAGGGACAGACATACATATATGATACATAAATAGGCTACATTCTTAAAAATGTATATAAATAGACATGGCTCAGGCAGATATTGTATTTATCACACAAATAACTGCCCCATCCGTGTAACATTCTCTATGTGGTCCCTGAAAGTTCGCCTTAGTCTGATTTTACCGACTTGCCCATGCACTCATATTATAATTATTTTTTTATTTAGTAAAAATATTATTATTATCACTAGATGTCGCTGTACCTAAATGAACCGCGCTAACGTTTCGGTTCTACGACTACACATATAGCTAACCGTTCTTAGCCTTCTTACTGCGCCGCCGCGGGTTCCTCCGAGGCGGTCGCTTAGATGAAACCTTCACAGCCTCAACGGCTAAAGGTACTTACTATGTAGTGTTTAGTCATAGGCATGAGTCGTACTTGCAAATTTCAATACCAGGGCTACCTGGTACGTAAGGTACTAAATACCAGCGCCAAAAACCCAGGTCTCAAAATACTTGAAAGTATTTTTTTGACTTCACGAGAATATAGACTATAACGACGTTGAAATATGAAACATAATCGTACGTGCGGAATAATATGCTTAATAAACTATAAATCGAGTTTTTATATATTTTATTATGAGTTGTTTCATTTGTAGGCCATAATTTGCGACAGCTAAAAAAATTTTATTAAGGCTATTTTGATAAATTAATTTATGTACCTATATTATCGGCAGTACAATGGGTGATAAGGTAAGTTAACTCGATCAGTTAAATAATTATTGAAATAAAGAAACAAATAAAAAAAGCTCCACGTAGATGCCGGGAATCGAACTCAGAACTTTTATTACTTTAGGCGATCGCTCTACCCGTAATAAAGAAAAATAAAAAATGAAACAAAGCCTTTCTTTTCTACTTGTAGTATAACATTTTTTTTAATTGACATTATAGCACACGCAGTGCACTGTATTTTTTTTTATTTTGTATATTTTTTTCTATATGCACTGTACCAATGTATTTTAATTGAAATTTATTTCTATATTTAGTAAGTAATTAATTAAGTCAAAGTCAACTCAACATAACCAAATCAAAATATAACAAAAAAGATAGATAGCAACGCGCGGACGAGCCAGAATATTATTATTTGAAAATATTTATACAAGTTTAATAATTTACATTGAACGCGCAATAATGAACTTTATTCAAGTAGCAGTAGAATGGCTCAGATACGCGAGCAACATCAGCATATTGTTGTTGTAAAGTAACATTTCGCGCGCGTTAGGAGTTTAAAAGGGTCATATAATGCACTAATATGGGTTCATTATCGAGTATAATTTAAGGACTAGATTCAGTTAACGAACGAACAAAATAACAAGAGGGATAGCGTTACCTATCTTGCTCACGCGGTGGCTTGCCGATTACACACGACGCTGCCCCGAGCAAGCCCGCCGACTCGAACGAGCTAGACTCGCGGGCTAGAGTAAAATACTTTCAAAGTATTTTGTTGGAAATTAATCCTTATTTGTATGCAAAATAATGATTACAATGTATTTGGCAAAAAAAAATACTTGCAAGGTTTTCTAAGTTTATCTTTGCTTTTGCGATTATGTTCCTTAAAATCATGTGAGTAAATCTTAATTTTATAGTTATTGTATTTTTATACCCAGTACGTCAGTCCAACCAAGACTCGGTTCGCGTACGTCCGAGTAAAAATACCTTGAAGGTATTGCAAGTATTTAGGGTCTGAAACCTGGTTTACGCACTTCGAAGCAGAAACCTGGTTTTAAAACCTGGTCGCGTAAATACGCACCATCCCTATTTAGTCAGTCTAGCCTGACATAACAACTGTGGCTTAGCCATGAAGGATTCACCACTATAAAAAAAAAAGCCTTCTTGAATGTTATTCTTAGGCTTTTACTGACAATATAGTAACAAACACACACACAAAGTATGGTCATAATATAATTAGGACTATCCATTAAATATCTATCACAATCAGCTTTTAATTAGGTATCGTTATTAAAGATTTTTATCTTTAGATAGATCTTGATACAGACAGAAACAACGCTAAAAAGTTAACGTATAATTTAAGAAGAAGCGTTCTCAAGAAGTTCCACATACAAATTTAAAATTAGAATGTCAGTGTAAACGTAGCGGAGACCACAGAATAAAAAGGTCGCTTATTTTGTTTTTAATAAGTTTACAACATGACAGCCTATTTTGTCACGACCATAGAGTTTTTATACCTTAGTAAAAAGTGAAAATGCTTTAGAATAATAACAGAGCAAAGTGTATTTTGTAGTGACCCTTTTGTTTTTACCTTGGACTAACGTATTCCAGACAACGTTAATTGTTCCAAACGAACTCGTCCAGGGCACACTTGGACTACACTCAAATTTGAGCCATACACAGTTTAACACAAGGTACAATATAAAGATGTTTTTATCAGTGCAACAGATGTATGAAATACAAAAATGCTCTTCGTTTTTCATATTAACGACGCGACATTTTGTTGACATTTGGAAATAATTTTTAATGGTTTTGATGGAGGCTAAGACAGTAAACCGTTTTATTTTTTATTTATACTTTGATTTAGGTACTCATTTTTGACACTTGAAATTCGTAATAATTCCAAATGCTGCGAAGTCGGTATTATGTAGGTTGCGAGTAAAAATTTGTAAAAAAATTGACTGAGATAAACATTTGGACATATTTAATTGTATTTATGAAATTTCCTTATCTATACTAATATTATAAAGCTGCATAATTTGTTTGTTTATTTGAACGCGCTAATCTCTGGAACTACTGGTCCGATTTGAATGATTCTTTCAGTATTGGGTAGTCCATTTATCGAGAAAGTGTTTTCCAAAATTAGGTATCCGTAATAAAATTGCTATTTTGTAACACAAGGTGTAAAATCGAAAACCTAATTTTGCGTGCGCTGCAAAAACTATTGACAATAGAACAAAATGATATACTACGGGTTTGTAGATCCCATTAAGACCTACAAAAAAGTCCGCGAGAACATATATCTAGCTATCATGGTTTAATCACAATAACCGATTTTGTGTTCAAAATAATTATTATATCGTCTGAAGAAAAAAAAGCTACGTAAAATATGTATCGTAATATTAATCTTTATCGAAATTAAGCATTATGTTATCAAGAGTATTTATGTAGAAGTAAAATACTTTTTGTTTCATCTCAATCGTATATTTCGTTTAAAAGTTATCACGTGTGTAAGATGTTAAGAGTTGGTACCTATTAATGAGTAATGGGCCATAGAGTTTTTTATCAACATAAAATCCTGTAATAATCTTTTTCGAAATATATTTGTTGATGATTGTAAGTATAAGATCTTTGAAGAGTATAATAAATACATTTCTAAAATAACCCTGCTAAGGAAATCCACGCGCGCTTGATGCAAGCAAGACAAGACGCATGCAAAAGTGTCGGGATCTCATTGTTATCTACACTAATAATATAAGGAGGAAAGATTTGTATTTTTGTATGTTTGAAATAAACTCAAAAACTACAAAGCCGTTTTTAAAAATTCTTTCACCATTGGAAAGCTACATTCACGCTGAGTAACATAGGCTATATTTAATGCTAGAAAAATTTAAAGAATTCTGTCCACCCGTGCGAAGCCGGGACGGGCCGCTAGTTGTCATATAAAAATAAAAAACAATGTGTAACAAAATACAGATTTAACAGATACCTGTGAACTTAACATATGTATGTATATTGACGATCGTTTGGTGCAACGGTAGCGATCCTGTCTTTCGTGACGACGGTCCTGGGGTAGAGTCCCAGAAGTGGCAGATGTTTGTGCGATGTATACGAGCATTTGTACCTGAGTCATGGGTATTTATATATATTTCTGTTAATATTACATATTATATGTGTATCTTCGTTACTCTAGTATCTATAACACAAGCCTTACAGTGCATACTTTGGGCTAGCTTAATTGGTGTGATTGTAAGAAATATTATTATTATTTAACTTCAAATTAATGAAATGTGGATACAGATACATAAATCATAAAAAATTACGCGTTGCTGTGTTAAAAAATTAAAATAAATCATATCCTACGTCCTTAGTCGGAAATAATCCAGCAAAATTAAGAAAAATCGGTGATATCTTATAGATAATATAGCAAAAAAATAAAATTGAATACGGTTGAATAGTTTTAGAGTTCATCTAGCTCAAACACTGTGACTGTGAATATACAAATACCCATAACTCAGATACATCACTACCTATTTAACACAAAAACATCTTTCCGTTCCGGAACTCGAACACAAACGATCGTCAAACAGTTGTTTACATTTTTTTGTCGAAAAAATATATTGAATATTTGAAAAAAAAAAAAAATCCTGACGTTTCGACTCTTTTACAGGAGCCATGATCACAGTATGACTAAGGATTACCTTAGTCGTCATGGTCGTTCACAATATTCTAATCGGGTACGTTCCTATTTGTTAAAATTTTATATAATTCAAATCGTTTGAATATTTCACTGAATACTTTCTGGCATATAAAATAACCACAAGGGCGAGCGAATCAGAATTACTCGCGCCTGTACTAACCCTTTGTAATTTACCACGCGACAGTACCATGCAACGTGCAACACAGATGCGAGCTGACAATTTTCCGCGCGACGTTGCAACTGACAATTCCGTATTGTTACAAAATTACCGGCAAGTAACAAATTTTCTGTCTAGCAAACCAGCTCGCCGCCTCTGAAATGGAAATAAAACTCCGTCTAAGCGTCTCGCATCTATTGTTTGTGGGAAATTGCTGCAAATTTATTGTCAATTTGCATTTGTGTTGTCTATTTATATACCACAAAATAGAATTGTAATAGTAACTTTTATTTGTGACTCTTATTACAAAACGATAAGACTTTCGAGTAATTTTAAAGGTTTGAGCTATTCATAACTTTATGATCTAGCTGACCCGGCCACACGTTGCTGTGAATTAAATTAAAATGAAACCTATCCTGTCCTAAGTCGGAACAAATCCAGCAAAATGAAAAATTCATCAAAATCGGTTGAATAGTTTCGGAGTTCATCGCGGTCAAACACTGTGACAGGGCATTTTGATATATGTATATAGATATATAAACACCCATGACTCGGGTGCAAATGCTCGTATTCATCACATAAACTTCCACCATTTACGGGACTCAAATCAAGAACCTGTGCGAATGGCATGATCGTTGCAGTTGCACAGAACACTCGTCAAATGCATCGTCAATGCAAAAATTGTATTCAAAGTTTATAGACCGTAGTCGAAGTTAGTTGTCTTGTCTACAAACAACACTTATTCAGTTACTTATTTTATGAAGAAATCAAGTAGGAAAGCACTAACCCTTTATTTAACGACCTCCTTGGTCGAGTGGTTTCCTGTTTTTATGGTAACGCCACTTCGATATTCCGGATTCGATCCCCGGTCAGGCCAATATAGAAAATTAACTTTTCTATATTGCCTCCGGTCTGGATGTTATTGTACCGCCGTTGTTTCAGAATACCTAAAGTGCTTTAGCTACTTAGATTTACAACAATTTATGGGATGTTCTCTAACATTAAATAAATATAATGAATCTGCATTAAGTCACCATATTACGATCGTTTGGTGCAACGGTACCGATCCTGCCTTTCGCACCGACGGTCCTGGGTTCGAGTATCGGAAGAGGCAGATGTTTGTGTGATGAATGTGATCATTTGTACCTGAATCATGGGTGTTTATATTTATTCATATGAACCGTCTATGTAGGTATCATATCTATCTATGTCTATCCGTTAGCCTAGTATCCATAACCTTAGCCTAACAGTGCTTATTATGGGCTAGGCTAATTGGTGTAAATGTAAGAAATATTATTGTAAATATACTTTCCTTTCTCTATTTGAAATAAAGGGTAGGTTTAGATTTTAAAGGCTAATAAACTTGGTTCAAGATTGCATGATCATGATGATATATCAAATGTCCAATGTAGGATGATACTTTTGACAGGTGTCACTTCCTTATTGCTACGTACTAAGGTTGCGTTTGTTTCCTTATGTTTGGATTGACATTGCAATAGCAACTTTATACCCTCTATATAGGTGTCAACTGTCAAAAGTATCATCCTACATTGGACAAAGTATAAGTGCGTCATCCATCTGATGATCTACCTTTACAAGAGTATCTTAACCCCAGTCATATGCCAAACGCGCTAACCACTCCGCCATCAAGCTTATCGAGAGCGATACAAAGTTTCAACAAACTCTTTGAAACGCCTTCATTACCACCATTTGATTTGTTGAATCGATCATAAAAGTCTCAAGTCCAACCCCCGGGAATTGCTTTGCGTAAAAAATATCGAATATCCGAATGGTTGGAAGCTCGTTTGTCATTACCGTCGTTTTGTCAACACATCTTCCCGAGGCGAATATCGATACCGCTTCTTTCAACATCTAATTTACAATACAAATAATCGTGGACAATCTTGAATCGGGCTATTTACCCCCACAATCAATCGACAAAGGTGGCTTAACGAGAGGAGTAGACGAGAAAAGTTTTTCGCTTAAGGAGAATGCGGGTGGAGGACGCTGTTACATGGTTTTAGCTCCCTACTATTTGTTTGAGATTGTATTCACTTTGAAAAAGTTAGGAATTACTGTGTTTGTCTGTTTTTTAACTGTACCGTAGTTTGCTGTTGGTGTATAGTTCTTTTTTAAGTTCTCTAACCTAAGCGAACCGATTTCAATCCTCCTCTATGTACAGTCACGAACAATAAGATGTATACACTGTAGAACCATGACACACTAAATCGGCCGAAAGTAAAGAGACGAAGGTATAGAAATAAATAACTAATGTAATATTACATGGTTCTACGGATGTGGAACAGTAGCGATCCTGCCTTTCGCACCATCGGTACTCGGCATCGAGCCCCGAAAAGGGCAGATGCTGATGTGATGAATACACACATTTGTACCTGAGTCATGGTTATTTATATATATTTCTATTAATATTACATATCTATGTGTCATATATGTATGTCTATCCGTTACCATAGTATCCATAACACAAGCCTTACAGTGTTTATTTTGGGATATAATTGGTGTGAAATCTAGGAATTTAAAAATAATGAGTTGTTTATTTCATCTAACCACTAGGATTTGATGGAAGGTAGCTGGCTTATTATATTTTAGTTACCTACAATTAAAAGTCTAATTTTTAGTTGTTTAAACCTATAATTATTCAAGCAAACACTAATTGCGTATAAAAGCTTCATTTAAAGATGACGTCACGTCTTCAAGGTCAGTATCGATCAAAGGTCAAGTTCACCTTTTTGGATTTAAGCACCTGCTCAACTTAGACTCGGGTAAAAAGGCATAAATCAGCGTTGAAAATAACTGTAACAAGGAAATCACTTCAGATTTAGCATTTGAAAAGACTTTGAATTTTAAATTGTCAACATAAGGACTATATTCGTTAAACAAATGAATTTTCATTAAAAAAAAAACAGTTGGACTCCGACAGAAGGGATAGGAACTATACTTTGTCCAATGTAGGATGATACTTTTGACAGGTGTCACTTCCTTATTGCTACGTACTAAGGTTGCGTTTGTTTTCTTATGTTTGGCTTGACATTGCAATAGCAAGCGGGAATCGAACCCGCAACCTTTGGAAATCCGGTCCAATGCTCTCCCAATTGAGCTACCGAGCCTTGCGAACACTCGTCGAAATTTTCTAGTACATTCCTGATTTTACGCTGTAGGCCAGCGTTGTTTCATCAATGAGAGGAACATCCTCTCGTATTCGAAAGAAACATTTTTACAAATGTTTGGTCAATCGATTAAGATGAAACAGCCATGTTAGATTTATATTTTTTTTATATATTTTATGCATTTTCAATGCGATCTTATCAGATAAATTATTATAATAGAAAAATACTAGAAAAAATCGACTCGGGTCACAAGTGAATCTCAGGCGGGAATCGAACCCGCAACCTTTGGAAATCCGGTCCAATGCTCTCCCAATTGAGCTACCGAGCCTTGCGAACACTCGTCGAAATTTTTTTTTTTTTTTTGAGAGCATTGGACCGGATTTCCAAAGATTGCGGGTTCGATTCCCGCCTGAGATTCACTTGTGACCCGAGTCGATTTTTTCTAGTATTTTTCTATTATAATAATTTATCTGATAAGATCGCATTGAAAATGCATAAAATATATAAAAAAAAATATAAATCTAACATGGCTGTTTCATCTTAATCGATTGACCAAACATTTGTAAAAATGTTTCTTTCGAATACGAGAGGATGTTCCTCTCATTGATGAAACAACGCTGGCCTACAGCGTAAAATCAGGAATGTACTAGAAAATTTCGACGAGTGTTCGCAAGGCTCGGTAGCTCAATTGGGAGAGCATTGGACCGGATTTCCAAAGGTTGCGGGTTCGATTCCCGCCTGAGATTCACTTGTGACCCGAGTCGATTTTTTCTAGTATTTTTCTATTATAATAATTTATCTGATAAGATCGCATTGAAAATGCATAAAATATATAAAAAAAAAAATATAAATCTAACATGGCTGTTTCATCTTAATCGATTGACCAAACATTTGTAAAAATGTTTCTTTCGAATACGAGAGGATGTTCCTCTCATTGATGAAACAACGCTGGCCTACAGCGTAAAATCAGGAATGTACTAGAAAATTTCGACGAGTGTTCGCAAGGCTCGGTAGCTCAATTGGGAGAGCATTGGACCGGATTTCCAAAGGTTGCGGGTTCGATTCCCGCCTGAGATTCACTTGTGACCCGAGTCGATTTTTTCTAGTATTTTTCTATTATAATAATTTATCTGATAAGATCGCATTGAAAATGCATAAAATATATAAAAAAAAATATATATAAATTGCAATAGCAACTTTGTACCCTCTATATAGGTGTCAACTGTCAAAAGTATCATCCTACATTGGACAAAGTATAATTTCATGCAGTCTTTCTTTATAAACGACATAATAGGTCCCATTAAACGTATTGAAATATATCTCACCTTTGTTTCTTTATTGCAGATATAAAGATGATATTAAATAAAAATGTCAACAAAGTTTACTTTTTAAATGTAGAATAGGTTAAGCCAATATCTTTGAATTTAGAAATAAAAACTTTTTGGATTGTAGTATTTATGTACGAAAGATATACCTAAATCACCAATACTCTAGAACAATTGCCTTTGCTTATTAGATCCCATGAACGCAGCCATAATGTCCTTCGCTTCGGTGCTAAACTACCTGATGTCATTAATTCTTAAATGATTAAATGACTTGTAAATCTAATTACATCAACATCAATTCAAAGGATCAATCAAAATACGATTCTATGACAAAGAGCTTCTAAGGAATTAAAAAAATAGTAAGAAACAGACGCGCGAATCATCGCATACATTCTCACCTCGTAGTTAGTACAAGTGAATGACTAAACAGGGTGTCCATATTTAATCTGGCCCAGCGGTCGTATCGGTTTAATGTGCGGGGAACGCATGCATAATTTAGCCACGCTAGAAACTTGCCGCGTTGTGTTCCATGGCGCATAATGCGTTAGTGATGGGCTAAAAAGTTCATTAACATAATCGATATTACATTAGTTAATCTCGTTAAAACTGATAACTAAGTGGTCTTTTATACAAATTAGGTAATCGAAGAAAGTGTCATGTTTTATTAAACCGGGTTAGACATAATAAGAATGCCATCCTGACTCTATGCTATGTTGGTGAATTTTACTTTCGTTACCATAACAACATTTAAATATGAATTTTGTAATTTAATATTAACTTTTAATTTCTCACACAATGTAATATTGTGCATGAAATAAATAACTGAACTAAACTGAACATATCTTATTTACTACTATGCTAATCTAGAGAAGCTGCAACTCGTATGTCTGCGACATCCACCGTACTCCAAGGATCTTGCTCCAACAAATTACCACTTAACTCACTTCTTACAAGGAAAAAAATTCAACTCCGATGTAGCAGTGTGTTATATAATTTCCAAAAAAAAAATAGACTTTTTATTCCTCTCATAAAAAAACGCTAATTCCATGTGTCCTCATACACTATTATTACATAAGATAGTATTAATAATTCAAAATTATAAAAAAACAAATTATTTATTAGTACCAATTCACGACTTCATAACAATCAACGTCAATTCCATTATGAAAAATGAGACTAAATTAATACGACTTAAAAACCCAAAAAAATGCACCAACTGTTTCTGTTTTTGGAAAAAAAAAATACTTATAACTACCTACAATTCGTTTGAGATCCTGTGTCGTGTTATATGATTCTCTGCATCTTAATTGGCAATAGAAATAAAACTCACAATGATACTGAACAAATAAAAATATTATTAAATGAATATCTCAGACTTTTTAAAAATCTTCCCAATGAAGAAGTTGACAACAAAAGCATATTGTCATTATTTTTACTGTCAAAAAGTAATTCGTTGTAATAAAATAATTTTCTAAAGCAAATTCGTATCCAACAAAACAAGCAAAATAATTAAATACTATTTGTCAATATTGAACGTGAACTCAGAATATTAATCTATTTCTAGGAATGGCAAAATATTAGTTTCCAGAATTGTTTCCATTTCTGAATCAAATATTGGAATTATTAAATATGGGAATAGAATTTATGTCTGAAGCGTATATAGATACAATAAGTTTTAAGAGTTTACAAATTTCACTGGCTAATACTGACACTAGTAGATTTAACCGTTCTCATTTAGTTACTTGCCCTTATAATAAGAATCAGGTAATTTAGAAAAATGCATGAAAATCAAAGAAATGCATCGACAACAAATTCAGTAGTTTTATGAATTTATTACGATATTGTACAACGTGACAATTCAACAATATAAAATATAGCTAATCTCTATTTAACTGGCTTGTCAATAGTTTCGTTGTATATCCCGAAACTTTTGTTTAAATTATAGTTGTCAGCCCTCCAAATACAAATAAAATAATAACAATTAAAACATAAAAGAGTTCCGCGAACGTTATTAAAGTCGTTTAAAACAATTAAAAAATGGGTATAACACAATAGTTGAGGAAATTGGAAATAAATTATTCGAATATCGATATTATGTTACATTATCGCTTAAGTGAACAACACTAATATGTCTCGAGTAGCCGAACAAGCAGCGCTGTGGCGTGTCTCTGTGCTGTGTCAGAATTAGCGCCAAAAAGGAATTATTGCAGTAGGTAATAGAATAATCGTTCTTTATTTGAAAAATTCTTATGGGTGACTTTTTATTGGCAAAGGCTTACTTCACTATGCAGCCTATTAAGATGTCGTGTATGTTTTGTAAAGCTTATTCTAAGAACGAAGCTGTATACATGATAATCAATTTATTAGTTAATGATCTATTTCAATATAACATAAAGCTGTTGTATAGAATCTACAAGCAATTAAGTTATAATAATAGACTGCTTCGTGAACCAAGTTGGTTCGATGCTGTTATTTTGCGAGTAATAATAATACATATACCAAAACATAACATAATAGACTTAAATTAAAGGGTTAATGATTAAATGTTATATGTGTAGTGCACACTGGCATAATTAAAGCAAAATTAAAAAAAAAACTTTCTACTAAAATGAAAGATGGTATAGTTCTCAGGCTTTGCTTTTATTTCTTTTAATTCCTTGCTGTTCATTAAAGTGGAAAATTAATAGTAATACCGGAAGAGTGCATTCGTCTGAACACTGTCATTACCTGACCACAACTGTCGCGCCATATCTCGAGCCAATATTACATTAGATCAATTTTGAATCATTTTCCACTCATTTATTATTATTAGGATAATTATTAATAAAAAAATATTAATATAATAATAATATTATTATATTAATAATATTTCTTACGCTTACAATTAGCCTAGCCCAAAGTAAGCACTGTAAGGCTTGTATTATAGATACTAGGGTAACGGATGGACATACATGTATGATACATAGATATTTAATATTTATAGATTTATATACCCATGACTCAGGTATCAATGCTTGTTTTCATCACACAGACATCTGCCCCTATAGGGACACGAACCCAGGACCGTCGTCGGTGCGAAAAGCAGCATCGCTTTGTCCAGATGGTCGTTAATATGTCTACAGATAATATAACGGCTATAGTCACCACAACGTAACGACTTAGCTATCCAACTAGCGTTAAAAACTTCAAAAGCAACGATAGAAATTTCACTCGAAATTAATAGAGCGACTAAGTTTTGGTACGCTAATCTCGTCTCTCATGCGCACACAACAAAGCTCATTATAACCGCAGAGTACCCGACTAGAAGTTCTAAATCCGTCAAGTTTCGTATGTGCATCGAGTTCGCGGGAAATTGGCCGCAAGTTTTGCTTTGACGAAAGAACACAATAAGGCACAAATTACGGGAGCACGGGATTCCTTCTGCTTAGTGCAATCAAGTCAAGTATGTGAAGTCGAATTTTTGTTAAGATTAGAATTTTAAATGGCATTTTTTTATAAATTTTCTATCCAATATGCTGCTGGCATCGAAATATGGTACGTGAAGTAAAAGTAATTCAAACAGCCTCTAATTAAAAAAAAAGAAACAAATGAGTGCTTTATACAATCGGTTTCATTTTTTCAAATAAAGAACATTTGTTTCTTTTCGAATTCGAAAAACAAATCACTAGCAATATTATTGACAGCGATCACTACCCTAAAAATACGTTAATATAGATATTTCTTTTAAATTTATTGTTATTTTTTTGTTTAATCTCTTTTTTAATGTTGTAATGAAAGCTGGACGTTCAAGTATATACAATAAGGTCACCTTTCAATTAACAAAACAGGGTGAAAAACTGATAAGCGCTTGCAATCAGCCATATTGGTTTCAGTTTTTGAATCTCGATAACGGAATGCGACGCGAATAGTAATAAAGCAACTTTTTATACCGTCTTTCCTTTCACTGGGCGTTAAGCTTTGTAACTGCGTTGTATGAACAACATTCTATTGACATAGTAAAGAGTTGGAGCGTAAAATAGAAGCCTCTCAACTCCAGGCTTGTTCTAAGGAGATGAAGTTTCGTTATTTATATAATAATTATTGTATATGTTTAGTTCTTTCGCGCTTATAGTACATTTTTAAAATAAACCAATTTTACCGGAGTTTATATTCGTCCCTTTCGGGATAGGCAAAGGTCTAATTCATACTGCCAGTTTATGAGTAATTTCTTTACTTAATCAGATGATAATGAATGATGATGAGAATCGATTCTTGAATGATAGATAATTAATTAACGATCAATGAACAGGGAAATATCCATTTTCTTAGGTTTCAGTAAAGGCGTGGGGTTTTACTCGAAAATCCCTCTCTTGAGAGAGCAGGAAAAAACAACTACAGCTGCTTTTCTTCACTTGCCAACACTCTTGTATTCTCACAAACACTTAGTGGTTAATAATCCACCATTATTACGCACTAACTATTCACCATAACACAAAATTAAAAAGTCTTAATTGAAGTAAAACTTCTTTAGGCGATAGCCATTGTGCCTTTGGCACCGGTGGTCGAAGATTCGAGTGCCGGAAGGGAAAATGTTTGTGTAATGAAAACGAGTATTTGTACTTGAGTCATGAATATTTGTATATATTTCTTAGAATCTAATTTACATATATTAAATGTATGTCTATCCGTTACCCTAGTATCCGTAATGCAAGCCTTACAGTGCTTACTTTAGGCTAGGCTAATTGGTGTGAATGTAAAATATATTCTTTTTCGGAATATTATTGGTATTTCTTTTTAATTTGTTTATCTGCAAAGACAACATGGTTGTGGGGAATATCTCTCTGGAGGCCTACAAATTATAAGGTCACCAAACAGGTTTTCACCTGTCCATTTTCAAGTGCAGTTCACGTATTTAATTCCGTGAAAACGTTGCAGTAATTTTTATTGGGGAGAGTTTGAATTGTCAAGGGAAATCAAGGTTGCGAAGACATGTTTATGAGTTTTATATAAAAAATATATGATATACGGTAAAATGAACCTTATCGACACTTAATATATTCAACACCCATCCTCCATTGCTGCACATAGCTCTTCTATGTGAACAAAACACCGTATTAAGAATAAGCTAAGTTAAGACAAAAGATAATTGTTTGAGATATGAACGAAAACGTGTAAAACATTTAAAATTTATGATTTTATTACAACTATTTTAACAAGTAACAGAAATATGATTCCTATACAGATCGAAAGAGATTTTTATTTTTTTACTTTTGCAGGCATTTTAAACTCAAAATGAGTCTGAAGCTTAGCGAACTTTTAGCAGCATAACCAAACATGCGGACCCATGCGGATCAGTAGGTGACATCTAAACTATGTAGGAGCTTGAGAAAAAAACGGTCACCTATCTAATTCCTGGCCTTTGTGAACGTTGCTTAAAATTCGTTATCTAAGGCAGAACGCGCCAATCCCGGCGTTATCGAGCCACGCAAACATGGAATACATTGCCAGTCACTGAAAGGTAACAGATACGGAAACCAGTTACAGCCAATTGTCGATATCTGAATTGTCTAGACTTCAGAAACTCGTGACCACAGAAGTAGTCTGGTTATTTGATAGCCTGTCTATTTCTTATAATGTTATAATACTTTGACAGCAGTTCCAAAAATCAAACACAAAAACAAACATGTTGAATTCGTTTTTGTAAAGAATTATTTAGATATAGCAATATATAACATTAAATGCTTTTTATTTAACTTACAAAGCAAGTTTATATTTTATTCGGAACAAACAATTACCCCAATTACTATTGATTGAGTAGTATCCATAGACAACACGACAACCACAGAGCTAAGCGTGTGTTAGAAGCTCGCGTCTTAATTGCAATAGGGTTGGCGCGCAAACAAACGCGTTAAAACAAACACGTGTCAATTTGTCACGACCTCCTAGGTATTTGCGTTTAATTCTACGAGTATTAACGAAATGAACATGTCGACTAACCTAATTTATATAACGAATGCCATATATTAACACGTACGATTCACTATAAGCTCTCTCACTTGTGAAGTTTGTGTCAACACTCGCGAAACATCTCATTCGGAGCGCAGACACCGAGCCGGGCGGACGTCTGCTATTTATTTTATTAATAAATATGTTAATCCCGTAGGTAAGTGGCGTGGCGCGTCTGCATTATTCATCGGTAAGGTAGCGCAGTTGACATAGCGTCCATGCAAATTCAATCCGGTGAGATGCGACCGAATTATCATAATTGTAAGTGAGGTTTTTGTTTCTGTACCTGCCGGCGAAGTTTAATCCGAAGTTTGCCCGACACTTTTAGTTTTGTATAACGCCGTCATCACATCGCCATTTGCAATTCAGATGGTGGGAAAAGGCGGACGGATCGTATCAGCTTCAACTTTTGCTGCGAGATTTGTTTGAAAAATACACAGCATTCGGATGGGTTGGTGGACGATGCGTTCTTTGTGCTTTTCGTTGACGACAAATCGAATTATGTTGTTAGCATGCACCCTCTTCCGAATCTTAACGCGTTAAACACAAGGTTTATATTTGTTTGATTTTTTTTCATGCATTGCATTATACTCTTACTAGTAAAAATCTGGGCATAGCGTTAAAACATGTGAAGCTAACTTACGCTGGACGACATCAAGCAAATGTGTACTGCATATATCTAAAAATGTTGATAATACCAGTTAAGGAATAACAAAAGGAAACTCTGAAATATTACGTCAAAAATTATCCAAACTATATCATTCACACCTACGCTCACTATTACAAAATCGCCTGTATGTTGGTCTTTTACAGAATATACTTTGGAGAGTATGCTCAGGAGCTGCATGAACACTTATCACCATCCATGTTCTTCCATCGGACATCAGACCCATTCTTGGTTGCTTATCCTAACTGTTGCACCAAGCGGTACTCAACATCTTTTATAATGCGCATAGCAAAGGATTGGAACTTCCTGCGTCTTTATTTCCTATTTTTATAACCCTTCAAAGCCACTGTTAACAGGCGCCTCCAGGGTTCTCCACCGTGGATCCTGTCTTGCTTCCCTGGCTTGATGGGGGGCAAGAGCGAAACCATTACAAAAAAAAATAACCCGTCGTTCGTCACGCTTCTTTCTAGATATTGTTGCCATAACTCCGTCAGACGAAGGCCGCTGTGACAACTTTAAAGTTTAGTTTTTATTCTGCTGACTTAGGGAGTATATAATGAAGTGTCTATTGTTAAACTTATCGGAATCATTGATAAGGTACTTTTAATACTGATATAAACGATTTGTAACACACATATATTGTAACACATATATAAATTAAAAATATATGAACAGGAGAGTTTGATTTAACACCTGTTTATGAATATTTATCAAAGTAACACCACATTTAAATTTGTTCTATTTTGTTATGTTATATAGATTATAATGATTTAACTGGTATATACGTCACTTAACATTTTAAAGGAATATTTTAATAATACGCGCCTTCGCCTTCACACGCTCGTTAGTAATATGTGACAGGTGACAGATGTGAAAAAATTTGCAAAACGGTCGCGGACGGTTGGGAAGTTAAGCACTTTCAAATGTGTTTATTTCCATATTGTCGTTTAATATTGACGACTCGATTACTTTTCGATTGAAGCATTGCATTTTAAGCACCGAAATATGTTGACAGAATATCGGAATGTCTAAAAATGGATTATAAGGGTATAAGATTTTAGAAAGGTTATCTTAAGCTCTTGTATGATGTTAAATCAGGCTTAAACTGTATAACAGTCGTATAAGTAGTAGTAAGTAGTAGTTATTAAAATGTGTCAAATGCCACGTACAGCTAGTAGCTGTATAATAAAATAATTTCAGTGCTTTTTTGTAAAAAATAGATGTAGCCGTGAAACCTTAAGGAGGCATATTAAGTTTAACCCCATCATTGCATCACCCGTTCCAAAAATAATAGCTTTCGATTCCAACTTCGTTTCGCAGAATGGCCTATTTTATGTGAGTTTCCACAAGTTAAATGGTTTTTTTGTACTCATTATTTATGATTTAATTTTAATTGGGACAATTCATATTATTAACTTGCTTTAAATTTAATTATGCTGTTATTTTATAAGCTTATTTAGTTTAAATTTGATTGTATACCATTTTAATAAAAAAATAGATTTAATATAATTTTAATTCTGTTAATTCTTATTATAAATTTCGAATTATTTGTATGCGTGTGGATGTGATTGTCTGAATTAAATGATTTTTATTTAAAATGTATATTTTGACGGTGTAATATACTATTTATTCTTAAATATGAATACCGGGCAAAGCGAATCAATCCAATTACCTATTAATTTAATAGGATAGGGGATTTTTTATATAAAGAAAAATAGCAAACGGCTATAAATCAGATATGCGACTGGCTGTTGAAATCAAATAAAAACTACATTTAAGACAATAAATCTTTTTATATCCCGACAGCATTAAAATAGAAAGATTCATAAGATTTATGTTTTGTAGCTTTATGCAACTTGCCCAGACTAACCTTAGTATAACTTTGAAATTAAAGAGAAAATCTTCGTTTAAATAACTTTGCAGTGCAGCGAAATGCAATACAAAAGCAATATAAGATAAATAAAATCGATAAGGTAAAAATGTGAATAATAATTTAGTCATTGTACTTTTGTTAATTCAGCATTTGTCTACTAGGTTTTTATATCGAGTACTCGATATTTAACCCCTTAAAACCCAGTTTTGTGCTAAATGCGTTATTTCTCTCTCTATCGGAGAAAAAAATATCATTCAATCAAAAATAACCATTACCGAAGCCGTAATAAGGATTAAATCAGACTGCGCGCTATAGAGCATTCTATAATGTTCGCGAATTTCAGGTATAGTTGTCGCGCGCATGATATAATGCTCGCGGGTTTTAAGGGGTTAAGGAAAGTATAGATATAGAGACCTCGATAGACCCGTGTTTCCAAGTAATTCTTAAGCTGATGCACACGCTTTCTGTTCATGTTCTAGGTTCTAGATATCTACAACAATAAGTAGAGTATTCTCCTTTATAATGAGGGGATATGTGTTCGAGTACCGCTTGACACTGTCAAATATTACACTTGATTTATTTTTCTGGTTATTTTCTTTTAATATTGTGTTTTTACTAATAAACCAATATTTTTACACTTCCGCGTACATTACACATTTGTATGAAACAGTCATCCTGTGATCACGGCTTCTGTAAAGGAGTCAAAAAGTTACGATTAAATATAAAATAAATTATGCGCAAAATCCGTAAAAAGTGTTTTATTCATATAAATCTTTATACTCTTTGATATTTAATTAAAAATAATGGATACTATTGAAGTTATTTTTGACTCTTTGTGGGTTCAACACTTAAAAATTATGTGTACTATTATTTTAGTCAGTCATGTTCCCTATAGAAGCATTTATTTACAATAATTATAAATTCTGTACAACTAATAACTATTTTAAAATATACCAACCAATCGGGAACTATTTAATGCCCACGTGTGTCACAAACACAAATATCCGTTCCAGTATTCGAATAGGACCTCTGGCACATAGGAGGGATCACTACCGTTGCACCAACCGGTCGTTCTTATTGCAAAGTAATTTATCTTAATAAAAATTTCATTCCAACTCTATGATGAAAACAGCTCGAATTAATTCTAAGTTATAAAGTTTAGAATCAATTGACAAGTTTTGGACATTCTCTTAAAGATGGATAAGATTACATCGAACAATTAAATTAACATTTACAACCCATTTCGATCTTTATAACAAACCGCTTTTGTTTTCCATTGAATCACTATTTTTACTGCGGCCTAATCGCTATTCGAACATTTACCAATATAACGTGAATTTTTACGGCTCTACCCAATTGTAAATATATATACACTGGCGAGCAAAATAAATGGTCACTTACAGAAACTTTAAGTTAAAATGTACAACTAAGCTTGCAATTATTTAAAAAAGAGTTCTTGTGCAAATTTAATTTTAAAATTCATTTCAATGGCTGGCACATTATTAAAACTAGGAATTCATAGATTATTTGTGTGTAGAATCAATGCAGAGCCATAACAAGTATTAAAATTTACTATAATTGCATTATTCTAAATACATGTACTCTACATATTTTAAGAAATGTTTCATTCATATCACAAGATGAACTATTCAAATAAAAGAAATGATCTGATTTAAGGTTTGGAGCTTGAAGATCGCAGTAAAAAGCATAATTCGGAAAACGCTATTTCTGAAAAACCTAGTGTCCTAAAAATCTTATTAGACGATTATTCACCAGACACCACACATTGGTGATAAATAATTTTAGAATTTTGGCGGCAACCCGAATTCAAAACTGCATGTTCTAAATTAAAGCTTCGGAGTGATTTAGTTAAACACTAAGGTGCGTCCTAAAAATCTTATTAAACGTCTATATGCAGGAGGTCACACATTGGTTGTAATTAATTAAAAAATTTGATGACAACACGATTTTAAAACGTATTCTAAATAAAAATTTCTGTGCCCTTTTATTTTGCTCGCCAGTGTAATATAGTACCGATCGTAAATGGTGGATTGCTTTAAGCCTACCGAGCGGTTTTATGTGCCTCTCAATTGTCACTCGGCCTTTATGGCTGTGTAACGATCCCGAGTCGTATATAAACTTGTAAGTTCCTTCATTCGTCGTGACGTCCATCAATGTAATGTAATCCTTTTACGCATATGTTTATGGTGCAAATTGAGATTTATTATTTTTTTTGTTATTCAAGCATTCAACTGCAAGATTTTTATATCTAAAGAAATTATTACCAGAGCCATCGATACAGAAAATCGATTATTCTATATTTGTAAAAGTATTGTATTCGATGTTGTAGGTAATGTAGTATTTAAAACATGAAGAGATAGCGCTGGCGTCACCTTAAGAAATATTTGGTTATTTCTCTTATAATAATTTTTTCAGTTATAAAAAATTAGCAGTAAAATGCTTAAATGATAAAAATATATTAAATAATATTAACAACAAGCAATAACGTTATTTGATTTCTAAATACTATCCCTTTATATAAAAATAGAAATGTCTGAAAACATATTCCGAATAAAATAAATGTCTTTGAATATATTTAAACTACCAAAGTGGTCGAGTGGCTTACATACCAATTTTCACAGTGACGTTATCGAAGTCCCCGCTTCGACGAATCTAACAAACTTACTTTTCTATATTAGCTCCGTCCTGTATGTTTTGGTACGATTTCCATAATAAATGTTCTACCTAATAACACGTGTTAATGTCTAATATTTATTATTGTTTATTTATTAAGGCTCTCACAGCAATGATTACACTATAACTTACACAACTAGATAACATATGGTTTTAAAACTAAGTGTCCCATTACTTATCGGGCACCGCATGCGCTAACTAAAGACTAAGTTAATTAATTATTTTTAACTTATTATTTTTTGCTGTTAAATAATATAGCGTCTACCGTTTTAAACTTAACGAACGCTATTTATAGCGCAGTCGTGAAAATATTTCCAAATGTAGCTTAAACATCATATTGGCATGATTCCTCTCCCGCGAGTTTTCCCACTCAGCACTTTGGTGCCAATCAGAGTAGGTTACGTATATCTGCAACAGTAGCGATTTTTCGACGGCTAGACGCGGATAAACTTGACACATCCGTCACAGCGAATTTACGCAGAGTTATCAATGTGTTAGACAGGGACATTAAAAAAGTATAAACTTGATAGTAGTCTATAGAGAGTATTATTATATAGAGAGTACATATATAGATAATAGTAATAAGTATTAAGTCAATGAATAGTTCTAATAGCGGCGATTCGTTGGTGGAGTAGGAAACTCCACTAAAGAAAAAGTGTTACAATGTAGATATAACTGTTCGGTACTGAAACAAGCCAAATTTATACTGATGTTGTTTGTTACGTCTTCAGTTGAATCAATTTTGATGAAAATTTGGTATGAATATAGCCTGTATCTTGTGTTAATACACAGGTTTTTCTCGCGCAAATGATACGTTTTCTTCGAAATTGAAGTAATTGTGATGTAACCTAAACGAAATCACGGGCAACGATCAGTTGTGTTGCTAAGGTCCGATAGTTTATTATACCTATTATTGAAAAAAAAATGCAATTTATTATTCAGTTTAACTTAAAATGTTTGAACCATGTAATTATTATGGTTATTAAAAAGTTAAAAATGACTTATAAGTATTATTAATACAGTGGATTATATTTTAAACTACATTTATTATAAGGAGAACAAACTAGAAAATAATTAAAACTGGCACACTTTCACTATTACTTACTAAGTGTCTGCAATGTTTTTCTCAAATTCACTCAACGAGAATGTGTGCAATAACACATCAATTTTATATGAAAGAAAAACAGTTGAATTTTTATGTGTTAGTTTCTAAAGCAATACGATACCAAGAGACAGACAGAGCAGTGCAAGTAATTGTTGTTCGTACGTCATAATACCGAGGTCCTTGTCTGTTCATTCATAAGTCTACACCCGTCGCGTACATGGGGATGTTTTAGCAAATGAGTCCCACACAAAGTCAGCAGGCGCCGGGTGAAAAATTTGTAGCGCTTTACGAACACAACAGCTCGCATCTACCTATGGATGTGAAGAGAGATTTTCGTCGACGCTCAATAGAAATTCGTTACGGCAAATTGAAATTGAAGAAGCAATAACTTTTTTCCACCGAAACTTATAAACGAAGTTCGGTTTCCCCTTAATTTGTTTTGAATATATTACGCGACGATTTCATGCAGTTGTAAAGTAAAAATGTTGAATACCCCATTAAAAAAAAGTATATTTAAAAAGGTTAAATGTATAAAAAACCCCGTTTCGGCTGTATAATCTAACAAAATTATGCAAACTACGTTAAGACTCGGCATAAACAACAGTACAAAGTGATTCAATTAAAAGATTTGCAAAAATAACGCGCTAATTTTTAGGAAAGCACAAAACGTTAATGAGCTGCGCGGTAAATTTCGTAACGTTATTAGCGATTCAAAAACATTAACGTTATTTCTAAAGAGTTAAGTCATTCGTGAAGGGATAACAAGTTGTTTATAACCATTTACAACCTTTTTACACAAAGTTATGATTGAAGGATTAATAGAGCTAGATGATTTTCAGTTATTCATAACGTTGAAAACCTAATGCTAATCGATAATTTGTAATTGAAAAGTTTGTGCCCCGTTTCGTGAGTTGTGAGGGAGGGTATTGAAAGGACTTAAAGACGTTAATCTTTCGAAGACATTTAAATTGATGATTATTATAAGTTCTTATTTAAGTAGGCTTAATTACTTTCTATTTTTTACTTAGAAAAGTAGCAAATAGCTTATGCTATTTAATAAAAGCTGACGTATAACTGTTATTCTTTTGAAATAGTGAATAGGTAAGCGCTTGGCCAGTATCTCGCCTTGCCTATCACCTATTCACTCATGAGCTATATACCTATTTTAGCTAACTGATTGACGTTTCATAGTTTTTATTAATATTAAGCACTAAACAGTTTTTATGTTAAAAATACAGTCCTAAGATATTTTTAAGCAGTCAAATTAACGAATTTATGTATTAACGTTATGCCTGGTTAGCTTGGAATAAAAAATATTACCTTTACAATTTTCTGTTTCATATTAAGCGAGTTAAAGATTTCTTCTTGTACTAGAGTTTGTAGGAATTTTAAGTAAAACCCAAATTACTCATTAAGTGTTACTCATACTGCTGGAGAGTCCTAATAAAACTATTTTTTTTATTTAACGTTTCATAACCAAAGTCGCTTAATAGAGTCAGTTTAGAAACTAATTAAATCCACAATAATCGTAAAAGCTAATATTTCTTCATTACGAAATTAACTGAAATGTATTTAAGGCTATTAAAAGTACTTCCTTAAGTTGTATGGCGATTGAAGTCGAAGTTTATAATTACATCCTACTGAACAGAGTGGTTTCTATTATTACCCAGTATGATGACCTATTCAGTGCCGGATTAAGGTCGCCTGGGGCCTCTAGGCACTTTATGTTTGGGGGCCCCCTTATACAATGTGTCCCGTAACCAGTGTCGGAGCCTTTAATGGTGTGAAATATAGCATTTTTTATCGACAAATTGCCCCTCAAATTATGTGTAATACTCATTTCTTGAGTAAATAATTACAAAATCAGAAAATATTTTTTAAATAAAAATTTATATTTACATTTTTTTTATATTTTTACATTTTGGTGCCCCTTCTACACCGGGGCCCCTAGGCACGTGCCTAGTGTGCCTAGGGGGTAATCCGCCACTGGACCTATTTAGTAATCAATTGTACAATACTATATTTATACTGCTAAATAAATATGTAGGTTCTATCTGTACATTTGTTTTTTGGATACATTTTATGATAAATATAAGATTTATGTAGTTCTTTCACTACCACGTACATTACAAATTAAAAAAAACTTTTTATCGGATACTGGCGCATAATCCTGACGTTTCGTCTCCTTTACAGGAGCGGTGATCACAGGATGACTAAGGCAATGGTCGTCATACATGCACCTTTACAATATTTTATTCAGACACGTTTCTTACTGTTAAAATTTATACCAATCAATATTTATAAACATCGAAATTCGTTTAAGGAATTTTGCCGTTTTTTAAAGGTTTTGTGTTGGTGGCCGTACCATATTGCTTTCATTTCTTTTGTTATGTTTTTTTAAAAAATACCTTTTGTTTTTTTTACTATTATTACCATTGTAAATTACTGTAAGTGGTGCTGCCGTTGCAATTAATTAATTATAAATGAATAAAATAACTGTCGAAAATTTTACAAGACACCTGAAACCTGAATTTAATATACAAAAAAAGCATAATTTGATACTCATTTTACTTTTTATTACTTTATAAAGATGTTTAAATAAAAGGCTAAATGAAAAATGTTATTAAATTTGCGTCGAAATTATAACGTTAGGCGCTCGTTTTGAATTCTGTATTAGCGGTTCACACGGCAATTCTGCGAAGTTAGCTCATGAGGCTTAAGCGAAATCAACACATTTAAATCCACACGTTTAGACATAATGTTATTAAGAGATTCAACTTGAAACTTGCTATTCATCATACTAGATATAATTCAATCATTTTAAGACAAAAAAGTAAATAAAGTGGTCGAAAAATGCTTGTATCTTTTTTACTTTTTTCATTTTCTTGCTCTAACTTGAAAGTCTGTTAATTATTTAAAGCTTTTATTTACTTTCAGCTGTCCCGGTGTCTTGTAAGTTAAATTTGACCCACTTTCAGGTTCCCGATTGAGCTGAAATTTAGAATATCGCGTGACAATACAAAATATTATGATGACATGGACCTGATTTAATGCTGGAGCTGCAAGGTGGCCATAGGAACTCCGCAATAAAATGACCCTATCCCATCTAGTTTGGGCTCGTTGGATTCGTATTGACGAGTACTTTGATCTTATCTGGTAACGAGGGTCTGATGCTGGAGTTGTAAGGTGGCCATTGAAACTCCGCACTAAAACGACACAGCCATATCGAGTTTGGGTTTTTTAATTGTTTTGTTCGTTTTATTAACAGCTATTTATTAAAAAACAGTTTTTTAACTTATATCTTGTTAGTTGTAGATACAATGTCTTATTTCCGTTAGAATCTGACAATGGTTAGATAATATGGTACATGTTTTAGTAATTGAATCTACAAATTTATGTTACCACTGCGTATTACAATATTACAAAAAAAATATAGTAACGAGCAACGATTTTTTTACCTTATAAATCATTTTACATTGAATATATAAAAAAAATTAAAGCCTTATTGAAATAAAAATTATTTCATATTAAGTTTCTCCTGAACGTACGTTACGTAAAAAAGTATATGATGTATTTTTGTTTCATTTTATTAAACCCATATAGCACCTAAGTTTGTTTTCTTAGAAAGTGTTGATTTTTTTTTATATTTAGGTACAAATAACAAATAAAAACTAATTTTAAAATAGTACATTTATGCAATGGTAGCGTTAACTAAAATAACAGCGGCCTCTATGACCATCAGTTTTTTTTTCGATACGGTTATCAGTTTAACAAACGATGTGGTTTGATCATTACCAGCTTATTAACCTATGGCTAATGTCAGCAATATTGGTTTTGATATCAATATAACAAATATAGTTAAACAGATTTTTATACGGGTTAAAATAGGAACTAAGTATATAAATAAGCCAAAAATACCAGCAACGGCTTAGCGTTTGCAAATAATGCGATCGTCAAAAATAACCATAAAAGTTGCTAATAAAAAATAACGTTACCGTTGATTAATGTTAGCAGTATGTTGTGAACTAACGTTTTTTACCTGAAACAAATAATACAAATTATTAATACAATATTCATGAAACACACTACGCTTGAAAAATGAATGTCGTTCAAGCATATTTCGAATTCAAGGCAAGTAATAACAAGTTAATAAACAAAAAGACGAATTTATCAATAAAAGTTGACTTATATCAATAATTTTTCGTTCAACACAATATCCACAAAATTTGCTTTAGTTATTGAAACAAAAGTTTTTTTAATATTTTTAAGTTTCTTAAAATTAAATAATATCAAATCTAAAGTTATACACAGATATTGTTATTATTATACTGTTCGTAATACACCCTGTATAATGTTCGGAAAATATAATGAATTTTTTTATACCCTAAATATATTTTTAAATATAAATCGTGTCTTAAGAATTTAGAACTAAAGAACTATTATAATATTTTATAACGTCTTTAATGAAACATTCCATTTGTGAGCATAAGAATCAGAAAAATCCAATTTTGATAAGAATGATAAAATTATTTTCCAGTGGAGATTTATTTATTACTAGGTGACCCGGTCACGCCGTGGCTTAGTTAATGTAATTTGAAATATTTTTCTATTATTAATTAAAATGAAATCTATACAACGTCCTAAGTCGGAACAAATCCAGCAAAAAGTAACATCAAAATCGGTAATTGAGTAAGTTTCGGAGTTCAATGCGGTCAAACACTGTCACTGAGAATTTTGATATAGGTATATATAGATTAGTAGAGTCCATTCTTTTGCTGACCATATAAACCTTCTCTGGAATACGTATATTCAAAGGTGAAGCAATATATAAAATGTCAAAATAAGGTATACATTTGACAAAAAATAACCCTAATTCAATATCCATTACAAACTTGATCGAGACATGAAAACAATGAAAAGTGCATCTTAAGTTAAATGACATAATGATGATTATTGTCAAATCTTTATATATATAATTCTTCTGTGAGTGTGTATGTCACTGAACTCCTCCTATACGGCTGGACCGATTTGAATGAAATTTTTTGTGTGTGTTCAAGGGGATCTGAGAATGGCTTAGATTCACAAATCAGTCCGGCAGATGACGCTGCAGGCGGCACAGCAACGCGTGGCTGGGTCAACTAGTGGATACATATAATTGCTACCTTGGTTGTGTGTATATATATATATATATATATATATAATCCCTGTTACAGCGTTTGACCGCGATGAATCAGAAACTATTCAAAACATTTTGATGATATTTTTTTCATATTGCTGAATTTGTTCCCACTTGGGAAAGATATGTTAAATTTTAATTTCGTATAATAAAATTGTTACAAATTCTAATAAAAACACTGAGTTACAGCAGCGTTAGGCTGGGTTAGCTAGTATTTATATGTTTTTACCTTTGACTTCTCTTTGACTTTTTAAAACATTATTAAACGACATATCTTTATATATATAATTCTTCTGTGAGTGTGTATGTCACTGAACTCCTCCTAAACGGCTGGACCGCTTTGAATGATTTTTTTGTGTGTGTTCAAGGGGAATGGTTTAGATTCACAAATCAGCCCGGCAGATGGCGCTGCAGACGGTATCTAGGTTATTTATCTATACTGCAAAAATAACAGGCAGGACAACGTCTGTCGGGTCCACTAGTTTTTTATATAACAAAAAAGGAGATATTTTAGACTACAAAACATATTAAATTTTTGCTTAGAAAAGGAATTAAGAATTTTATATTAGCCTAAGAAGACATGTTTGCTTAAAAGCCTCTTAGAAGAAATAATCGAATAGCACGTGAATATATAAATACGTTGTCTCACTCAGCTTGCTATATAAGATGATTTAATAAAGCTAGGACCTAGATTAAATCCTCCTAAGACATATTTGATTATCTACCCTTGATTTTTGCGTTTCTAATATTGAGTTTGACAAGTATTATTGATATTTTTATTGTAAATAGCTTATAATCTTTGATATAACTAGCGGCCTGTCCCGGCTTCGAACGGGTGGACAAAATTCTTAAAAAATTGCTATTATTAAATATTTTTCCGTTAGCGCCATCTAGCGTCTGGTATACGCACTACTTGCGGTTAACGCGTTGCTATGGTAACGTATATGGGTCGTTCTTCTTTTTTACCGACAATGGTCTGTCCTTCGTCTTATTATGGCATCTCGTTGGAGAATTGATATTTAAGGTTTTTTAATTCGGTTCGAATAAACGTCCATATTTTTCTTATCTAATAATATTATGTAATTTTTCATTTTCTCCAACCAACATATTTTTTCGTTTGTTTTCCGTTGAATACTGTGACAGAGTGGTAAGCCGAAATGTGGTCTCCACAGAAAAAGGCCACTCTGTCACATATTTTTTTTTTAAAACCAACATTAAAGAAGAATTAATATTTGCCGCAAAGGAAACTTTAATTAATCCTAATGACAACACAGATGCAATTTCTTCTAAATTCCACACAGAAACCACAATTATGGATAGTTCAAAAACCAAAAAAATAGAAAAACGTCGTTTCATTGTCGGTAAAAAAGAAGAACGACCCATATACAATGGAAAAAGAGCGGACAGACAAACAACAAATTTGTGGTCTTAGTTTATAGATTACCATTGTATTACCATATATTTTATTTTTTTAGTCATTTTACGAGATGTATCTGATAAATACGTAAATTATGTCTTATATCGACATTTTATGTAACATACACCTTGACTAAATAATTGACAACCGATTTTTATTCTTTATAAGAGAGTTCCACACAAACTACACTATGAAATGATTTAAAATGTTGTGAAAAATACACGCGTAAACAAATGCTTATCAAAAGGCTTACAAATTACAATATCTGTTCTAAAAGATAAGACCGCGTGTAGCCTTCATAACTATTTATAGTTATAGCACAAGAGAAGTTATTTTTTAATATTTCGTAACTATGTAATATATTACATAATAAAAGAAATAAAAAACATTCGAATAAAACAACTTCTTTACGGATTTTGAGTATAATTTATTTTATATTTAATCATGACATTTCGACTCCTTTACAGGAGCCTGTTATATAAAATTTTAACAATTAGGAATGTGTCCGATTAAAATATTGTAAAGGTAGTAGAAAATATACCTATGACGACCATTGCCTTAGTCATCCTGTGATCGCAGCGCCTGTCAGTCGAAACGTTAGGATTTAATATAAAATAAATTATGCGCAAAATCCGTAAAAAAGTTGTTTTACTCAAATGCTTAATGTGCGCGGAAGTCTAAGATCTAAATAAATAAAAAACAATCCTTGTAGAGGTTGTTCTTTTTTTTGTAGAAAGTCTTCTGACGAAGGCTTACAAAGCCATGGTGTGGCTTAACGTTCAATACACGCATTGTAAATGCTTATATAACTTATCTATACATCTATACATACATACATATAAATAAAATTGGTGTCTGTTTTTAATATTGAAATACCCGTTTTTTACTACATGCATATGAATATATATACGGTACATACACCAAAATAACATTTTTTTTTCAATTTTTGTCTGTCTGTCTGTTTGTTCCGGCTAATCTCTGAAACGGCTGGACCGATTTTGATGGGACTTTTAATGGCAGGTAGCTGATGTAATAAGGAGTAACTTAGGCTACTTTTATTTTAGAAAAATAATGTTGCAATATTCCACGCGGACGAAGTCTAGTATTAAATAAAAAGCATTCTATCTTTATCTTTAAGCGATGACGTCACTAGCTTTGACAATGGTTACTCAACAAAGTTCAACATTGTACTTACATCTAGTGCTTATTACTAAGTTACATTAAAATTAAGTCATAAAGTTGGAATCGAGTACACCTCGTAAAATTTTACGCTTCACTGTGCTGACTGAGACACTAGCAGTTACTCAACTACGGCATTTATTACTATAAACGTAGAATTGGTAATTCATTAAACTGGAAGATTAAAAAGTGTTTTGATGCATATACCCAAAAGTCAAGCATCACGCGCTATTTTTCGCATACTCGCAACTCTAGCAGCAAACATAAATTTTTAGATAGATGTTTTTAATAGTGAATAGGTAAGCGCTTGACCGCAATCTCGCCTGATGGTAAGCGATGATGCGATCTAGGATGTGACGCGCCTAGAAGATCACGTGACTTGAAGACCCCTAAATTGTATTTGTCAGGCAACACAGACTCAAGCAGAGTTCCACTCTTTAGCGTTTACTCCAATTTTGTAATCCGTATATTACAAAATGGGAGATAAAACGCTTAGTGCGACTCTTTGGTATATCTATACATATAAATAAAATTGAAGTGTCTGTTTGTAATATTGAAATAACCGTTTTTTACTACATGCATACGGTACATACACCAAAATATTTTTTTTCAAAATTTTTGTCTGTCTGTCTGTCTGTTTGTTCCGGCTAATCTCTGAAATGGCTGAACCGCTTTTGACGGGAATTTTATTGGCAGGTAGCTGATGTAATAAGGAGTAACTTAGGCTATTTTTATTTTGAAAAAAATATTTTATAATAACTGAGCCACGTCAACGCTGACCCGGCCAGCTAGTCAACCATATAATCTGGTGTCGATTTGTTAATCTGGTGGTCCGATGAAAAAATGGGAATGACGGTACAAGACTATCCGATTCTGATGGACACTCTTTAAAATAAATTTAAATGTATTGCATTTTATAATAAGGTGCCTCACCGTGTAAATGAAAAGCCTTCAAAGTTTAAGAAAATATTAAAGCGCTTACGAACAAAGGCCATTACAGAATTGACGATTATATAAAGGACAAAAACGCGAGTTAATAACCTTTGCTTTAATATCGATACTGGTAACAAATATTTTGTAAAGTTTATGTTTCTAATGTATTTTTTTAATAGGGTGAAAAATACAAGTCTTGCCTTGTTTCTTGCGGCTTCTTCTCGGCACAACGTTTCCTGTCGTAGCACATACGAAATAATGGTGTAGTATATTTATACAAAGTGTCTCATCACCAGTGTAGCAGCCTTTAATGGTGTGAAATATGACATTTTTTATCGACAAATTACCCCTCAAATTTAGTTTTTCGGTCGCCATTTTGTTTTCTTGGTTACCAAGACCTGGGCTCTCATACTAATTCAACCACCACTACTCATGTAAATGTCCTATCAACATTAAAAAGGTGTCATTCGATAGCTAAACATGTAGACAACAGTTACACAGCCATCATGTTTCAATTGTCATGGAATAAAAAATAATTAAAGAAAAAGAAATAGATTATTTTTTGTGTATTTTTTAATTATTGGCTTTTTGAGAAAAACCAAATTCGAGGGGTAATTTTTCGATAAAAATGCCATATTTGACACCATTAAAGGCTCCGACACTGGTGACGGGACACATTGTATAAATCCTGTCACAGTGTTTGAGCACGATGAACTTCGAAACTACTCAACTGATTTCGATGATTTTTTTCATTATGCTAGATTTGTTCCAACTTAGGATATAGGATAGATGTTATTTTAATTTACAATAAAAAAATATTGCAAATTATAATTCCTGAACTACAGCTACGCATCGCCGGGTCAGCTAATATTGAATAAAAATAACTTCATAGTAATATAAGTTATTTACGGGATTGCTACCATTTACCTTGTTTTTGAGTTTCCGATATTTCGGCACTGTTGCAAGTGCCATGATCAGAAATCGGCCATCGCGGAACATTTGATTGATTCTGGTCCTAACCACTGGATTGAGTTTCATAAACCACAGATTATTTCGACAGAACGCGACTACATACCAAGATTGGTCAGGGAAGCGATTGAAATAACAAAACATGAAAATTTCAATCGTGAGGACGGGTTTAAATTGTCGAATATCTGGAATCCTGTGGTTCGTATGTGTAAGAACCGAAAAAATCAAAAAAGTGTCGTGTCGCGATCCGATACTGTAAGTGTTGTGTGTCGAGAACAATTCCAAGAAAATAGTGAGAATGTGAACAGTGGTACGGGTAACGAACGCAATAAGAGACTTCGTCGGAGGGTAGACCGATATTTCTGCCAATAACAGCCTACCCGCAATTACTTCAGTCGCTCCGTGATCATGGCACTTGCAACAGTGCCGAAATATCGGAAACTCAAAAACAAGGTACATGGTAGCAAGCCCGTAAATAACTTATATTACTATAATGTTAGTGACCATGAAAGTTTAAAACAATATAAAAATAACTTCTCTTTTACCATGTCTTTCCCTGTTTTCGAGCGAAATGGATTCCGTAAGTTATGTTAGCCACAAACAGATCATTGAACTAACTTATTGCAATAATGTACAGATTCCTTATGGAGTTATACCACTAGTTTGTGCTCTTAAGGCGCCGACAGACCTGTTATTGTAAGGAGCGACGCACTATTGGCATGTTTACATTCGATCACCCGCACGGCATGTTAAATGTGAGACGGGGAGTGTTTTAGTTCGCTTGTTTTTCTAAAATATTTATTCTATATCTTGGAAATGTTCACTGTGTATTTTGTAAGAGAAATATTTACATTTCAAAGTTGTTTCATTTTTATTCATTAACAGAATTACAGTATAAATAATGTTATATTTTAACTTAAATCAAATCGTAGCATTTTAAATGTCCTTACAATTTAGTATTGGTGTCGATATTCTTTGTACGTAAGTATTTCAAATATTTGCATATAGGCTTTTATTAGCAAAATCTTATATTTCGGTCTATAAATGTTTAAATAAACAAATTTGTTTAGCATAATAATTTTAATTCATAATAAAGTCAATTAAAGGTGATATTAAATTACTACAGGGAATGAAGTTAAAGTTGTCTTAAGTTTTCAATCTAATTAAAGACTCGTATTAACTTGAGGTTACATTACAACGTATCGCGTACCCACGTTGTTAATATTAAACGAAGAAATCAATGGAATTCGGTTTACATTCGATGTTAACTTCAGATAGTTGTCCCAGTTAGCGGTTTCACATTTTAATCTCAACTTCGAACGAACATACACCGAAACTATTTCTAACAAACAATTCAAACTTTGGCAATCGAATTAACCGTTGCTACCGATCAAGCGATTTCGACTTTAGAGCATATATTATGCATGTAATATAAATCAACATCGCGCAAAATTAATTACGTTTTAATTAAGCCATAAATTAATTTATTAAATATTCATTAATAAAAACTGGGATGGGGGCGATATTTCGTTGGTCCAACGAGCCATTCCGTAGTAAATGGCTTTCGAGTGCTCGTTAATTTGCTTAATTGTTGTATTCTTGTTATAAATTCACGAGATTAAACCTCTACGCCGATCGGCGCAGTGTGCGTCGCGACTTAAGCACGGGATAATTATTACAATATATTCAAATTAAGCATCGGTGAGCGCTTTAACGCTTGCGTATTCACCGTAACGCTATGGCGTACTATGTAATTACAGTAATCACTCGGTCGCTTAATTATCAAAAAATATCGGTAATTAGCTCTGAAAATATTAACGGAATTTAATTTCAAAATGTTATAGATTTTAATTTCATATTGTTTTTTACAGTAGGTAACCAATTTTTTTAAAAGATTTATTGACTTGGATGCGTGTCCTTTGAGTTATGTCAAAATTTAGGATTTTCAGGCAGAACCACTTATTTCATTTGCCTCTTTCATAAAAAGTCAAACACAATTCTCATTGACACGTCAAAGAAATATTTCACTGGCTAGGAAAGGAGAAAACCATATTCTGCCTACTAATCTACAATTAAGAAAAATATATTGCACAGAAAAAGAGTCACTTAATTTTACTACGAGTATTTTATATAATGAGATAACAAAATGGGAGCTATATGAATATGGAGTCTAGGCTTTTAATTAAGCTATTGAAAAATAAATATTAATCATTTTTAAATTCAGGAATCGTATAATGTTATTGGAAAATTTTAAATTGTGTTAAGTAACTGCATTTAAATGAAGAAAGTTGGAACTTTGTTGTTGTTTCGTGTTTATAATATACACAACAGTTTTGTTGTTATTTAAAAGGTAGAGCAATCAGTATGGATATTAAAATTTCTTTACTATTATAACTTTATATATTGGCTTAAGTATTAAGATGTGTTCCCATCGCCCCATCTAGCGATACTATACAAAGAGTAATAAAAAAGAAAAAAGTACGTTCACAATATGAAAATAACAAAATTTGCACTTACATTAACAGTCTGGAAGTCCTCGTAAAATAAAAATGGAGGCTATATCCACCGAAATATATTGAGGCGTGAGGGGAGAGTCGGGTGAAATGGATAAACACGTTATAGGGCGCTGTTGACTGTTCGCTATCCACAAAGAAAACACTTATGATTGTACGCGTACGAGATGGGGAAAAGGAGTCAATTGAAATTTTTTGCAAACATGTGCGAAAACGTTGGTACGTTCGTTAAAGCTTTAGATGTTACGTACTTAGTTTACAAGTGAATGTAAATAAGTTGCGCTGCCATTTTTTGTATAAGTTGGTTGTGTTCTAATAGCCAAATCTATCTTGTAAGCTGTGAAATCAGTGCGTAACCTTTTTTGAGTTTGACCATAATCTCGCCTGATGATAAGCGACGATGCGATCTAGGGTGTGACACAGCCTAGAAGATACCTATTCACTCGTGACTTGAAGACTCCTAAATTGTATTTGTCAGGAAACACAGACTCAGGCAAAGAGTTCCATTTCTTAGCGGAAGGTGTCACAAAATTGGAACCAAAACGCTTAACTCTTTGGTATATCAACAATATAATAGTGGTGATTATTTGTAAGTCCGGTTGTCTGTAGAAAAAAAAGTGAGACGGTGGAACAAGGTTGCACAATCCTGCTGCATATTTACCGAAATGATGTAAGAATGTTGTGGATATTGTATTTTTACGATGTGGAATTAATTTCATTATGAGACTATTAATGTGCTGGATCATAGGCCTTGTTTATATAAAATATATTAACAACCCTTCCGTATACGTCGCATAGCAAGTCACATTGAATTCTATAGGAGCTCGGGGAAATTTGTTTCAGTGAGCAATACTGACAAGTTATGCGTACTTTCATATTTTTAGTATGGCTCAATTTGCGATTTTCTAGATTCACGATACACGATATAGAAGTAGCATATCGCTGGCTTATTTTTACTATAGTGGTCGAAACACAGACTACAGCAGCATTTTTGTTTGCGAATAATATAGAAATACAATTTAGAATTTTGTCACAAGTAATTCACTTTGACAATAAACTATATAACTGATAATGTTTATCCGAGGATTTAAAAAACCAACGCTAGATTATTTTTTATAAAGGCAATTCGATACAACTAATTTTGAAATCTACTATTACATCGTCCGCGATGAACTCCAAAACTACACAACCAATTTTGATGTTTTTTTTTTCATTTTGCTGGATTTATTCTAACTTAAGATAGGTTTAATATTAATTTATAACACAGCAATGGTTCAGCTAGTAATATATATATATATATATATATATATCTAATATTTTGCGGAATAATAAAGCCCGCTGTCCTCTCTTAACCAGCAAATGGTCTATATAGACAATTTAGAGGGTAGACTGAGTATTTCACCATCGATATTTTCTATTACAGTTATCATTTTTAAGGCACAGGTCCTCTCTATGGTCCCATAATATGGATCATAACTTTACATATTATTTATGGGTTCTTGGTTATTCGCTCTATTGCAGATGTAACCCGATGCTGCGAATAAAGCAACAAAAATCTGATAAAGAAATTTTGCGATCACCAATCCTGTAGCCAACCTTTGTAGAAGTCGTTGAACTTTCAATATCATTAATGTTAAGCCGACGTAACAGAACCAAAAATACATTATAACATTAACACGTAAATGTCTCCATATTAATGAATTGGACATTGTACAGGTTTGGTTAATATCTACGAAAACATTAATGAAAGTGTCTCACTACCTTTCTGATCTAAGATTCATGCTTCAAAAACGTGAGGATCTTTTTTTATAACAAGCTTTTGTTGTAGCACTAACTATGCCCAAAAACGTACAATGAATGAACAGTAAAATATATGTTTTCTTAGGTTTCAGTAAATGTGTGAGGTTTTACTGAAACCTCCCCGTGGGCTTCTTGAGAGAGCAGGAAAAGACAACTTCCGCTGCTTTGTTACAGTTGCCAACACTCTTGTATGTTCACAAACACTTAGTGGCTAATAATCCACCATTATTACGCACTAATATCCACCACAACACAAATTTCAACAAGAGAAACAAAACCACCAACGTGACGCTTCCCGCTCCCGCCAAAAAGCCATACTAAATTCTATAAAGAGTTTTTCCTTTTTTCTATAAGTTTTATTTTCATTTTTTATTAAAAGACAATATTATTTTATTAATGAGTTTAATATAGAGGTGTTTGTATAAAATAAATAAAGACTGTCACAGAGACCTATCGAGAAAATGTTAAATACGAACTCATTGGTAGAGTCTATTAAATAATAATCAATAGTTATATTAAAGACAAAACAAAAGAAAATCTATCCATAATAACAGTATTTAAAAAATACAGTAATTATAATAGTACGCAAAAGAAATGTTCCCTCAAATTATGAAATAACGTAACACATAATTAAAGGGGAAAAATAGCTCTTGTTAAATTTCTTGCGGCTTCTTTTTGGTACAGGGTCACCCAAAGTAGGACTTATGAAGCCGTGGCGTTGCTATTGAAATTCAATAGACGTGAATGCTTACAAAAAGCAAGCGTGCTTTAGACCACAAGATTTAAGTAAGACTTCTTTAGCTCCATCTTCACACACACATACACACTCACACTCACTCACACACACACACACACACACATACACACATGTATATATAGATTACATTACATATACGAAACGTAACTGGCCATGTAAGGAAGAGAGAGAGAAAATGTGTGTTCGTACTCTCTTTTGCCTCTACAGTAATATACGAAACGTATCCCTCATTTCCTATCTTCACTAACTTATATCCCTCTCTCAACTTCCGTTCGCCTCATCCGATCACACTTTTCGTAACACTCTTGTTAAGCATTCGCCAGCTTATTCCCCAAGTTAAACGTGCGTAAAGAACCTTTACTTCAAAAACATCTTTACAATTTACATGGTTTAATTATTACATTTTTATGTAAAATCTAATGTAATTTTCTATGGCAGTGATAGTTAAAGAAAAATATACTCAGAAAATGTTTATTTGTACACGTAGATTTACAAAGCGCGCAAGCGTGCGTGTTGGAACGCAAAAATATTTAACATCTAGTAGCGGAGAAGACATCTACTAATTCTGTAATAGAATTCCAGCCTTGTTAGAGCACCACGCGCAACGAATACATGTCTCGTACGTGGCTGCAGAAGCTACGTGTTAACTGTCAGTGGTTTCATGAGCGGGAGCGATAGCGTTAGAGATTCAAAAAGCATTCTAGTTTTTGAAACTTGTTACTTATTTCATTTTAATTTAACTAGTGTAGTTAATAAATTTTAACTACACTGAAAAAAGTTGCAAAACTATTTTATATTACTACTTTGTTCTTGATAAAAATCTTAAGTTATTTCCTCAAGAACTTTTTGGTAATTCATAACTAATATACTTTTGAAATGTAATCTTTTTTAATTTATGATAACTGTTTTAACAAAACCGAATTAAGCTACTATGAACTTCAGTTTTGTATTAACAATTTTTTGTTATTTGTTACTCAAAATCTTTTTCAGTGTAATAATTTAGAGAAATTATTAGACTTTAACGCAAAGACAATCGACGAGGAAGTAGACGAGTAGGTTAGTGTACTATATTTAATATTTTCCCCAATTGGATGAAATAAAATGAAGAAAACTCTTTTTCTTAAGTGTCCCGGATTTAGTCTATGTAAGTAACAAGTTCAACTCAGTAAGTTCAATAGACAAATTTTGTGATATAATATAATGAAAAACATTTTAAGTTTCATGTTTGTGCCGGCAGTTAATGCTGTTTAAGAACACTATTATTATAAAATAAGAAAAAGGGCATCTTTAAATTTTGTAACAGAAACTGAGAGACAGAGCTGTTTAAACGGATTAATTTTTTTTTTGTTTTATAATAATATGACAGATAGTGAGAAAAAGACATTTATTGACCAATAACATAATAAATTGAATCACAAAAAACATCCGTGCACAAAATATTATATTATATGACACAACATACAATCACAAACGGTTAATCATGCCCCCGCCTAAGTTTGTGTTATCACGTCACAAGAGTGTACCGGGACCGCTGGTATTCTGGTGGGTTCTGTATAATTTTGCCCATATTTATAAAAACATAATTTTTAATATGCATATCTGTCCTATATCTTGTATGATAGTACAATAATCCAGCGAAATAAATGATCTAGATACAGCTGTTTTAGTTGGTATATGTTTAATTAATTTAGATGAATAATGATTTAAAAAAATGTGCCAACGCTGTCAAACAGACCGCTGCTTTTGTTTGCCCACACGTCGCGCCCGGGGCGGCCGTGGATTAACCAGATTATAGGCACGAAGATCTGGCTGTTTTTCCTTGTTAATAATTACAACTAGCTGTAAGATCAACGCTGGACGTATGATATTGTTGTATACTAACTTTCGCTTTCAAAAGGCTGATACAAAGAAAAGAATAATTAAATCCTTGTAATCGAGTTATTACCATTTTCTGTAGCATTAGTTTTAACTTACTCTAAAATCTCAGCATGACTTCTAAAAAGCTCTTTATATACGAAATATTAAATTTCAGTTGAAAATAATTATAAAGTCAGATTGAAGATTTTACTAACTTCATTTATATTAACGGCCATAACATGCAATTAACGAGACGTTTCAGAGAAATTATATTTTGCAAGTATTCAAAATAATATTAACTGAACACAAAATAAATTAATATAATCAGATCGGTATCTTTCGTTTCAGACAATCGTTTAATGAAACGTTAGAAAAAAGGAGATAAGAAAAAAAAATAGAAGTATAACCAACGCTCGGGTTAAGTTCTTTTTTATTACAGTCATCACCGTTAAATTGGCAATTAATTTAACGGTGATGATCATGACATCGTATCATGTCAGAAAAATCTAATTTTATTAACTTTTAACACTATCCATACATTTTACATTGTTAGTTCTTACAGTTGTTACTAGATGGCATTATGCGAATCTGAATCGCACATTACTTTTATATTATAACAGATCTCTGCGTCATCTTGCTTTCCTTGGAGCGATCGCTTCTATTAAGTGCTCTCTAGAGGGGCTTCTGCTACTGACCTTTCCTGATGCAGGCCACCGTTGGTGGTGGTGTTTGATCAATAAGTCTGATAAAACCTCACAACTGGCTATGAGTATCCATAAGGATTCACAAGGCGCGAAAAAAATGAAGGCCGCTTCCAATGAAGGTTTATGACCTGTCCCGTGTACAAGCTGAACGCAGGTGATATTCAGTAAGTCTGACAGTGAGGTGTCTGTTGTCTTGGCCGCACAAATATAAACATTCGTCAATTAGCTAAGTTGTTGATATTATACCTCTTGGTTGAGACCCTGGATTAGTTCTTCCGGTAATTGTTCTTGGTTTATTTAATACTAATAATACCGTTTCAATGAAGCGACTGGAGACAAGAGCCGGCAGCTTCTTTGACCAAGGTAAAAGCTATCCAACGCGGACACACTGCCAGCCTTTTTTCAACAGCAGCGGTAAGGCTAATTTTTACCGTTTTTTTGTCCTTTGTCTTACTCATATTTTAGTTAAAGTTTATACTTCTTACTTTTATATTGCATCTTAATTTAACTTTATTTAAATTATTTTATATATATATATATATATATTACCAGTTATTTATTAATCCTGATAAAGTATGTTGTCAATTTAAGTTGCTATACTGTGTTCGCTACCCTTATTACAAAGATAAAATATTTTTTTGTCTCGGACCTCGCACCGAAACATAGAGCTCCGATATATTACTATAAAATAAAACGTCAAACGCTTCCGCCTGTGACTTAGACAAAAAATATACAGTTAAGTCACGCCACGTTTTTATAAGTTTGAGGCACTTATTTTATTACGACGCAGAAATTAATTTTTCGACAAGAAAATTACTTTCAGGCATTTTCAGCTAAATTGTTGAGTCAAAATATTATTAATTCACACAAACGCTGTCCCGATTTAATTGTTTTGAGGATAATTCAAATATGAGGTTGTAAATTTAGTATAAAATCACTCTTTTTATATTTGAATAAAACGTTTTTTACGGATTTTGCGCATATTTGTATTTTATATTTAATCCCGACGTTTCGACTCCTTTACCGGAGTCGTGATCACTTTTAATTTGTGATGTACGTAATAAACTTTCACGTACATAACACATTAAAAGAAATCCGGCTAATTGTTCATTTAATCCGATAATAGTGGTTTTACTTTTAATCCTTGTCATAACTCTACGCAATTGCGTTAATGTATGTCAAATACTTAATAAATAAATAAGTGTATGTGTGTGTGTGTGTGTGTCTGTGTCCATGTGTCTGTGTCTATGTGTCTATGTCTCTCTCTTTCTCTCGCTCTCTCTCTCTCTCTCTCTCTCTGTGTGTGTGTATACTTAATAATTTTGTGAACACGTTCAGCTCCTTTAAAGGAGTTGAAACGTCAGTAAATTATGCGTAAATATCCATTAAAACTTGTTTTATTAAAATCATAATACAAAATTTTGGGAAGGAGTTGTTGCAAGTCAATTTATAATATAACTCACCGATTTGGATTGGGGTGTTAAATAAATAAAAATTATAAGCTAAAAAAAACGCCTGTAAAAAACAATAACAGCTCCGTAATTAGCCGTAGCCGTATTTTAAATCTTATAGAAATATAGCATTGTGAATGCAAAAAATACTAAATAATTCATCCCTAAAAAAACATCAAAAGTTTCAAACAAAAGGGGTACAAAAGACCACTCCAGAAAGAGATGCACCATCATTATACATTTATAGTCGAGTTGCTCCAAAAGATTCATCAGGCGCAGGCGTTTAATTCTCAAAGCGTTCGCACTACGAGCGTACCGCAGCGTGTCAATATAATGGCTCTCTCAAAACACCTCGTCTCCATCTTACTACCACTGAAAATTCGAACATTTTAAAAGATATACAACGAAGGGGCGAGATTTGAAAAAGTTTTCAGATTATGCAAACTATCTTCAAAAGCACTATTCTTTTCTTTAATGCAAGCTTTTCGCGAACTGAAAATGGTTTTTTTTACAATAACTTCGTAGCTTTAATAACATTTTCTGAACTATTTAATAACTTCGTGGAATATACATGGAAATATTATAATAATATTAGGAGAGAGTGGATTTTGTAACTTTTGCTAACATATGGAAGGTAAGCACAGGTACAATTGATCTGAAAACTGGTGTATTGGGTTCAAGTGCCGGAAGGGGCAGATGTTTGTGTGGTGAATACGAGCATTAAGAACCTGATTCATGGGTTTTTATATATATTTCCTTGAATATTACATATCTATGTATCATATACAATGTGTACCGTCACCAGTGTTCCGACACGCCTTTAATGGTGTGAAATGTGGATTTTTTTATCGACAAATTTTGTTTTTCTCTTATGGCCGCCATTTTGTTTTCTTGGTAACCAAGACCTGGGCTCTCATACTAATTCGACCACCACTACTGTAAATATAAATGTCCTATCAACATTTAAAAGGTTTCATTTGATAGCTAAACATGTAGACAACAGTTACACAGCCATCATGTTTCAATAAAAAATAGAAAAAAATAATTAAAGAAAAACAAATAGATTCTTTTTTGTGTATTTTTTAATTGTTTACTTTTTGAGAAAAACCAAATTTGAGGGGCAATTTGTCGATAAAAAATGCCATATTTCACACCATTAAAGGCTCCTATACTGGTGACGGGACACATTGTATATGTGTTTATCTGTTAACCTAGTATCCATAACACAAGCCTTACAGTGCTTACTTTGGGCTACGCTAATTGATGTAAATGTAAGAATAAATTAATTATTATAATGTATTTGCAAAAATTATTCACATTTTCAAAAGTACATTACATACAACCACGCCTTTTGGGGGTAGGCAAATATCACAGATTTCCATTTTCCACGATCCTGACTATCTATCGCTTCTTCAACTCTCATCAGCCTTTTCATACAAGCTTGTCGATTAAAGGTGCTTTTTACCTGTCCTTTTTTCGGGATATCTCCTATTTGGTCTCTGAGGGTTCACCTTGGTCTGCGTTTACCGACTTGCACAAGCACATTTGCCATATAAAAGGATATGATTTTATTTTATTTTTTGAATATTAGCGGCCCGTCCCGGCTTCGCACGGGTGGACAATATTCTTTAAATTTTTTCTATTATTAAATATTTTTCCGTTAGCGCCATCTAGCGTCCGGTAGACGAACTACTCCGTTATTGATACAATGGAAAAAAGCGGACAGACAAACACACAAACCACTGTGATCTTAGATTATAGATATATTATGAATATATTATTTTCAACCAATAACAAGTCAGTGAGAATTTCGTAAAAAATATTTAAATATTGCGTTGAGTTTGCTTTTTAACTTTAAATAATTGTTCAAGTGCATTTTTAACAGGTGTTAAATGTTTGACGATCGTTTGGTGCAACGGTAACGCTCCTGCTTTTCACACCGACGGTCCTGGGTTCGAATCCCGGAAGGGGCAAATGATTTTGTGATGAATACGAGCATATTTGTACCTAAGTCATGGGTATTTCTATAAATTTGATAAATAAATATCAATGTATCGTATGTATATCCGTTACTCTAGTATATACTACACAAGCCTTATAGTGATTACTTTAGGCTATACTTTGTCCAATGTAGGATGATACTTTTGACAGGTGACACTTCCTTATTGCTACGTACTAAGGTTGCGTTTGTTTGACTTATCATTGCAATAGCAACTTTATACCCTCTATATAGGTGACAACTGTCAAAAGTATCATCCTACATTGGACAAAGTATAGGCTGATTGCTATGGTTGTAACAAAAAAAGGGCTTTAAGTATAGTTTCTACATCTATTCTCGGCGTAGAAAACTACTGTATGCTAAACATTAGCTCATAACAGAAGGTTCTCTGTAATATGCAAACGTCAGCAACTTATACTTTGCATGTGGCCTATTTGAATAATAAAAACAGTCTTGGAACGACTGCATTTAAGCGACACAGTTAAATAAAGAGTAAAACGTTAACTACTTGACAAAACAACCGTTTGAAATTTGTAACTGCCTTTTAAGGTTTTTGTTTACAAGCATACGACCTATTTAATATAATTAGATACTGTAACTTAAGACACTTGTCTCACCAGTAAAATTATATTTAAAACAAATATTACAAGGATTTAAATAAACAATACTTTTTGTAATACATGACGAAAATAGAAAAATAATAAAAAATAAATTTTAACAGAAAATTCTAGAAAAATATACTCGAACCGGCAATCTTTAGGTGTCCTGTCCACTGTTATCCCAATTAAGCTACCGAGGCACCCGTCGACAATTTTCTAGACCTTTTTACGATGTAGGCCTGCGTTGCTTCATCAATGAGAGATATAGCATCGCATTCTTAAGAAACACTCACAAATGACAATTAAGTTGAAACAGACATATATATATATATATATATATATATATATATATATATATATATATATATATATATATATATGCTTAACCGCGATGAACTCCGAAGCTACTTACCCGATTTTGATTTTTGAAGTGTAAACTTCTTTAGCATCGTTGTGATTTGAAAGTCAATGAAACGAAAAAGCGACAGTAAAAAGAGACAGACACATAAATTCATAAGATTAAACGAAAATGAGATAGGAAGAATTATGTACGTGTGTTAATACGTGTTTGTGTGCACATGTGTAGTACAAAGCTTGAGAGAAGGCATCACAACAACCGTGATATTTTGTATACGTGTACGTATTATTTTTGAAGGTTTCACTTCTACCACGTGTGAATTGCACGCATGCATTTTTTCATTTTGCTGGATTCGTTCTGACTGAGGACATAAGATAGGTTTTACTTTAATTTACAACAACAACTCGTAGCCGGGTCACCTAGTTTACGAATAAATTAGTAGGGGTATAATTAATAATTATTCCAATAGACTTACTCTAAATAGATTAAATATCTTTCTACGTGCAAAAGCTAAAAACCAGCGTTTTGCTTTATAAGTGCAAATATATGGCTAAGTTTTGGCCCTTTTTTGCATCGCTGTAAAACTCTTTGTCAGTAGAGTGCTAAGTATATAATTGTATTTGTAGTTTTTTTTTCTTATTCACTATGTTGTTTTCATGTGTTTCTGTATATGTGCCTTTGATGCAAATAAAGAATATATCTATCTATAAAATAGAAATCGTTTGTATATTAAATAGTATTTTATTCAATAGACGTAATCATCGTGAAGCATTTGTTAATGCTGATCTCATTATTTCTGGTACATAAACCACTGTAATACTTCCCGGGCGAATATTAAATTTCCTCCTATTTAGAGAAAATGATAACTTACGAGAATACCATGATTAAAGCCGAACTCGCGAGTAATAATAGAAGAAAACATTATACCCCCTGTTCCCATTACAGAGAGTTTCACTTTGCACGGATAAATTACGGAGTTATGAATAAATTTCGCATAAAACGAAGTGCAGTTTTACACGAAAGAAAGGGACGTGCTTATAGTGTAGCATATTAGTGGGAAAAGGAGGTGAGATAGCGAGAGTTGTAATCCGAAAATTTCATTAAGATGTCTGGCTATTCGAACAGCGCTGATGCGTATAGGTATATTCAGAATATTTGGCATGCTTATTAAGACACGGTGAATTTTCCATTCCGCGGAACGATTCTAATATAGTGCTCCCTAAAGAAGCAATTACGAGTGATATTGCTCGAACGATCTCTGCATTATGCCGTCGGCATTGTCTACCGTTTTATAGTGTTTAACTACGTAACCGATCGAGCAGAAAAATTTTTTTCATACCACGAGTCCTAAATATGGTGAAAAGCCGACTATTTTATAAAATGCTTTTAAGATTACTAAACAGATAATAAAATATTCAATTACACTTAACATTATCGGCAAAGGCTAGTTAGTTGTCATATTACCTAAGAAAAACATCAAAATATCTTGTTTGAAAGCTTTCGTGTAGAAAATCAACCTATTGGTCCAAAGTTAAGAGATTACCAAACAAAGATAAAAAATCTACTGTCTCTCTCTCTTATATATAATAAAAATTTTATTAGTATTACTTCCATTCATACTTATAATCCTAGCTCAAAGTAAGCACTATAAGGTTTGTGTCATAGATACTAGGGTAACAGATACATAAACATATATGACGTATGTGTATATTACTATGAATCGGGTACAAATGTTTGTATTCATCCCCTTCCGGGACTCGAAGCCGGGACTGTCGTTGCAAAAGGCAGGATCGCTACCTTTTGGTAACTTTGGTATTTTATTTTTTGTTATTTCTATTTAGATTTTTTTTTTCATTATTCCATAACTTGTTTGATTTTGCTTATATTAGAGTGAGGGTAGATTCATCTTTCAAGGTGGTCTAAAGATAACAATAACAATTTTTATGCAAAAAAAATAAAACAATTGTCACACTCTTTCCTGAAATCACATAACTGTTATTAATTAAACATTATTTTTCTTACTGAGTAAAAAAAAATATGTTAAACTAAACATTTTAAGATCCCTTTAAGCGAGAATTATATAAACGGTTATATTTTTACATTTGACGAACGTTTGGTGTAACGGTAGGCATTCGCACCGATGCAATGGTCCTGTATTTGAGTCCAGTCGGGACAAATCAAAGAATATTCGCCGGCCTCCTTGCTCCTGAAAACTTATGCGAACCACTCAGTTTTTAGAGTGACCACACGCCGCGGTCCCAGAGTCAATACCCGGCCGGGTCAACGACAAAAACTCTGGACTGGATGTTATAGTACAGTCGTTGTTTCTGGGTGTTATAGTAAGACAAGTGATTTAGTTACTTGAGTTTAAAACAATATAAGTATGTGTTGTAGTCTACATTTTTTTAAGGATTGTAGGTGGGTAAAATTAAATAGAAAGATAATGTTTGAATCAATTAAACCCACCTTTTCTGAATGTTAAACTTACCCTAAACCCCTTTCTGGTACAAAAATTAAGTTTATAAATGCACACACACGACCACACACTCGAATCGGCACTCATCCTATTAGATGAATTATCATATCAAACGGCAGCTGAGGCATTCGCCGCGCGAAAAAGAAACAACCTTCATTCAACTCTTTCATCCACTTATTAGAGAGAAGGGTTAACGACACCAAAAAAAATACCATTCGGCACACAATTCTCAATTCTAATACCGAACAGATAAAGGTTTATAATGACGCAAATGTAAATTGGCAGCCCGCAATCAAACGGTCGGCCATTAAAATGAATTCGGATTTCGAATTTGGGCGCCACAATAGAGTTCTGAACGAGTCAAGCCCGTACAAAAATTATGAGGCTTACTTTCCGAATAGGGTTATGTGTTGGTAATGAACTGCTGAACTTTTAGGTCATGTGTGGCGTAGGCAGGGTTATTGCGCTGATATACCGTCCTTCCGAATTTGCCAGGGTAATACTAACCTTCTATAGTTTTAATCTTCTTTATGGCCGACCTTTTTGGAGTTACGGCTTTTACGCTCGCGTAAGTTTTTTGTGCTTATATTCGCTTTGTTTTTTCTACCGTTAGGCTGGTAATGAGTTTGATCAAAATTGGAACAATAATTACTTAATCTATAATGTAAGACCACAGTAGTTTGTGTGTTTGTCTGTCCGCTCTTTTTCCATTGTATCAATAACGTTACCATAGCAACGCGTTAACCGCAAGTAGTTCGTCTACCGGACGCTAGATGGCGCTAACGGAAAAATATTTAATAATAGAAAAAAATTAAAGAATTTTGTCCACCCGTGCGAAGCTGGGACGGGCCGCTAGTTAGTCATAATAATAGTAATATTTCTTAGTAGCCTAGCCCAAAGAATGCACTGTACATAGATATGTAGTAATCATAGAAATATATGTAAATACAAATGTCTCAGGTACATAAACTTGTATTCATCACACAAAAAACCTGCCCCTTCTGGGACTTGAACCCAGAACCATAGGTGCGAAAGACAGGATCGCCACCGTTGCGCCAAATCGTCAGCTGGTTAAAGGTTAATACTTGATATGGCCTTGGGAAATAGAGTGAAGTCGGTTCAGTTAACCTCTGAGAACTACTAGTATGCTTTTTAGATTTTTAACAGATTGCGGTTTCTCTTTTATCGATTGTTTGATACTTGTAAAAGTATTCTTTTCGATGTTGTAGGTATTTAGTTATCTGGATCATGAATAGGTGGCGCTGGTATTCAGTTAAAGTAAAACTCTACAGCGAGAATAGAAATACAACTATACGAAATCAAACTTATGCCGCAATTATTCAATTTTTAGAACACCTTCCGATGCTTCATCAATCATCATCATAAACTACCCTCAAAATTATTTTTAGAATAAAGCGCTTCGAGACTTGGAATTATGAAGTATATAAACAATTAAAGAGAAACTGAGAACCATAAACCCTTTACCTCATAAAATAAATTCATTTAAATTATTTTCTTGAAGTCAGTATTAAATGCAATCCGATTAATCTTCCATTTTAATTAAATTCCATAATTGTTGTACATAAAGCATCAAAGCAATTAATAAGACTTAGATAGTAAAAAATTATCAAAAAACACATAAAAACAAGTTGTTTTGAATCGACCAACATTTTTACCTACCACACATTCAGGACGTCTTTTAACTGACCAGAAGATATTTTAGTTATACTGGCGCCTTGTATACAAATCAAATCTTAAGGAGTAAACTTCAAAAATAAAATCACAGTACAGAGTTAAGTATAAGTAAAGTCGATTAAAGTGTGCAAGTGCAGGTTTAATCTCGACCGACTCATAAATCTAGTCGTGGCAATGAGCGATGGTTTTTCAAAAACAAATCGGGGGTGCGCGAGACGTGAGCGCCACAATTAATTTGGCGGACGTCTCCGAAGCGCATGTGTACGCTGCCTTAAGTTATGAGCTGCAAGCCTAATGCACAATATCTTTTCACTGGTTTATTTTGTGTATAAAGCATCAGTATTTTAATATTTACGAATTTTAATATAATTTAGATACGTCATATCAATACAATTGTGAAGTCGTACCTATATCAAATTTTTGAATAAAAAATTTCACGGATTTTCACCTCTGCCCGAGTTTTCTTCGCCAGTTCTTCTCGGAGGGGCCTCCCAATTTCCCAACTGGTAGTAGACTCAGTAGTTTACAATGTAATCGTAGTTAGACATTAATAACTAAATAAAATATAAAATAAAACAATTTGATTTATATACAAATTTTAACAATTAGGAACGTGCGCGATTAAAATATTGTGAAGGTAGGAGAAAATTTATGACGACCATTAACTAAGTCATCCTGTGATCGCGGCTCCTGTAAAGGAGTCGAAACGTCAGGATTAAATATAAAATGAAATATGCGCAAAATCCGTGAAAAAGTGTTTTATTCAAATCAATCATATATTTACGAAGTTACAGTTACAGTGTTTTAAAATGATGACTTTAATAAATATTTTTATTTGAAACCGATTAATAAGAAAAAAAAACTAAAATTAATACTAAATGATCGTGTATTTGTGAGTTATTCTATACTTACACCGAATGTGGTTGTTGACCTAGCAAAATTCGTTCTTACCTGCAACAAAAAAGGTATAAAGTTAATACAATAAAAAAAAACCTTCCCTTACGACTCAATTATATATTGATTTGTGTTCAAAGTGAATCGACGACCTCCTCGGTAAGATTACACGTTTCAAAATCCTTAAAAAGTGTATTCAAATGTGTAACTCGGAAGTAACTTTTTTGTAATCGTTAAGGGTTTATCATTTATCAAGTTCAAGCAAGCATTAAGGCACGAATTAACATATTGATTTAAACTAACTCGAAATTTCCAAGTGTTTCTTAAACTGATTATCTAATACTTTAATAAGTATCGAACTATCGATAAAGAAGGAACAGCTATATTCTTATTTAACTGCTAGAGTTTTAAAAACATATTTTAAGAAAAAAAGATTATATCTAAAAAAATATTAAAGAAAAAAAATCATTTTTCTGTAATCATTTCATTAGGTATAAAAATTGGATAAAAAAATATCTATCGTAACTTTATGCCAATTAAAATTAGGTACTTTATAAGGATCCCAATAAATATTCTTGCGATCATATGATAATCATCTATGGAAAATGTAAGAACCACAACTATGACGAATCAACAATTAATTAATGGGGAAGTTTTCTGCTATATTGAACTTATTTATTAGATTAAAGTTAAGCAAAGTAAAGCCCTGTGAGGCTTGTGTTGTGATGGATACTCGGTGTATAGTATCCATCACAACACGATAGTATATAACATTGGATAAATTAATAAGTTATATCCACAAAAAAATACCAACGCCTAACTAACGAGTCTCGAAATTTTGCTAATCTTAATATACATATATATGTTATGTAATACTTTAGATACTAAATTGACAGAAACGAGTTTATTTATTACAAGCTTTTATTAAATAATGGTTTTGCTGAATTCGAACAAAGGATAGGTGGGGACACGTGTTCTTTTTTATTTTTTCTTGCTTGATCCCGAGCTTGATCCCATTCAAGCTCAACGATGGAACTAGCTAATCAAGAAGGTGCTTTTCACCCTGGCTTTGAAAATGGAAGAATTGTCAGTACTCCGAAATGTAGATGCAGGGAGAGAGTTACATTCCTTTGCTGTGCGCATTATGAAAGATGTTGAGAAACGCTTGGTGCGACAGGTAGAATGGGGTGGTAGCCCGCAGTGCGTCTGGATGTCCAATGGAAAAAGAGATGGCGGTATGAGCACAAACAGCTCCCGAGCACTCTCCAAAGTACAGTCTGTAGAAGACTGATAGACAGGCAACTTTGTGGCGGTGGCTAAGGTGTTAAGCTTATTCGAAACACACATTGATGAAATTGACAAGTTTAAGACACATTATTCAATCGTGTATTGCTAATTTTTTTAATTAGTTACTTGTCGAAAGACAATGAGGGTAATTTTTAGAATAAAGCGCTTCGGATTCTGAAGTATATAAACAATTAAAGAGAAACTGAGAACCTTAAACCCTTTACCTCATAAAATAAAGTAATTTAAATTATTTTCTTGAAGCCAGTATTAAATGCAATCCGATTAATCTTCCATTTTAATTAAATTCCATAATTGTTGTATATATAGCATCAAAGCAATTAATAAGACTTAAATAGTAATTATCTTCTAGAAATTAAACTACTGGACGATAGTTAATCTAAGAATATAGAATTAAATTAATTTTATTTTAATCCGTTAATCTAGAGTTGAAGATATTCAGGTCCATCGCCACATCATGATCAAAATGCTCTAGGCATTAAATTTTATCAATTCAAGTATTCTGAGATTCAAATTGCTTAATTCGTGTTTGCATATTTGATGGAATCAGAATTACAATATTATTGTTTGCGAAGAAATGGATTTCGTTTTACCGAAATTACACAGTTAATTAGTGATGGAGTGTGGTGAGTAAATAACTCATTTTTGTATTTTAAAATTAATTTGTCACGAAATATTTTTAATGTCCCCACTGATGGAATAAAGGTCTTACCAAATGATGAAAACACCGTGAGGAGAATGGGTAAATTGGTAGGTGCTAAAGACTCCAAATGCAGTTGTTCGAAAATGGCCTTTGGAGTAAAGGATGGAAAAGACGCGTGCGAATACGAGCATTGGTACATTTTAGATATATCAATAAATTTGAGATATCTACGCATTATATATGTATGTCTATCTTTTACCTTAGTATCCATAGCACAAGCCTTACACTGCTTACTTTAGGCTAGGTTAATTTGAGTGACATTCGGAAATGTTATAATAAATATTCGACCATCACATTACTGTACCCAAGTTAAGTTGCTTAAGCACGAGTGTTATGAAATTATGAAACAACGTCAGTACCACAACACATAGGACCAAGCTAATATAGAACAGTTTTCTTTCTACATTGACTCGCCAGAAAATCGAACTCGGGACCACGAAGTGGCATTACTATGAAAACTAGTAAGTGGGCCACTCGACGATGGGGGCCGTCAAAGAAATTCCGAAAAGCGAAAGTTAGGCCCTTGTAAAATATCCTTAACCACAGCCATCATGTGCAGTAAATAAATGTTTTTAATGATTTCCGAACGGTAGAGCAATCCTTCGTGTATTGTAGTTCCGCTTACTCTATAGACTTGTTTCCCTTAAAGTAAAGTGGGGCAAAATGGTGAGACATTAATCTTTTGAGCACGAGGAAAGTATTGTATAGATTACCGGGGCCTAAGATGTTTGCCCCGGTTTCGCTCGCTAATCAGGGGGATTGAGAGAGCAAATAATGTCTTTTACTTAGCTGAGGCAACCGAAACATTATAAATATATATATATAAAAATATTTATTTTATATAGTAATGATTAATTAATTTATATCCTTTTTAGATCGTAGTGCACGTTTATAATGAAATAACTAAATCCTGAGCGAATAAAATGCTATTGAATTGATTCTTTCTGATAAATTATTATAATAGAAAAATACCAGAAAAAATCGACTCGGGTCACAAGTTAATTCTCAGGCGGGAATCGAACCCGCAACCTTTGGAACACCCAAACCCGCTTCAATCGGGCAAGTTTCATCCGGTCCAATGCTCTCCCAATTGAGCTACCGAGCCTTGTGAACACTCGTCCAAATTTTCTAGTACCTTTCTTATTTTTACTTAGGCCACCACTTGTATGTCTCCTTGTTTTTATTAATCTTATTTATTTGTATCGGATTACGATGACTCATATTTGTTAGTAACAATTAGTTCCTTTCAAACTATTTTAGAATTTAATTAGATTATAATAAGAATGAATAGTAAACACGTCAACTTTACATAATAATCTAAAATGAACATGTAAAATCCATATCAATATATTTAAACGTGACAATTTAATACATGGCCCCAATTTCCCATCGTTTATGTAAATCATTAACAAATTCCTGTCTGCACAGCGAAGAATATTCATTCATTTATTACATTTAAGTGAGATTAATATTTTTATACCGTTAATAAAAATTACTGTAATTGTTTACCAATTTAAGTAACTCTAGTTACGCATTAATTTTTCAAATAGATGTCAACTTTACCCTATCTACCCTGAGAGTTTTATAGCAATCTTTATAATTGAAAAAAACTTATCCAAAACTTTGAATTTCAAAGTAAACTCAATGTTATCTTCTTCGTATAAAATGGTTTAAACCAACAGTAGGTAAGTGAAGTGCGGGTAGATTAATCACATGGCGGCAACGATTCACATTAGAGTAAATTCTAAACAGCATCTGTATATAAATTGTCTTTAATGGCCCATTCTGGGCTCGGCAAGAGGGTGATGTATCAACCTTCGGGAACTTTCTGCGGTGACCGTGTGCTAAGGATTTACACCTTAAAGCCTATACTTAGTTATTATTGGTTCGCCTTCATTAACTAAAATGTTGTTCAATATAGAGATGTTGACTCAGAATTAAAATTAGTAATATTTAATTGAAAACAATTTTTAATTGTGGTAAGAAAATTAATTTTTAGTAAATATTTTTTTTTGCGATTGCAACACTCAAAATATTATATAGTTTAATTAAAAATGTATTTTTTTTCCATAATCAATAAAGTCTACGCTTGATTTTCTAGCGTGTTAAATTTTGTCATCAATACCTTTTACTTAAGTGTATGCATACTACAGAAACTATTATTAATTCTCTGTTAAATCTTACGTTAAATAACGTATTAAACAATATACTTTACATATAGTGGCATAAGTTATTTTCATTTCTAATAACGATTTTTTCCATAAATGCTATACATTGTCGTTTAAAAGATTATAAATAGCGCGCGTATGTTATCAAGAATATGATAAAACAATTTACTTGACAACACATACACAGAAAAAACAAAAAATCTGCAACAAGAAAAGAAAGGAAATAAATTTTAAAAAGGCATGATTATTAGCTCAGTATTCTGCTGAGCCTTTTAAAGTTATACATAATTTAACAAAATTTTATATTCATACTAACAATTTTCATGTACGTATAGGTAAATGTCACAGAATAATACATATAATCTCTCGTTTCTTAGACTAGATTTCTTTTTCTTGATTATCTCCTTATTCTAACTTAATATTGGGATATTAAAAGGCGGATGACGACAATGCAACTAAAATATCTTAAAATAACACTCAATTTTAAGTATTGAGTTGTCTAAAGAAAATAGAAAGGTACAATAGTTGTCTTCGTACTTGCTTTGGTTCGGTTTTAGAACAGACACTTATATGTTCAGCGTGACAATTGTAAATGCATTCGCTTTGACTGAAACAGAGTAAGATAACCGAGCGAACTTTAGCGAGCGACAGATTTAAAAGCAAAGAGGGATCTGTTATTTTACAATTTCTCATTTTAGCTGCCGACTAAACACGGATGCGTCTGACGTTGCGGCTTCGCAATATCCTGTCACTACACTGACCTATTTCGAAAGAGGACCACTTCCAACAGTGTGCCCCTTGAGCGCAGTCACCAACAACAACCTTATAGCACAAAACGACACAGTGGAACACAGAGCGGCTGTTGGAAAACCCCGATTTATGTCACTTAAGACTTTATTACGAAAGCAATAAGGACCATATTTAACGTTGTCAAAAGGGTCTCGGAATTAAAGCGTTGAAATGAAAGTCGGATCTTCTTTTTACGTTGACTTGGTGTCTATTTAATCATGGGGTTCTTTCGGTAGTTGTTGTTTGTTTTTAGAGATATTACATTTTGCAATATTCAAATGTTCTATTCTCAGAAATATATTAAATGTAAATGAACATATATTATTAGCATAATACGAGAAATTAACAGAGTGATCTTTATAATAAAATACGATATTGCAATGAGAGTACTAATTGAATTTGAGGAAAGAGAGAGAGCCCAAACAACAAATACCCTTAGACGAAATTCCATTCCGCTGGATAGGGAAACACCAAAGATTTCCATGAAAGATAAGTAAATAATTGGAAAGTAGTCCCAGATACTGTACGTGAACGCACATAAAACAAATATTCTTATCAAGCTGACCCAAATAAGGGTGTATTAACCCAAAAAAGGACAGGGAGCACGCACAGGACTCCATTTACTTAGTGGCTAATATTACTAGCATTTAGAGATTTTTTTGTTTACATTTGGATTTTTCATTGGATTCGTGTAAATCATTTAACATTTAGGATATATTGCAATTTGGAGTCACAAATAAATATTTTTTGAACTAATTAAGTTTGAAAATCTAAAACAAAATACAACGCCTAAATCTGAGATATGAAACGAGCGTGACCACGGATCTTGTTCAATAATTTATAAAGAATATAGTTTTAATGAGAATTTTTTATTTATACTTTCACACTATTCTTTGGGAAACTATTTCCTTGATACTGCGTCCTTGTATAGTATCAAACAAAAAGAAGAAAAAGTAATTTTCAATAATTTATTAGTCCCAATATTTATAATCTAAGAACAGCTATGTTTACAAGATAAATACTTAAAAACATTCATGATTCGAAACATGAAAATCGGGTGTAATCGTCATTAAAATTCCCATCAGTCAAGTATATTTCTTGCGGAATTAAAATTCGTTGTTCTGATATCAGGGTCTTTAACAGATAAGAAAACGCAAGAAAACTGTTACATCTGTTGTATATTTTTTAAATAAATCCTCAAGTAGTACTATTTGGTTTTAAAATTTTTCAATCAACAATACTGTGTCATCTTCTCTTCTGTTATATTTCACTCATAAGCTACATCAACAGGAACGAATTACTAGTTGGACACTTGTCTCCAAGAATCTAGCCTGACTCAGGGATTCGTGATGAAGTCGACAGCTACAGTCGCCATTCATCAGGTTCTCCGGCGTTCTGACCTAGATCATGTTCCAGACGTAAATAAAACTCCTAACGAACGTCCGATCGACAGACGTGATCGTGGAACGGTGCAACGGGAAAAATGAGCTTGAATTTTACTAGGTGTTGCAAATTTCAAATTCTTCTGCGAGATGTAAGTTATTTATTTAAAAAAGGGTGTGTTTTTCATCCTTAGAGAAAGTCTAGTGGGGAGCTTTAATAAAGTGATCATTTGGCAATAAGAAATTCGATTTCAGAGATGATTTAAACCTTATTGCTTTCAATTAGTTTTCTTGTATGTGAAGGTAGTTTTTAATTAAGTAGGAACACAAATTATTACGTTATTTTAAAAGTTAATAATATTTCAACATTTATCGATTTTGAAATGTAAATATCTAGAAATTTACTAACGTCGTACAAATCGGAAAGCAGTGATGATTACTCAGCATGTAATTAAAGGTAATGAAGCATGTTTTTAAGTTTAATGACTTAGCTGTCAACATAAATTACACTTGCCTCATTTTCTAATAACTTAAACATCTAAAAAGTTGAGTATCGTAAGCGAGTTATATTAAATAGTACACAGTAAGGACGCCACCAAACCGGGAGCGTAAAAAGTCAATGAAAGGCATTAAGAACGTTCGGGCTCACGATCCATAAAATAAGTGAGGTCACGAGTGACCGGTATGGAATCGAATCTGATCGGTGGAGCCTTTAGGAAAAACGAGCCTCGAGTGCGGACGCAGACGGACCGTTAGCTTGTTAGTTTTAATTGATCAAGTTGGTTTCTTTGTTGTTTACTATTTTTTAAGTTAATTGCGTGGCTCGCAACGGGAAGTTAAAAAATCCTTTCTAACTGATTTAAAGTTTGTATTTTGCGCTTGAAATATAACTACAGTAACTTATGTAGTGTTAACTAATTATCATTAAAAGCGTGTATTGTTTTTTGTCGACGATAGTATAATTTTTTAAATGTAAATGAAATATCGCTATTACGCAACACGTATCTAATCAATATACTAGTACAAAATTCAGTATCAAACAAAAGTAAAAATAGTTGTCAGTGTCAAATGAAGACAAATTGAAAATCGCTCGTGTACACACCCGACCTCTTCTTCGGCATCAGTTTTTTCGGCGGTTCACTCGCGTGACTTCACCGCATTAGTGCAATGAATCAAATTCAATTCGCCGGCCACATCCACGTCCGAGGAAACGTCCGACCAATAAATAATCGCGCTAACTACCCCGACAGCCAAAATAGTCTTACGACTAATGGTTTAGGTGTGCCGCTTTGTTTAGATTCTGAATCGATTCGGGATTGACCCTCTCAGGGCATTAAAGGTCCATACGACGATGTTAGTGAAATAAATTGTCTTGCTAATGGAGATGCTAACGTTCAACGCTTTAAATGAACGTTATTCGGCGAGGGTTTATATTGTGTACCGTACGGAGAGGTCACGTCGATATTGTACACACGAAATTTGGAAGCAGCTAATATGGAATTTATTTCAAAAGAGTTTAGGCATTTAATCTCACAGTTCATTTTAATTCTGATTGCGAAATTTTTCAGTCGTACCACTATGGTGATGCTAATAATTTCATGTTTTATATGTATCGTAAACAAGACTCTGGTTGTGTTTAATTCTATATTGCGTTCACTGGACAGATCCATTTAAATTCTATGTCCTCAGTCGGACATATGGTGGGACAATTAAGCGAATGTGCGGCGGTCAGGTACCGCATTCCATTCCATGCTAAGTATATCTGGAGTTCAGATGAAACACCCGTTTTGGGTGTAATTACGTCCATACTAGTTTCCTCTCTATACCTAATTTCAATTGTAATTACACTTCCAGACAAAACGGAGTCGGTAGTTAGTATTTGAATAATACTCAGAAAGTGATTCGTAAGATATTTTTGAAAATCGATCAAGAAAATGATGATACAGCAAAATTTCATAACACAGGCCTTGTTTCTTCGTTACCAAAACAATTATTCTAAGCTGACATATCTGTCCCATAAATACCATAAATGCCGGCCATAAGGGCCAATTGTTAGGGTTGGATTTGGCTACCCTTAACCAGGTCATATAACCACCCTTTACGGCACTCCCGCGACGTGCTCAACAGTGAAATAATTTTGGAGGACGGCGTTAGGGCTGGCCAAGTTCAAAGTCGGCTAGAGAGAATTAATAGGGTTATTGTGGCAATAAATACGAGCGCCTAGTTTGCGGCCGCCGTGGTCAGATAAATCAAGCGGTCGCCCCGCAAGATGTCCCGTGTTGCAACACCCTCCTGTCTCCCTTAATCATGGCCCAAGGCAACAGGGATAGCGTGTGAGAGGTATCAACTGATATGAAAAGTGAAGACAAAACAAAAGATTTTTAACTAGCTTCAAAGAAATTATTTTACTAAGCACCGGACTTCAGGAATGCATTTTGCGAAAAATATATGAGCGTTTGCAAGATCAAGGGTATCACGTACAAGTTAATGCAGTGCTGATGTATTCTTTATTCTTTATTTATTTAAGAAACCAACAGCGTCACAAATATTAAATTACATATTACAAGCTTCTTATATTGTAAGGCCAATAACAGGTTTCTATTATAGATAAAAAGCAATCCGAACAAATCTGCCGAAATCTTAATATAGGACCTAACACTAAGCAAATTTTTGAGTGTAATAATAAATACTTCATACAAACACATTTCCTTCTACGATACCTAATTGGATCAACATAGCTAACTATAACCATATTTGTCAACCTATAAGATTAAAATGAGTTTTTTTAAGTCATTTATCAAACAAGTACTTTCTAAAAATAATTGATGTTATCATCGCATCATTTTGCATGTGTGTTGTAAATTTAATAAAATATAAATTATAGGTACTTACAGGTGCTGTTGTTTTAGTGGAAGAGCGGCTATCTCCCGATAAAGGCTATTGGTGGTTTAATCTTTTCCATTATAATTATACGCTTAATCTTAAAAGGGTTTTCGATTTGATGTTTTGACTTAACCATGTTTTCTAGTTCCTAGTTTATGATTCCAGATAATCAACACTTCATAATCTGTTTTCTGTGTCCTATTATTTGAAAATCGTAATAAAATTACATTTTTTATACAACAAATGTCGCAAATTAAAAAATTACGACTTTTCTTCAACTCTAATATTAACCTAACGCTAAATACTCAACTATTTGTTTTTTTATTTAATTATTTTAATGTTATTTAAATGCGATTATTAGTATAATTAAATCTAGATTCACTTTTATGTTTTTTATATATATCATTATTAATATATTTAAGATTAATTACACGCTGTGGTCTCCTTTAATTGAGCACGCTAATTGTAACCATTAACTAAATCTAAGAATGTGCGTGTATTCTCTGTTGCAATTCCTTAAAAAATATAATAAATAAATAACCCTGTCGCTTGTTCCACACCCTCTCCCTGACCAGAGGTGAGGTCCCAACTCCAAGACCGGCCACAAAGGGGGCGTTCTGCGATATAAATTGGGCAAGTTATTTTCCCTCGAGTGTGCACATACCCTGCACTCTGATATGCGATAGGTGCAAGTTAAATGGACGGTGGCGTTTACTTAATTGGTTATGCATGATCGCAGATTGAGGCAGCTAAATGGGTTCGAAGTGTTTTGGGATCGAAAGTTGTAAGTCATATGCGAAAGTTAACTTCTTCGTTTGAAAGGAAATAATGGGTGAAGGAACGGTAAGGTTAATAAGGAATTGTGTTAAAAGACATATGCTTTGGAAGGAATTGACTGTTTTCTTTTCCCTAGCTTTAGAATTTGAACTTTTTTATGTTGGTTAAATACCTTTACAAAATCTGCAAACTTCAAACTTATTACCACCATTCAAAGATATTGAATAAAAAATTAAAGAAATATATTTATTTGTATATATTTCTTTAATTTTTTATTCAATATCTTTCTTGTTTTTGTATTTATCGGAGTCATGTTAAATAAAGCATATCATTGTGATCGGATATATTGCTACTTAACCTCATAAATCTTTGGATAGTGTAATTAATACTGTTCACTAACCGCTACTTAATATTATTAAAGATAAATTAAGGTAAATTGATGTCGATTGACTAAGAAATCTTTAGAAAAAAAAAACAAAGACTTCTTACTCTGATAAATATTGAAATTAAGGCCAGAATTTATTTAAGGGCCCGGCCACCTGATCCCTTGGGGTAACAGTGACTAATTTATAGTCAGTTAATTTATGTTACGCACACGGCGTCGCAGGGCCTCTTGTCCAAAAGAATTGTTATGGTGTGACTTCATGTCTCGCGTTAAGTGACCTTTAGGGAACTGTGCTTCAGACATAGGTTTGGCATTGACAAATGAAAGGCTTTAAAGTCCACATTTGGACGCATTAGGGATTTCGCCTTTTTAAGTAACGATCCGTTCTATAAGGGTCTTAAACCGCTTTTGTTTTTCTCCAAACAAGTTGAAACCTCTTTTTTCATCTATTATTATTGGGTTCATGTTTTAGACCTAAAGCTTTGGAAATAATCTAGCGACACAAAAAGAGTTGTATTTTTTCTATAAATATTTGATCATCGTTGGAAATTGTCAAAGGGACACTACCACGCTTCTAATATTTTTTAAATTACATTTGACTAGTGAAATATTTATTGGTTTACTGAAACTGTTGGCAAAAAAGCGCCTGTATTTTGGGTATGTACGCAATCACGAAAATGAAATGATTGCCACTAAATATTTGAAATTTTGAACTAAATACTTTCTCGTTTTATTAACCACAGCAATATTATTTATTACTTATGTAAAAAGTATAGATAAGGAAACACTATTAGCATTTTGTTTCTTTGCATTGATATGATAACATTTTTTTTGTTCAATTTTTGAACCTAATAACTGGAGAAATCAAACAATATTATTTTACATTCACATTCCCTCTAAAATTTTACTGATAAATTTCCAAAAGTTACGCAACATTTAACGTCTAGTTAATTAACTCTCCTTTATCACGCAAATCCAAAATAGACGATTTCTCTCATTACATAATTTAATTATGCATCTGCCTTTATTTAATGATGCTGGAATTAATTTCTTTAAAACGCGCCGCTCATTTTTGGCCGGGTGCTTTTCTAAACGCTGTCAAACCATACATTATCTCCGGGGTGAGTCCCGGACTCCCGTTAATTATAACTTTCAGCCTGATGTGTCCCAAAAACTGTGCACTTCAATTAAAAGTCTTTGGAATTAGACAGTGCCATTGCAATTACAGCTTCACAAAGCTGCTACATGGATTTCATTAATTCGGCCATCTTTTTTGTCTTTTAAACTGAATAGGAAATTCGTTGTTAACAAATGGCGGCATTTCAAATACGTACGAAAGTTTTGTATTTTTTTATTATATGTAAGATTCAGCGCAGAGCTGAGGGGCTCATTCGTTACAGCACATTGGTGAAGAGCAAGCTTCACATCTTAGCTCACCGCCAGAAAGTTGTCTGTCTGTCGGTCTTTTACAGAATGTATTTTGGAGAGTGTGCTCAGGATCTGCATATGCTCATACCGCCATCTCCCTTTTTCCATCAGACATCCAGACGCTCTGTGGGTTTCCACCTACCACTGTGGTTTCTTGGTTGCTATTCCTACCTGTCGCATCAAACGCTTCTCAACATCTTTTATGATACGCACAGCAAAGAAGTGGAACACCCTTCCTGCGTCTGTATTTCCGAGTACTATATGTACTCGGAAATACTCGGAAATATTAACAGCCAGGATATAGGAATAGGCACCTTCTGGGTTAGCTCGTTCCATCGTGGATCCTACCTTAGCCTACGGGCTCGATTGGGATCAAATGCGAACCCACAATACAGGTTTAGCCTAGTGTGGAAACTTTAGTTTTAAGAAACCTACTGTAACAATTTTCATGGAATTAAGGATTTTATTATTTTTCAAAATTCAAAAACAACTGAATTTGTTTTGTGTATGTGTGTAATGGTAATAGATATTTCATTGGAACACTGAAAACGTGTATTAATCTAAAGAACATAAAGAAAACTCCCAATAAAGAATTCCATCCTTTATTAAATTTGTGAAACCTCATTTACAACTAAGTGACACAGTTAAATTTACTTTCATTAATCGCATTCACTGCTGACAAATGATGGTTCGTACTCGAATTGCACAACTCAGTACAAAAGCAGCAAATCAACAGGATACGGCGTATCGGCATCAATCTTGATTGAAAAGATTCAGTCGAAAAGAAGTGATAAGTACCTATTCGTATTATTCATTGCCGAACATTTAGTGCGTAATTTTAAAATAAGAGTATTAAACACCTTTGGGATATTACAGTTTTACATAAATAAATAATGGATTTAGTTCTTACACTTCTGCGTACATTACACATTTAATAAAACAAATTATTAAGTGTTTTTGCAAAAAACTTAAATTTAATCCTGACGTTTCGACTTCTTACGTCGACTAAGGTAATGGTTGTCATTGTCATATATTTTCACAATATCTTCACAATATTTTAATTGGGCACGGTCCTAATTATTAAAATATTGTGAAGCGCAAAAAACCCTGAATAATTGGTTTTGTTAAATGAATAAATAATGGTGTAATTGCTGAATATAGAAAACTGTGTTTATGAATTGCAACATACATAATATTGAATTATAGAAATCAATTTGCTTTAGTTCTATTTAAATCGTTCTGTTTATTTAAAATTATCTTTATCATCCTTAAGCACCGGATTATCTTTCTCGTAAGCTGTAAATTATTTCAAATACACAACAAGTAGAAATAAATGGGGTATCACAAGGAGCTATGTTGGGCCCATTTCTGTTTAAGCGTTACAAATGAACGAATGCTCTTAGTACAGTTATTTATTTGCCCGACTTGGAGTTTCGCGTTTTTAAACCCCACATTAATGGTGTTCCGGACGTGAAGTTTGAATTGAGATTTCTTATTGGTGTTCGCCGTTCACAACTCAGGTGGAAGTAAGAAAGAAGCATCGTATTAGCGTTTTCAGAACATTTCATCATTAGAAAGGTTTTTACGTAATGGAAAGTAGTATTGATCACTGTTCTCATGAGAAAATCAAATATCATATAATGTTACCATTACTGCATAGCCACAAATTTCTATTGTTTTTGGTAAGAAGATTCTCTTTCGTAAGAAGAAAACTAGAAAAAGTATTTTACACATATGTCCGATAGCAATAAGAGATTAGACCAAAAGCATTGTTAACGGATAGTAATCTGATCCATTGTCCTTTTTTAATGAAAAATTCTTTTACCTCGGCCGAGGTATCGGCAAACTTTGACGGCAAACAACCGTGGAATCACGAAACTTCAAAAGAAATAAGACAAATGAAAAGCGCGCGTCCCAAGCAATGTGACGTTTGTACACTGTACACTGTACGTCGTATTTAAGACGCCTCCTTTTTTTCCCCGAAATCCTCACCTACGATTCCCGAATTCCAATTGTGTGAAAAAGTGCAGAAGTTGAAATTGGAATTGGAAAAACTAATAGAATGGCAACAACACAAAGAAATTCTTTTCACGGACGAGCTGCGCATAGCTCGGGCGCGTCGGGCTCGTGTGCACTGACCTTAATGTTACCTCATCTATGTTGGAGTGACCTTTGTTCTCTTTATAAATGTTTTCGGCTATGTTCGAGAATTCGATAAATTGGTGAGTTCGTGCTAAACTTTTAAAGGTGTTTGTCTTTTAATAAAATCCGATCGCGTGCCACCATTTTTTTATTTTAGATCTTGTTTGGGCAAAGGATAAATAGCGGTCGACTTTTACGGCGCCGGCATTGATTTTACAGTTATTAGTCAAGCTATTGTGCTAAAACCGTTTTTATAACTTCAAATAGCATAGTTACTCCATTAAAAAATATATATATTTCAAAAGCTAAATTTCATTATATTTCTAACCGGAAAAGAAAAATTTAACGTAACAAAAATCGTAACGGAAGTTAGAGACGTCAGCAACAATAAAACGTAGTGAGGAGCATTGGATAGACTAGACAGATTCACAGCGAAACTTGGAGCGTTTTAAGAGATTTTTCTTGTCTATACGCCATCTCATCTCTCCCTTTCGGAGCGAACAAGGAAACTTCCTCAACTCCTTTAATCCTGGCAATGTGTTTTGTCGCGGAGAACGCCCATTGTTGCACGCGGAGTATTTTTTCTTTTTCCATACTTCTTTCCTTAAATTTTATTTTGGCCGATGCCTCTGTATTATCTTAGTAGATTTTAGAATGTGCGACTGTCAATGATATTATCACGTCGGAGACGTTTGAATGCAGAGAAGTTTTGTTAGTTACTTTAACTGCTTTAACTTTTGATGCTCTATTTAAAAGGTTTAAATACATATGTGTAAACAAGTACAAAAATATAGAAGCAATAATCCTATGCTTATTATATCTAATATCCTAATTAATATTGCAAATACAAAAGTGTGTTTCTTTGGTACACTTGCACGTCTTAACGGCGCAAGCGATCACTATGAAATTTTGCACATATTTTGGTAAGGGTACAGAAAAGCACATACAGTAGATTTTATGCAGAAAGAAAGCACTGTTCCCGAGGGAAAGAAGTATAACATATCCTATATTCACAGCAATTAGCCTTGTCTAAAGTAAGCATTATTAGACTTTATGGATACAAGGGAGAGGATAGACGTATATGTATATGATACATAACTATTTAATGTTCTTAAAAATAAATACGCATGACTCAGGTACAAATGCTTTTCATAACGAAGGTAGCGATCCAGCCTTTCGCGCAGACAGCCTTGGGTTCAAATCCCGGAAGGGGCAGATGTTTGTATGATAAATACAAGCCTTTGCATCTGAGTCATATATTTATATGAATATTACATATTAATGTATCATATATGTATGTCTATCTAGTCATTCATATATCTATTCTATTCATAACACAAGCCTTATTATAATTATCACACAAACTGTCGGTGCGAAAGGCAAGATCGCTTCTTTAAATCACAACAGTCGTTAATGGATCTTCTTGTGTTGCTTGATAATTAGTTAACTTACTTGTTATTTGCTATACACAAAGAATACCAATCGTATGATAAAGAAAAGAAATCGTATCGGAATCGTAAGCTCTAAATTGGCTCACTCAGAGCTGTTCACTTTCGAAAATGAATTAGGTTTGATGATTTCGTTATTTTTATTCAGTGGGAAAGTTGGTATTGCTTTTGTTTTGTTACCAACTTTATAGCCTTTTGTGCATTCAAAGTTTCTTAAAGATAGCGCCGGTTGGATGATGTACCTTTTTAAAGATTTCTATCTGACGGTTTCATTTGAATACTTTTTCGGGGATTTTCTTTTTATCAGCGGAAAAATGGTTCTCTTATTTTAAGTTGTCGCATAAATCTTTAGACTTTTGTTTCGTAAGATTTAAAACTTGTCTGAGTGATATTTTACTCTTAATTAACACGTCATGTTACAATAAGATAAACGTTTCTATTTTTTTATATTGTTAAAGTTTTAATTATACCAATGAAACAAGTTAGAATCTAAGCTAGTTGGAGTGACGGTCGTTAGACGAATGGGTTCAGCTTGTGTATTGGACATAGGATGTCACCCCTCTCAAGGGATCTTCCTACCCCCCCATTGACCCCTCTCAAGCCTGTCGAACGCACCCGGCGCCTTCGTTAAAATCTCGATAAGGAGTTGAGATACATCGTACGTTGTAAAGTAATCTCTATCTCCAGAGACTTGGTCCTTCGAGCCGGATCTTGTGATCTTTATGGTGCTTCAGTCGTTAGAGCCTTACAGAGTTTGATTATTTTGGTTATTTTAAGAGGACGAGTATAAGTATTTCTAAAAAACGATAACAGCTAGCTAAAACTAGCTTATGAAGAAAATTATAATGTCTTTATTAGGTAAAACCACTCACCACACATGTACAAACGTACTAACAACTTGTCTTGTGCTTTCACGTAAATTAGAACAATATTGATGATTTATGCACAATTATAACGCTTATTTTATTATTATCATATGAATATAAAAAAACTTTATTAATCAGAGTATTGATTTAAGATCTTAATGTTACTTTAATTATTGTGTACTAAAAATATTTTTAAATTAATAAATAATCATGGTATAATTGCAACAGTTTTTTTTCTGTTTTTGAAGCTGTATATTTTTATTACAGAAATCATTACTAAAAAAAAAATTCTCAGGTGCCACAAACCCACATCCCTTTGCTAACCGGGTGAGTACTCTTCCAAGCGCTGAACGCTGAAGTTTAAGAAACACAGGGAAAGATCAACTTCTCTTTCAAGGACTCCGTAGCTCAATTGGAATATTATTGGTCGGATATCGAGAGGATGCGGATTCTAATCCTGCTTGGCATCAAACAAAAGATGAATTTTTATAGTATTTTTTTAACCGATTTTTTTTTATATTAGATATAGATATTTTAGGAAAATGACGTACCTCATCCACTGTTTTTAATTGTATTTTATTATATTCCTTATTTAGTAGTTTTTTATATGTGTGTTTATAATGTTTATGTATCACTATTTTTTAAAAATTTCATACTTATATTTATTATATCAGTAGGGGGTCATCCATTCAGACTCTGCCAGAATATCAGCGCTGCTAAGGCAGATCTCTGCTCGCAGCAGCCTATGCTGAGGCAAGGTCCTGGTTAATCTTAGGTTCAAGATTAAATATTTATTTATTTATTTTTATTATTTTTTAAATTTACCTTCTATCAAATTCTTTCTTTCTTTCTTATAGTAAATAGGCGCTTGATCACTATCTCGCCTGATGGTAAGCGACGATGAGATCTAGGATGTCATGTGACGCGCCTAGATACCTATTAACTCATGACTTGAAGACCCATAAATTGTCACAGAAACACAGACTCAGGCAAAGAGTTCCACGCTATTTTTTTACGCATTTTTAATATTAATAATATTTTTAGTATACTTTAGCAAATCAAGTCAACTGATACAGTAGTACAGTCACAATATTTGTATTGAATCCATAAAATCAAAGGGACTTAACAAATACAATGTTTACACAAAGAAGACGTTTTATCTGATTGGAACTAGTCTTAGTAACTGTGTTTGTTTTGTGTTGTGTACCTTTCGAACTGTAACGAATATGTGTACATACATAACTTTTTATATTTGCTGATACGTATTTAAGGCACCTACATATTATATTCATATTATATGCATAACCATACTACCGTTTTACAGAACGGTAGCGATCCAGCTTTTCGCTCCGACGGTCCTAGGCTCAAATCCCGGAAGGGGCAGATTTTGTGTGATGAATAGAAGCATTTGTATCTGAGTCATGGGTATTTATGAATATTTCTATTAATATTACATATCTATGTATCATATATGCATGTCTATCCGTTACCCTAGTATCCATAATACAAGCCTTAAGGTGCTTACTTTGGGCTAGGATAATTGGTGTGATTGTGGGAAATATTATAATTATTATTATATTTGCGGTAGACAAAGTTATTTTATAATAATGCCTGTTAGACTGCGCTCCCACAAGATCTTTGTGCAAGGCACCATAGAATTTTCAAAGGATATCTATAACACAAGCCTTACAATGCTTACTTTGGGCTAGGTTAATTGGTGTGAATGTAACAAATATATTATTATTTTTTGTGAAAAATAAAAAAATATATTTTCGCAATAGTAAATGCAATATTAAGGTATATATCACCTTAAATAAATAAAACTCAAGTGTCGTTTTGTTATGTTAAAAAATTGTCTGTTTGTTTCGGCCAATTATAACGAGATTTTCACTGGCAGTTAGCTGATATTATAAAGGGTAACTTAAGTTATTTTTATTGTTTAGTTAGCTAAAAAAAATAGCAAACCACGACACTAGTTTTAAAATAAGATTCCTAAACAGAAAAAATTACACAAAGTAATTCAGATATAATTTTATAAATTTCAAACATTGAACCGTTAAAAGTATTATGTAGCCTACACCAGCGCCATCTTTTTAAGTTCTACGTCGTCTAAAATGATGTTTCTTCTTTATCGATACTTGTAAAAGTAATAAACTAGATGTTGTAGCCAGTAGTATCTCGAATATGTGCTGGCGTCTGCATAAAAAATACTTGAAAAATTTCAACGGGTCTCTCTGTCTTGTTAGCACTATCGTAAGTCTTCCCTGGTTAGCAAGAAGTGGAATTTATAATTTTTATATATTTTATGAATTATCTAATGCTATCTTATAAGATAGATTATTATAATAGAAAAATACTAGAAAAACTCAACCCGGGTCACAAATGAATTCTCACTTTCTAGATTTTTTTATAGTATTTTTCTATTATAATAATTTATCTTAAGAAGTGTGATTTGAGTCGCGTTTGACATCTGAGAAATGTATATTTATTTCTTGTCATATTTTCTTGGATCGTAAAATTATGTATTTTATGAAGAATATTGACGTATGTATATATGACATATAAATAAACATTCATTTTGTTTGTTATAAAGCTCACTAAATTTAAGGGCGAAGGAAAAATTTCTTTATTCCTGTCTCCATTACAGAGGGTCGTGATCTCGCCAGAATTTATGTTTCGCTTTAATATAGCTCCATAGTCCTCCCACGTGCTATGATTTACTTCAAACTTACTCAAGATTTCAGTGTTACGTATTAACCTTGACAATTACTTATATACATTTGTCAGTAACACGAACTATACAGGCTTATCTCCCCAAAGACTCTCACCTTGTATGAACTTTGTGTTACATCTGTATAACATGTAAGTGGAGACATTACCAAAATTTCGGTCACACTAATATGATACGTAAAACCCTTCGAATAAGGTCGGTTTTCCGATTTGCAATAAATTTCGGGTATACACAATCGAAACGTTACATTAAGGGCTGATTTCACCATAGAAAATAAACGATCAATTCGAGCTAAACTTAGTTTACGCGTTAAACTGAGTTTTTAGTTTTAACCAATATTTATTGAACGTAGTTAAAGTTGAATCTCGTTCACCGACGACGGCCGATTTTCAATGTTTGAGGATAAATGAGTAGAAGAGCAGTATCTGTCATTAAAGCTGTTTACTAAAATCGGATTAAATGATTTTGATGTTTTCATTTTATGTCAATGACATGAGAGTCTTTAGCACGAGCTTTATACGAAAGTTTCGATGATGACTATTCTGCTATTCTTCGTCCAAGATTGCCCATTTTAGACCAATCCCAGTTTTCGTAAACGCGATTGAAATGTAGCTGGTGTAATCGAGGTGGCGTAAACGGGGATCAAAATTACCTCGGTTATGCTAAACTTAGTTTTATTAAGCAGATGGTGAAATTGGTCCTAAATGATAAGGAAGTTCGAACGTCTGTCTGTGTCATTTTATAAGTCGTAAAAAGTTAACCAACTTTTATGCCTTTTAAAACAATAAAATAATATTTATATAATACATAGATCGCAGCTGATGACACGAGCGTCATAATTTAAGTCGTAAACTACCTTTGTTTCAGTTTAACAGATTTTTTACTTTCCATCCTTATAGTGACAAAGCATGTGGTCATACGGTATTTAAGCTATGCTATAATATAAATTTAACATATGTCTTTTTAAATAAATAAGTTTTTTTAATAAAAAAAATATATTTTAAAATAATCGTCATGCATTACATTAACAAATATAACAATGTAGATAAGACGAATTTAAAAGTTTTTTTATGAGGTCTATTATAATTTAAATTACAATTTAAAAATATAAATAATTAAAAAAAGTCGTTTAGAGCTCTACCTACTAGGGTGTCGCAAGCACTGTTAGTTAGTGATATAAAAACTTATAATATAAATCAATATTAAACAACATCGCATACACTATTCTGAATCCAAGACAAAAGAACCTGGGACCTTGGTATCATAAAAATCGGCATGCGAGCCCCCGACTATTAAAGCCATCAACATTGTGAAACTCCCTTCCTGCGTCTGTATTTCCGAGTGCATATAACCGTCCGTCTTCAAAGTCAGGGTGAATCGCTGTCTTTGCGCTTACCGACTTGCCCATGCAAATTTGCAATGTATTTGTCTTGTTAATCTTCTTTCTTTTATCCCCTCTGTATGACCTAACTTCAAGTTGCATTGAATCCATTCAAGATAAAAAAATAAAAACGTAAAAAAACAATGAGTACAGTCTCAGTTTCCGCTTGAAGCAATCGATGTTGAAAACCAAAATGACTCAGTCTTGTAGCCTAAAAGTAATTGGATTTCGTATTGAATTGGTGGGCGAAGGGGGATGCAAGGTAAACACAGGTGAAGACAGGTCGGGCAAACACGATATGTCAAAGATCGAGACCGTACACCAAAGAAGCCATTTTGTTTTCATCCTACTTAATTGGCGGGTCGAGATGTTTTTCCGGGAATAGCAGTTTGTGGAACTAGCATTCAAAAGTAGATAGCTTTTATATTAAACGTTTCATTTTCACTTTTATAGAAAATGCATTAATCGTGAACGGGGTTGGTAAATAATGGCGGTTATCAAGAGACATTTATAACATTCAAAATGGCTGCGAATGTTTAGCTTATACGCAATAAAGTAACTTAAAAATATTTAAATAATGTGAAATTATATGTGATATAGAAACACAATACATTTTTGATAAAACTTATCAGTCAAATATTGTTTAAACCTTGTATCTTATTAGAATAAAACACTTTTTTACGGATTATTGCGCATGTTTTATTTTATTTTATATTTAATTCTGACGTTTCGACTCCTTTACAGGAGCCGTGATCACAGGATGACAGATGTAATCCGTAAAAAAGTGTTTTATTCTGATGTGTAATGTGCGCGTAAGTGTAAGAACTAAATTTGTATCTTATTTTTATACATAAAATTGCCTGTCACAATGTTTGACCGTGATGAACTCCGAAACTACTCAACCGATTTTGAAGGTTTCATTTTAATTTATAACACAACAACGCGTGGCCGAGTCAGATAGAAACTACTCAACCGATTTTGATGATTTTTGAAGGTTTCATTTTAATTTATAACACAGCAACGCGTGGCCGAGTCAGCTAAATAAGTAGTCACCTAAATAAATAAATATGAGGCAACATATACACAGTTAATGAATCAAAGTTAATTATCACTTGTCTTATGGAATTCAGAAACAACGGCGGTTACACAAAACCAAGACACGAGCCAATAAAGAAAAGTTAATTTTCTCGCTGACCCGATGGGGAATCGAACCTGGGAAACTCGAATACTGAGCGAAGCAATTAAATTTTTGAAGAGTGATTATATCTCGATGGTATGTATGAGTTCAAATCTTTTTTTTGCACATTAGTCACGACCACGATGTGAGTTTTGGCGCCAAATTTCATCAATGTAGTATCAGCGGTTTGGCTGTGATCAGTTTTGAATTTTTCTTTCGGTGATTATTCCTCCATGGTATGTTCGATTTCAAAACTTTTTTTGCACATTAGTCACGACCACGATGTGAGTTTTGGCGCCAAATTTCATCAATGTAATATCAGCGGTTTGGCTGTGATCAGCTTTTGAATTTTTCTTTCAGTGATTATTCCTCCATGGTAAAGTCTATATTTTTTTTATATAGCCTATATCCGTCAGGTTGTAATCATGTATGTTCATGCCAAAATTCGTTCGAATCGGTTAAACCGTTAAGTAGCAGGAGGGAGACAAGCGAAATTTGTGAGTTGCCTAAAAGAGAGCTTCGCTCAATAACGACTATAAGTGGCATACATTAAAAACCGTGTTATTCAAAACAATTGAATAGTTAGGTATGTTTTCGATAAAAGATCTCAATACTTTCGTATATCTGAATGATAAGTTATATTAAAGTCAATGAATAATAAGCCTTAAGGATATAAAGATATGAATTATAAAGCAGTTAACAAAACGAGACTGCGGAATAAAGTTATTGTATTCCAGATGAAAAGCTAAATTCTTGTGAATGGAGAAAACAATCAAAGACAGAAGTAACAAACAGATTCTTACCCTGAGGCGAATTGTATATTTACATATAAATTCGAAAAACAACTCAGTCTGAGGCGAGAATCGAACCGGTTTCGTGTTCCGCGAACTAATCAGCCGAGTTACGAGCAGTTAATGATTAATTAAGAATGCGCAAGTTTTAATTACAAATTTTCGTGCCGCCTTTTGTTCGGGATTGCAATAAAAAGAGTTTCGGTTGGATTTGAGATTTTAATTTGTCGTTGTCTTTGGAAAAGATATTACTTTCATATTGTGGAAAGTAATTTGGGAAAGAATTTAAATTTTGATTGTCTCTTTTTACTTTTTCTTTATAATCTGTTCTAACAGATAGTTTTTTTTTTAATTTGCGTGTGTTGAATGTCAAAATGAGGATAAATGACCTTTGTGGTCGTGTCGCTCACATACCGGTTATTATGTTGAAACCAATCTAAAGTTCCGAGTTCAATCCCGCGCCGGGTCAATGTAAAAACGAACTTTTCTATATTGTCTAGAGTCTGGTTGTTGTGGTACCGTAATTGTTTCTGAATATCCTAAAGCAAGTCCTTTAGTTACTATTTGCCCCAGTCTGTTTCGTAACAAATAAAATTTAAGGGTCTTTAATCTCTATTATATAAAAGAAGGACTTTGTGTGTTTGTTACCATAGTTACCATAAGTCTAAGAATAACAGTTTTTATAATCAATTAACGTTACCATAGCAACGCGTTATACCGGGTTATACCAGCAACGCGTGGCCGGGTTAGCTAGTTACTATAAAATTACTTTACTATTACAAAAAACTCAGGTTTAGAACAATGAAAAACAAAGTATGTGACGTTGTCTTATATACATTTATTTATAGAAATCAAGCAGTTCAATGCTCTAATAACAGAAAAATATAGAATTTCATTTCCATGTATTGAGGGACTCAGTAAATAAATCTAATAACTTAACAGTTATATGGATGTCAATATCCTTTCCCTCATCCGATACGACCCGGAGCTATCTAAGATATCTTTTCATACAATCCAAAATATCCCAAACAATGCCTTTGCTATCCTCCAAATTGGCGAATACTATAGTCAATAAGGTTCAATATTGCGTGCGTTTCATCTAGGAGTCTGGAACGCACGGACAGCGTTTCCGGTCCGCAGGGAAGTTGACACTATCGTCCGTATCGGCCTCGGGGCTTATCGGGATCTGACATCTTGCTGTGCATGTATTTGGGAGTCATGTTTAAAACATATACACGTATGCACGTATTATACAGGAAAAACTGTTTCAACCAATATATAGGGGACTGTTTGTTTCATTGGGAAATTTTTATTTGATAACGTCACATTCAATATTATACCAACTGCTTTATAATATTAGGATGGGATTTCAATGGACTGTTTAACGTTATTGCTTGCTTCTGATACTAAATCGGAAACTTATGATAGTTTCTTTACGTAATGGAAATATTTTTAGTACTTCCGTGCACATTACACATTAACCCTTTTAGTGCCATACATATTTTACCAATATATGCTAAAATTGCTAGTAAAAAAGTGCATTTTTATAGATAACTAGCGGCCCGTCCCGGCTTCGCACGGGTGGACAAAATTCTTTATTTTTTTTCTATTATTAAATATTTTTCCGTTAGCGCCATCTAGCGTCCGGTAGGGGAACTACTTGCGGTTAACGCGTTGCTATAGTAAGCGTATACAATGGAAAAAGAGCGGACAGACAAACACACAAACAACAAATTTGTGATCATATATTATAGATTTATATGAACAAGAGTTATATGAACGACGTTTATATAAAAATATGCGATTGAAGATAGTTAGAATGCAATATAATGAATAAAAATACGAACACAGTAACACGGCCGTTAACTACGCGCGCGTGCGCCAAAAGTGAACTGTAAAAGGAGCGCTATCACGACGCTGGCATTTTTCACAACTAGCGAGAACAGCGCGACGGCGCTCCTTGGCACTAAAAGGGTTAAAATAAAACAAACTTATCGTAGTGAAAAAATTAATAACTAAATAAAATGCAAATTAAAAGAATTTTGATTTATATAAATTTAAACAGGAACGTGCCCGATTAAAATATTGTGTAGATACTAGAAAATATATGACGACCATTGCCTTAGTCATCCTGTGATCACGGCTCCTTTAAGGATTATATATAAATTATGCGCAAAAAACCCTAAATAAGTTATTTTATTTACATGAAAATATTTTTCTTCGTCATCAGCCTTCTTATAAGAATCTATCTTAAAGTTCACTATATTGTTCTTATGAGGAAAATTAATCTTAAATTCTGACAGCAAAAAAGTTTATGATGAGTTTATAGAGCATAATATTACAGTATTTTGTAAGTAGAATTTGTTCATTTTAGTTTGTGTTGGTAAAATTTGTGTAAAATAATGAAGTTGTCAAAATCTTTATCTGACATTGTTGCGCCAAAAGTCACTTGGCATACTAAACAAAAGGCATAAATTTGACATACAGTGCAGGTTAGGTTGGGTATATTTTTATTCATTATCTGCCAGTAAGCTATTTCAAATTATGCCAAATGATATGTATGCGTTTTATAATTATGAATTTTAAATTTCTGCGAAAAAAGGTGGACCCAATTTCATGACGCTCAGCTAGGAAATGTAGGTTTTGTAAGATTTTTTTTGGACTTTTCAATGCTATCTTACAAGATAAATTATTTTGATAGAAAAACAACTAGCTGACCCGGTAACGCGTGGCTATGGTAACGCGTATACAATGGAAAAAGAGCGGGAAAAAGAGCGGACAGACAAACACACAAACAACAAATGTGTGTTCTTAGAGTATATATTTAAGTAAAGGTTTGATTGTATGAATCTATATATAATGATTTCATGTGTGCACCAAGAAAAACTACACTACCAGCGGGTAAAAAAAATCACCTCCAAAAATATGATTGTACCATAGGAAATGAGACATCCTGTCTTGTCGCGTGACCAAAACCAGTTACTATTAAACGTCCAGTTAGTAATTTGAACCTGTTAAAAATCAGGGGTCGTCAATCAGAACCCTTGGACACGTTGAATACAAAACTCCCTTTTAAGTAGAACAAAATGCCTTTTACGGTTCCAACTGAATTCCCTTAGAAGGGCAAACTAATACAGCAATTGTAACGCTCGTTTGTATATAGCTAGTACATTTTGAATTTTAACATTTTCCCATAAAAGGGAACCGTCTCATTGGGTAGGGAGTGGAGAACTGTAAAAACAATGTTACATTTTTGGTGATTTCGTTTGACTGCAATTAAAAGAGTATGGTATGTTTAATTGGTGTCATTGGGATTGGGTATTTTCTACTATTACCGATACAAATCAAAACACTTAATTTTTTTAAGAACTAGATGGCGCTGTAGCGCGTAGAAACACGCAATCGTATTGTTTTTGCGGGATTACGTAAGGGCAAGTTTAGTTTTGCAGTGTTAGGATAGCGAGAAAATATGGTAACAAACACACACACACACAAAGTATTGTCAAAATATAATTAGGACTAGCTGCACCCGGCGTGTTTTTCAATGCTCTTTTTTGCTGACTATACGTATAAATTTTTCCTAGCATGCATACAACAATTTTATAAAGTTTCACAACAATCTAATCAATGGTTTTGAAACGCATACGGAAGAAACAGACAAGCATTGATTTTTATTTATACTAGCTGACCCGGCCACGTTGCTATGGTAACGTTAATATATACTCTAAGAACACAATATTGTTGTTTGTGTGTTTGTATGTCCGCTCTTTTTCCATTGTATACGCGTTACCATAGCAACGCGTTACCGGGTCAGCTAGTATATACTCTAAAAACACTTGTTTGTGTGTTTGTCTGTCCGCTCTTTTTTCCATTGTATCAATTAACGTTACCATAGCAACGCGTGACCGGGTCAGCTAGTTGATTATAAAAACTGTTGATCTCAGGCTTATGGTAACTATATATGGTAACAAACACACAAAGTATTGTCATAATATAATGTACTGATAGATAGATGTAACAGAAACAAACATGAGATAAACAAGGAAAGAAAACTTGGTACCATAAAGTTTCAAATCTCTAGAGTGTAAGATACATGCACTTTCTGATGAGCTGTACGGAATTATGATATTGCACAATTCAGGAGTTACGAACAACACCTATGGGATCATCTTCCAATAATGAGCGTATTTCTTATTACTCTGAAACTTGTTAGGAATAGCCTCCAGGGTATATTTAAGTTCGTTCACTTGCCCGTCTAGTAGGCGATCGACCTTTGTTTAAACTATATTAAACATACAAAACTTACACGGATCAGATTTGGTTAGGATGAATGTTTGATTTGTAATATTCACGAAGATGGTGAAATAATTTATAACGATGACTCATCAGAAATCAAAGACGATTTTCAAGTGTGATAAAATCAGAATATTACCGCTAAAAGAATGAAGTGGGTACTCACACCGATTGGGTTTTTAATAACAATACAAATTGTTGAAATACAAAATGAAATGAGGTGTCGATGTCGTAAACATTAATGGTAACGAGGTGATATTCACTTTTAATGTTATTCACTAAAGTGTCATTAGCACCCCTTGTCAATTAACGACCATCTGTACAAAGCCACAGCTATACACTATATGCATTTCATTGCTGATCAAAAAGATAATCATTAATATTCAGTTAATCGTTAATCATTAATGAGTCCAGGGAGGCTAGTGTGCAATCCCTGTTAAGGGTTTCCTCGGCCCCTTGCATTAACCAATTTACACCCCCGATTTAAACCAGTGGGGGTCATAAATTTCACCGGCCCGACGATCTACTTCCGTTCGGTACCTGCTTTTAAAAAGCGGGGTGTTTCATGACCGCATCATAATTGGAGCTTAAAACATAGGGGTTAAGAAGCTTTGTTGAAAAAGGAAAAATAAGTCTGACTTACTTGCGATTGGTCAGTAAACAAATAAGTTGGATGACCATTTTTATACAATTGATCAACTTTACTAATAAGGTATGTTTTTGGGGAGTTGAGAGATGAGAAAGAATATGTCCTCAAATATAAATGGGATAAAATTTGTCGTTTGTACGTAAAAAGATGAAGAGAACCAAACCCATTCTCTAAAAAGTGTCGTAAAAGGCGATCAATAAGACTGGAGGTTTTCACCAAAGAAATCCAGTAGGCTACAAAATGGGCAGTGGCGTTTTTCGATTTATGGTATTAATTATGCTGTTTGGTGTGTAAAAGAATAGAATGGAATCAATCCTAGCTTTAAAGAGTGCCGTAAAAGACCACTAATGTGGCTGGAGGTATTCTCCACACAAATCTCATAGACCCTAAAATGGGCTGTAGCTTTCCTGAATGGTCTTTTGCTTCGATATCTGCCTGTAACGTGGAGAATTTGGCAAACCCTCTCATTTTTATGAGACGCCTCTGCCCAGTAGTGGATAACTTTCAGTTAAAGTGATGATGAAGAATATGTTATACTATTATTAGCATTTTGCTTTTCCAGAAGACGCATATCATTTGTTTTTTGGTTTTATTTTCGACTCAATGCTATAAAATATTTACATGTCGTTACTTCTAAATTGGTGGCAATTGTTTTATTTTGGTTGGAAATTGTTAAAGTTCGTTTAAGTGGAAAAAACAATGTAAAAATAACTTATAAGAATAGCCTCAAGTTAGAAATGGTTGCGATTATTTTTAACTTTGATATTACGTTTCACACGAAAGTATTTTTTCTTGTATAATAATCTTTTTTATTTGTGAAAAATTGCTTCACAAATGTGTTTATAGCATGTTATTTTTAGAGCAAACGATAATCACAGTGTAAATAAAATATTTGGACATTTTAAACTTATTTGAAATTCAATTAACTTTACGCGTCAGTATTCGATGAAGTGAGTTTCTTCAAATGTTAGAGTTAGTTGATACATTTAAATTGGTAAATTTTTAGCTGTTTATCGACATTTGGAATAAACTATTAGCGAGGGGTTGATACCGTGCTTGCATATATTTGTAATACTTGAAGTTAAGTAGGTTTTAAAAACGGAAAAGTTGCACCACGTTGGGCGCCAAAATATTTATTTTGCCTAAAACACTTTTGTTACTACATCTGATATAAGTAATAGAAAATAAATGAACATACTAATTGTCTTAAATATATTTTATAGATAATTTAATTCGGAGCTGTTATTATAAATAAATAACGAGTGTACTGTATGAAAACGACTAATATATTTTTAATGCAAACATTCACCCCTAGATATAATTGGACCTGTTAACATGAATTTATAGATACGACTGGATTGCCTACGAAAGAAGGTTTCGTAGACAATCCGTTCTTCCGGTTATAGTTTATTTGGGCGCGCGGCCACTCTATCCGTGCTAGGCGTCAGATTTCAATGTTACACGAGAGCGTCAGATTTAGTACCGTTACACGATATACTCGTATATAGGAGCCAGTTGCCTCCTCACCTCAGTGTGTGTGGCCTTCTGCCTTGCTTTTACTCATGTCAATGTGCGTGGATGGCGTGGCTTTCCATGTCTCTTTCGCTTTACACTATAAAACTTCACTTCTTTTGGGCGTCCCTTAACGCAGGCTCAATATAGAATTATCGCTGGCGCTCATATTTGATCAGATCAGATAAATTCGCCCATGTGATTTCAAGCAATATGATTTACACGAACTTGTTAACAAAAACAACAACAGTATCATACCGGAGTTTTCATAGTTTACAGCTAATTATATAGTTATTTCTTCATACGCCCTTGAACTTTTATGATTCTATAAAATTGTTTAGTTACAACTAAATTGGTTTTGTACATGCAACGTTTTGATATAATAATTTCTAGTAGCCGTGATGGCTTTTTGGATTTATCTACTATTATTGTGTAATTATGTTAATTATGTGTTTAATACTTTAAAGAGATCGATGTTATAGAAATGAGGATTTAAACTCGATATTAGTGATTGTAACTAACTAAAATACACTCGAGAGCAATGAATCCGGGTCACTTAAAGAATGTTAAAAATCTCGGAAACTAAAAATGATAGGTTAATGCAATAAATTGTATTTAATAGACAATGTAATACTCCTTAAATGAAAGTAAAAAAAATATGAGTCACCATACATTTTATTAACACAAAATTACATAAAGAAAAAAACTGCTGATCTCTCCTTAAAACAAAAATAGGAAACATGAAATGTTTGAACTTTATTACGATTTTCTTGGATTTTAATACTTCGTATTGCCTCCTCGTGCTTCCATTACTGCGTTTACGCGGTTTGGCATGCTGTACACCAAGTTCCTTACACGATTTTAGGGAATATTCTCCCATTCCTCTGTGAGAGCAATTTTGAGCTCACGAAGCGTGATTGGGGGAGGGTTTCGTTGTTTTACGCATCTGCCTAGCTCGTCCCAAGCATGCTCGATCGGGTTGATATCCGGGCTGCGCGCTGGCCACTCCATACGAGTAATGTTCATCTCTTGAAGGTAGTCATTCACAATCCTACCTGTATGAGGTCGGGCATTGTCATGCATAAATATAGCATCCTCACCTAAATTGACCATAAATGGACCAACGTGATCATTGAGGATTTCTTCCACATATCTTACGCTAGTTAAAGAGCCGTTTTCTATGATCACCAGCTCTGTGCGACTTTCAGAAGAAATTCCGGCCCACACAAGTACAGACCCACCACCGTAGGCTACTTTTTCTTCGATGCATGCTTGCTTGAATCTTTCCCCTGGTCTTCGATACACTCTGTGTCTTCTCGTGCTGTGGTACACCTGGTTCTGCCCGTTCCTGGTCTGCGTAGGTTAGAACCAGTTTCTTCGTAACGTCGGAGAACTCTTTGTACTGTTGACAGCGACACACCGACAGTCCTGGCTGTATCGCGCTGACTAACCTAGTTATGCCATGGTTAGCCGGTTTCCAGCATTGTAAGTATTCTGGTGCATTCTTCAGGCGTAAGCGACATAATTTCAGCTTGAATAATGAATATAGAGCACTATCAACATGGTTTATGTACCCACATAAATGACAGATTACAAACAAAAGCAAAACCAAATGCTGTAATTTCGTAGTTCCATCTACGAAAGTGGCCCTTTTTCAAATTTGATTTTTTTATGATATAACTTTACAATAACTAAGAAGTTTTAATACCTTCATTTAAGGAGTATTACATTGTCTATTAAATACAATTTATTGCATTAACCTAGCATTTTTAGTTTCCGAGATTTTTAGGATTCTTTAAGTGACCCGGATTCATTGCTCTCGAGTGTATGTCTGTTTATTTAGCAGAGAAAACTCAATAATATATTTTCGGAGACAGTTACAGTTTTCCAAATTGAGTTTTAATAAAGACTTTTATTTTAAATGGATAAGTTATAAAAAATATGAATGTGTATAGTCGTGTATTTGTCATTTATTCTATACTTACACCAAATGTGGTTGTTGAACTAACAAATTTCGTTCTTACCTGCAACAAAAAGGTATAAGGTTAGTACAATAAAAAAGCCTTCCCTAGCGACTCAATTATATATTGATTTATGTTCAAAGTGAATCGCTGACCTCCTCGGTTAAGATTACACGTTTCAAACGTTTTCCTAGTTCCAAGGTCTAGGATATGATTTCTGGGCTTGGATTTTTCTTAATTGTCTCCTGTCTGGGCGGTTGTGGTATTACCATTGCGATATCCAAAAAGACAAATATAGCTAGTTAGCTAGGGATGTAGGTAAAGTTGTCTGAAATATATAATATTAATGTACAGATTAAAATCATGCTTCTAACTACTTATAAAACATTCAAAGTTTTATCTCATTTTTTCATGTTAATAATAAAATATTCATTAATTAATTTTGTGTTATAAAGAGTCTTACTCTGTATGATAAAGAGTTTTCTGCAAAATTTAATTATATTTATATAAAGGATGAGAGTTCATATATTCCACCCGTCCACCCGCCCAAACAGAAATGTTAAATTCCCTCAGTCAAATTTTAAGTCAAAGGGTATAGAGAACAATATCAGTTGACGAAATTTGATATTCGATTCAATTTATATACATATAAGTTCGATAATTGGTTTATCAGTTGTTCACTATACTATGATTATTTTATCTTTACACATATAATTCTACTGTACGTGTGTATATCACTGAACTCCTAAACGGCTGGACCGAACTAAATGAATTTTTTGTATGCATTTGGGTGGCACCCTGGATGGTTTAGATTCACAAATCAGCCCGGCAAATGGCGCTGCAGTCTGTACAGCAACGCGCGTGTTAAATAAAAAATAAGCGTCCAAAAATTTCTCATTTACGAACCTACGCATTTCTGTCAAATTCGAAGTAACCTCTGTAGCTTAGAGGTTACCGGCATCTGGCCGGGACTAACTGAAAGTCGAATTTCACCTAAGAATTTATTTACCACATTTTTTTCCCTACAAAACCTATTTGGGCTTGTAATGTGTAAACATTAAAACAATTGCTACATGTATTTTTTTGCATTCACAATGCCATATTTCTATAATATATAAAATTCGGTTGTAAAAAACAACCAGGTAGGCACCTGAATAATCAATCAGTAGATATTTGGCGTGTGGTGTCTGTAAAACTAGAATAGTTCCAAGCCAAGAGGACCAGAAAACAGCATCAATTATGATCTATCCACTTGTCAGTTCACGGTAGCAATAGTTGCTACCATAAGCCAACATCCCGCGTCTGTCCCTGGTAGCAATGGCAACCATATTCAAATTTCCGAGGTGCCTGATTTTTTTCTAATTACGATTAATTTTTGAGTCACGGAGATCCAAATATTCTGCGGTGGATTCTTTATTTAATTGGCTTTACGGTATTATTTTTTGTTTGGTCCTAGCTTCATTATTAAGTGAGAAAATGACATTTTTATCTAAGAGGCTGACATTATTTTTTCACAATTCGCACAGCATTGATATTGTTGAGAGGTGTGGGGTGTACGGTAGCTGACTGACAAGTGGCTATTACTCTAATCACCAATCAGCATGCCAAGCATGGAGGCAAAAACCTCACATTTTTGTAGTAAACCTCAGTCTGCCAGTAGGACTGTAAGAAGGTTAGTGCCTTCTATTGTTTTATTGCCGCATTCAATGGTCTTTCGACAAGAATTAATTCTCGTCGAATATGCTCATACACTGGTTGGTTGATTAATAAAGGTAAGGATGGTCACATCTTACACCCATAGGTGGTCCAAAATAAAATTATAATATTTCTTAGATCACACCAATTAGCCTAGGTTAAAGTAAGCAATGTAAGGCTTCTGTTATGGACACTAGGGTAACGGAAACATACATGTAATATTAATAGAAATATATATAAATAGCCAGGACTCAGATACAAATACAATCATCATCATACAAACATCCGCTTTTCCGGGACTTGAGTCCAGGAGCGTCGGTGCGAAAGGCAAGATCGCTGGCGTTGCACCAAATGGTCCCATCACACCAATAGAACCAACCTAAACAGACGTCTAGCAATCAACCAAAAGCCATCCCCGATACGGACGTGTCAACATTCACACAGAGTTGGTAAGTAAAGCCCTCCCGTTTTATGCAATTACCTAATTACCAGGCACGACAAACATGGACGACTAACATGGCGTTGGCGTACGTCACGGATTACGCTGTTTGTGTAATTTGTTGAAGTTGAACCAAGATTGTGGCTCAAACGGTACGGGCCAACAACGGATTATAATGCAAATTTTGTCTTTGTATGAATTCCGGAGACGTCATATGGGAAATGTTAATCAGGTTTTAGGTTATGGCAAACGTTGTGTTAAAGCTGCTCGTCTTAGCAGGTACGACATCTTGAAATACGTAGGTGTGAATTCGCTTACTTTTCCCTTGAGCCAAATTCTAAAAAACAAGAAAAGTTCTACAATAAACATAATAACAGCACTTATAAAGATATTTTAACTATCCAAGAGTTTGGTGAAGAATTTGATGCTCACTTAAAAGAAAAAAAATTAAATGGTTGTAAATCAGAATTCCTTTGTTGATTAAAAACAAACTCTGTTTTCTTCATTGAAAGAATTGTTACACTCAACATTTTTTATATAATCTCAAAACCTGATGAATCTATTCGTTGATTAGCCGACCCAATAGGCGTTACCCTGTCCAAATTGAGAAAAGAGTGATAGGTACAGACAAATATCGTGTAGAAAAAAGCGGTGTCCGTTTTACACGAATTTTCCATCTCTTAAACCAAGAGGAGATACAATTAAATTCTAAATTGAGAGTGATAGAGATGGGATATCAAACCTAAACTATAACGTATAGACGTATACTATATATAGAGCTAAATTGATCAAATAAAACTGAACTGCTCAGAATTTTGTATATCAGTGGGCTTTGGTGCATATATTGTTCCCAATTCCCGCTAGATTGCAGTAAACATTACAAATATTTATATTCATATCTTGTGAACCTTGAAAGATAGTGAAACACTCAACGAGAGTTCACTATGCAACATACGCGTAAGTTTAAGTTAAATTTGTGTTACAATTTCTTAAGTTTTTATTGATGCCCATTGACCATTCTTGAAGATTGTTCAAAACAAATTTACGAAACAAACAGAAAGACGTTTAAAAGCCATTATATAAATTGTAATTTTTCCCATCAAAATAATTATTAAATTTAATTCAGATAATATAAAAGACGTTTTTAATGATACTTTGGCTCAATGCATTATGTTAGTGAGTGAGTAGTGTGATTTTAGCTACTGAAAATATTTCCCAGTGTAATTATCTAGCTAGGGAAAATTAATGATTTATTTTCATGAGCAATCGATCATCATGCATCACAGACCATCTGCTTGGCAGACAGACTAATGAGTGAAGGAATTGATGACCTAAAAACCTCATCGCGAGATTTTATGGAAAGCGTTATATACATATATTAACAGGGCTAAGAATATATGGAGGACTAACACTTACAGGACTTTCTTTTGATATTGAACTATTTTACTGCTATATTTTTATATGAAAAGAAATTGCAGGACGCGAACCCATATAAATTCTTATAAACCTTTTTCGGCGAGTCATTTTTTTATTACATTTTGAACTAATATACATTTTTGTACCTACTTAAAAAATGAGACAATCGTTATAACCAAACATAGAAAAGAAGTTTTTGCAAACATTCCTCTTGGAAAACTTAAAATTTAGAAAACTACTGGTGTACTTTTACTTTTTAGGCAATGGCAGTAGTGTTGCCCAAATTCAGTCTTGGTCTTGCAGTCTTGGTCTTGTTCTTGCGTTTTTGCAAGACCAAGACCAAGAACAAGACCGCGTATTTTTAGCAAGACCAAGACCAAGACTGACCGTGCAAGACTTGAGCAAGAACAAGACTAAGCCTGCAAGACTCTTGCGTCTTGCAGCTAGGACTTAGCGCTATTTCACGGAGTAGTTAGGTGTAACAGTTCGGTGTATAGGTACGCTTAGGAATTCTATGAGACGCAAAAAACTGTATCAAAGAATATGAAAAACTGGATCTATGCGCATTACGACTAATACCATAAACATACCTACATAGCGAATAAAAAAATATCCATTAAAATCAAACTGAGTGCATGCATAGTTATGTTTTAACCATCGGCACTTTGATAATGCGGCATCAAAGGTTTTGTACTTACTTCTCAAAGAAATTTGCTGCTTTTCGGAAGCACATGGTTATAATACACGCGCCGGCGGCTTCTTTTGAAATCATATACAACAATCGTTGCCGCCGCGCCGAAATCACAACATTTGACACTATTTGATTGCCGCCACAGGGCGTAGGCGTAGGTATACTCATGCAAAATAATTTCGAATTTTAAGAGTACCTACAGGTGTTCCAAAGAATAAATAAGTTTCAGAGTGCTTATAATGAAAATGAATACATTATACTGATCACGCAAGTAGTATTATGATTAGAATAAAATGGTAAGGATAGGTAGTAGATGTCATAATAATTTATTCTAGTAAGTATATATTATAATATTGATTATATGGTTTTAAACTAATTACTTAGGTACTATTATTGTACATTTAGTCATTATATTTCTTAAGTTTTTACAAGAAAAAATAGCAAAAAAGTGTTCAAATATCACCCGTTTGATAAATATTGTAGCCACTTTTAAATATACTTGAAACGTGTAAAAAAATTCTACATAATTAATAAAATAATATAAAAAGCGTAGGTACTTACCTACTAATAAAATAAAAAGCCTGCGATTTATTATTAGTAAATAATCACGGCAGCCGAGAGTGTGTCTCCACTTTTGAATACATAAATCATAACCAGATCACTAGAGCCACTTCAAAAAAGAAATTTGTAATTCCTAGGGTTCAAAATTATTTTGGTGACAGAACTTTACAGAAGCGTATACCATATCTTCTTAATTCGTTGCCCGAAACTATTAGATGTGAAACGGATAAAAATAAATTTAAAAAAATATTAAAAGATTATCTGATGACTACTATTTAACACAACAATTGTATGTTTTTATTTATTTTTTTGCATTCACAATGCAATATTTCTATAAGATATAAAATACGTGTGTAAAAAACAACCACGCCTCCGAGCCCATCTGAGGGCTCGGAGGCGTGGTTGTTTTTTACACACGTATTTTATATCTTACAACAATTGTATCTTATTATTATCACCGCTAAATTTTCCTTCAGTTTGTTGTAATTCAGTCTAAATCCAATTATTGTGCACTTAACTTTACCTGATACAGTTATAGTTGTATTATATACCTACATAATTATAATTATAAGCTAAGAGACTAAAGATCCCTCAGTCAAACCGACAAGTCGGTTTTGTGGGACTAAATTGTATCTTTGTATTTTTTTTTCTTGTATATGAAATAAATAAATAAAAAAAAATAAATAAAAAAAAAAAAAGTATTTACAAGCAGTGCCCGCGACTTCGCCCACGAAGAATAGTAACTTTGGAGGTATAGTGACGTTCAGGATTTATTTATTTATTTTAAAACTTCTGTCATCAAACATACAAACAAACTCTTCAGCTTTATAATATTAGTATAGATTAGTATAGATGTACGCCAAAACATTCACTTATATGTAAAGAATAGTGATTGGCACTAATTCTTTACATATATTTTATTCACGCGTCGCGTCTGTACAAGTAGGTAATAATCTGTGTTTGTACGCCGCACGCGGCATCGTTTGATTTGCGGCGGCATCCTTTTAATAGAGCCGGCACGTGGCGAGGCGGCGCGGTAGAAAGCAAGGAAACGTACTATAAACAAAGGAATTATTTTAATTCCAGTCATTTCCAATTGAGCTGTGCTTCGAGTCTAACTTAATAATTGTTTTTACTAATTCTTGTTGTTTTCTAAAAACGTATCACGTGTACAATTTAATATGAGTGACGAAGATTCAAATTATTCTAGTCCGAGTAACGAGAGTTTGAGTCACAGATCTAAAAGACCCAAAAGCAAATTTGAGGAGTTTTTCGAAATAATTCATGCATCCCAAACTGCCTTGTGTAAATTGTGCCAACATAAAAAGACTGAAATAAAAATGAAAAACAGAAACACTTCAGGCTTAAGGAAACATCTAATATCTTTCCACAAAAAGGAATCACAAATATTTCTTCCTGTTAAACCAAAATTAAGTGGAGATATCACAAGCTTTTTAGTAACCGCTGGAAGAAGTGGACAGGTAAGAATATATTTTTTTTATATGAAAACTCCAGGAACTCAAAAAAGTCTTTTTTGAACAAATGACTTTAAACTGACTTCGGAATATTTTATAGATATTGATAAAATAGTAATACATAGGTACATATTTCGCGTCATTTTTAACAATGGTCGAAATTGTCGCTACGGGAATTTTAACTCCGCGTAGCTGTTCATGCGATACTTTCAAAAACGCCATTAACTTACGTAAGTATTTTTGAGTTAGTGGTGTTTTCATCTAGGGGTGCGACATATTAAGTATGTAATTATCGTCTTAAATATTTTTATAAACACCTATATTTTCATTTGTTTTCATAATCGGCCAGTAACAACTAAGTACTTTATTTTGGTAAATTACAGTACAGTGCAACCTTAATATAACAAATGTCAATTTAACGATTTTCTCGATTTAACAACAACAAACCTCCTCCTCCTAAACGCTCAAACCTAGTATGTTTTAAATAATAACACAAGATTTATTGTTTTATTTCAGTCGGAAAACAGCAGTGACAACATCACGACAGCTACAGTTGATTGGGTAGTGAAAAAATATCTTCCCTTCTCATTTTTCGATGACGAAGCTACACAAGTATATTTTCGACGTATTTGCCCTAATATGGAGTTTCCTAAAAGGTCTACACTTAGAAGGAAAGTCAAAGAGCGATTTGAAGAGCTCCAATTTAATCTCAAGGAACGACTTCAACAATTATCATCTAAAATGTCATTTACCATTGATGGGTGGACGTCAATTGCTGGTAGGAGTTACTACGGGGTTACTATGCATTATATAGACAACGAATGGAAGTATCGATCTGTAGTTCTTGATTTTATACCATCACGCGGTCGACATACTGGGGAAGATATTGCAACGATTTTCCATGAATGTTTATTGGAATATGGCATAATTGATAAAATACAAGGTATCACGGTCGACAACGCAACTGCAAATACCAAATTTATGTATGAACTGGGCAAACAGTTGCCACACTTTGATTCAGACAATCAACATTTCCGGTGCTTTGCTCACATTTTAAACCTTGGTGTACAAGATTTATTAGAGACCTTAGCATTACACTGTGAGTCTGACACTAACGCGCAAGATCAGCAGTATGAAGACTATGCAGACGAAACTGAGGAAGATGAAGAATATGCACCAAATATTGCTGACTCGCGTACATCTGTAACAAAGTTACGCAGTATTTCCAGTAAAATAAAAAGAAGTGAGATAGTGAAGAAGAAGTTTCAGTCTGCTTGTGAAGCAGCTGGCGTGCCATCAAATCTAAATGCCATTCTTGACTGTCCAACAAGATGGAATTCCACACATGATATGATTGGATTTGGTTTAAAAGTGAGAGCGGGCATTAACATATTGTGCAGTTCTGTCACCGAATTGAATGATTTTCAAATCACAGCTAGTGAATGGCAGGTACTCGAAAAATTACATAAATTTCTAATAAACTTTAAACTTTTAAGTACAAAACTTGGTGGAGACAAATATGTTACATTACCGCTAGTCATTGTATCATTCAATCTCTTGCTAGATAAAATTGAATCCATGGTAAAACAGTTAGATGAGAAACCTAATCGATCTGAAGTGGATGAAAGGCTCATTCTAGCTTTCCAAGCAGCTCGAGACAAAATGCTTAAACATTATAAGAAGAGCAACTGGATTTATTGTACTTCTTTAATTTTAGACCCAAGGCATAAGGCTCAGACTTTTGACCTGACAATGTGGGGGAAGCAACTTAAAACAGAAAGTCTGCGCAAGTTCAATGAATTTTATGAAGAATATAAAAGTCTACACTCACTGAACAAATCTCTGGAATTGCCAAGAAAAGAAAATAAAGTATGTGATGAAGATGAAGACATTATAGACTTTGATAAACTCTATGAATGTCCCTCGACGTCATCTGGATCTTGTCTTCAAGGCTTAGTGATAGACGAGTTGGAGGAGTACCTGAGAAAACCAAGAACTGCCAGCTCGGAAGACATTTTAGATTGGTGGAGGACGCATGAGACAGAGTATCCGACTTTATCGAAGATGGCCCGTGATTTTCTCTCAATACCTGCAACTTCAGTACCTGCTGAGAGATTATTTTCTAAAGCATCATTAGTAATTAGAAAACATAGAAATAGGTTAAGTGATGAGTCAGCCAGATGGTTACTTTGTATTAATTCTTGGTCAAAAGAATTGATATAAAGTAACATAACCTAATGATAAAGCTGTTGTGTACTGTTATGTTTGATTTGTGTTGTATTTTATTTTTGATTGAAATAAATGATAAATCATAAAACTCTTTTATTAAATTTCATGCAAGTTGAGGGTTCAATCTCTTTCTAGACAGACATTGTTATTTAAAATACAGTCAAGTTATTGTAATTAATTTGTTTTTTTACATGTTTTAGCAAATGTAAGCTTATAAATCATAAATGTTTATTAAGAAACAGTTACTTCCATGGAAAACGACATATAGGTCAGTTGATTTTTCGACTTTCTTATCAAATCTTCAGTTATTTATTAATCTGATTGATCTTTACTATGGCTATGTTAATTCAAGCTCACAATGTTCCAATTCTAATACGTTTTTCTAAGATTTAAAGTAAACTTTAATAAATAGCAATAGACTAATAGGTAATTGCAAGACTTGCAAGACTCTTGCTGCAAGACCAAGACCAAGACCAAGACTGCAAGCGCAAGACCAAGACCAAGACCAAGACCAGGTGTATTGGCGCAAGACCAAGACCAAGACTGGCTAAGTCTCGTCTTGTTCTTGCATTTGGGCAACACTAAATGGCAGACATAAAACATTATTTTTTTAACTATCTTAAGGCGGTTAACACACTGCACCGCGCCCCGTCGCGTAGCGCGTGGCCGCAGATTTTATCATTGTATGCAAGAATCTCAATTAATATAGAAAACACGCCTATGTCAACACACTGCCGACGCGGGAACGCGGGGCGTGAAGAAGTAGGGTCAACTTGTATTGAAAATCTGCGCGGAGAAGCAGATTACACCGCTAAGATAGGCAGATCTGCGCCTCCGCGCGGGGGCGCGTTTTCTGTCGCTACGCGCACCGCGGCGGGACGCATCTCTAGTGTGTGAACCGCCTAAGAGTAATATGATTCACATGACATTTTATATGTCTCCTAACTAAGATACAATTGTGTTTGTAAAAGTGATTTAAAAACAAGACATAAATTGTTGTATTAATTGATGCTTGGCCTTTTTGGCAGAAAAGACGCTGGGACAGAAAAGTTCTCAAGTGGACCAGAAGACGAAGTGTGAAGGTCGCGGGAAGCATCTGGATGGGGCAGCGCTAGACCGGTCATTGTGGAGATCCTTGGGGAAGACCTTTGTTTAGCAGTAGACGTCATTGTGCTGAGATTTTTTTTTATTTTATTTAATAGGGCTTACCAACTAAAACATAAAGATAGGTTACATTAAAAGTACCGCACTTAGCAAAAATGTATCATATATGCATTTAACTTAAAGGTAAGCACAGCATTATTATACATAGAAGACGCTTTCAGTTGCGTATATTATTAATTAACATTAGATACTTGAAATTAGGACATTATTAATAACAGAATAAAAACTTAAAAGAATAAAACTTAAAACTAAAAATTAATCCTACAACAGTCCAAAATTGATTTTTTAAAAGAAGCTTTTGAATCAGAAAAAATATTTAAATTATTATTTTGAAATATCAAATTATAATTTTTCAGCATCGAGCAAACAGGAGAAAAACTTCCATAACTGTTTTTTCTTAAAGGTACTGAGAATGGTTTATAATTATGCAGACGAGCTGCAACTCTAGGAACTAATATATTAATTTGTGATAGGAGAGACGGACAATCAATATCATGGTTCAATAATTTATAAACCAAAACTGGTTATTATTGGCTATGGTGATATTTCGATTTCACTGTTGATAAAGGAGTCACTTATATTCTCCATGCTCCAGAAGAGAATCCAGAAAAGTGTAGTATAACAAACTCCAAAGTAATTGCGATCAAGTAAAAGCTTACTTGCAATTTTAACGAGCATTATGAATTGTGTGAAACATTAGCGTTGCCAACCATTGTGTTGTATTCCCCTCATATATTTTCGCATACACGTTTTCGTAAACAGGTACGATTAAATATGATAGAGTGTGAAGTTTCAAAGTGCCTTACTGTGCGTTGTGATCGTTACCGACGCAGGTGGGTTGGCGAGAAACCATTTGTTATACAATACATCTCAAGTGAAAGGAGGGTTCCGTATATTGCTTTAGCATTCACCGGGGATGAGCTAATTGTATAATATTACCATTTAAAGAATATATGGAGAGTGCCTTCGTTTTATGTATGTTGAATATTAGTGTTGTATTCTTATGGGTTGCGCGTATCAAGTATATTTAGGGGGTCTGGTTACCCCACAACTCTTGTGAATTATTCCGTGAAAATATCATAACTTACCTCCCTCATTTAATTGGAACTCGTGCGAGTGTTGGCTGCTTAAATTGACTAAGAATTTTTAAAAATAACTCTAATAATAATCAATGTAAAACTTTGTATATTTATTTAGTCTTGATATTTCACGAGAAAAGACTTTAACGTTTAATATTAAGCAACAGTTTAAACCAGAATGCTTTTAGATATGTCAATTGCCATTACTTCCAACCCAAATGCCAGATGTGTATATTTGACAGTCTGTTAATCACGCTGATGGCGTATCACCATCGATGAGGTCGAGATATCGGAAGGGTGACAGAGCAGAACGCATGGAGATTACAATAATTCGATGAGAAACGCCAATCGGATTAATGCACTTCATTTGGAAACTAATCGCTGGAACTATTGTACTTGTAGAGCTAACTTGAATTTGAAGCAGCAACTTTGATAGAAGCATGCGAAGAGTAAACAAGAATTAAAAGGAGCTTTGTACTTAATTGTATAAATGAATGAAATGAGTGATAAATACTTTATTGTAACACAATTATTATCTTAAATAAAATAAAGAACAATAAGTGATACAATAGGCAGTCTTATCGCTTAGAGTGATTTATAAAAGTCTAGCTTTGGATGGTGAGAAATAACGCAATAAATGACTTAAAATCATTATAAACTAGGTCTGCAATGCTGCTGCTGTTTGCAAATACTGAGCGAAGCCTTACCTTACCTAACCTCACCTAAATTTCATCAATGTAGTCTCAGCGGTTCGGCTGTGATCAGCTTTTGAATTTTTCTTTCGGTGATTATTCCTCCATGGTAAAGTCTATATTTTTTTTACATAGCCTATGTCCGTCAGGTTATAATCATGTATGTTCATGCCAAAATTCGTTCGAATCGGTTGAACAGTTAAGTAGCAGGAGGGAGACAAGCGAATTTTGTGAGTTGCCTAAAAGAGAGCTTCGCTCAATAAATAATTAAATAAAGTTTTACGTAATAATGTTGTTCAGTCCTAAAAATTGTTGCATTAGTTAATAAATTAATCTTTACATGCATGTAACACGATCCAGTGTTGCTCCATCCATTTCAACGTCATATCGAATCTATTTCGTGTCATTATCGTTATTCTTGTCATTAAAGTTACCATGTTTGATGATGTCAACAACATTTCTAGTCGTCATACGTTTTTCTCATCATGCGCTTTCACACGGGCTATCTGGTCTGTGGATCATGGGCAATTACATAGGAACATTACACCAGCGTTTAGCTGATACGCTGACAGACGGTCCTGATTGTTGTGCCTCACGACGTCTCGTCACGACTGCCCGCAATATCTAGTGGTGCAGGAAACACTGACAATGCGGACTTCCAATGAGAAAACTTTTAGAAAATTTTAACATTTCAGATAAGAGTAAGAACGAAGATATTTGTTTAAGCGATTATACAATGCCGAGCGAAAATAAGCAGTCACTTACATGGATGATTTTATATGCTAAACAACTCAAGATTATTTCATCAGTATTTGATCACGCATAAAAGGTCTTGAAGTGTAAAATAAAACTCTTTTTGAACAATTTTTGTTCAATGAAGCTATCTTTACTTGTTTATAAAATACCGTCGTAAATGCAAGTGAGTAGTAATTTTTATACGTCAAAGTATTAACGATAAATTACTAAAATTATTTTATCGTCTCAACGACTTTAAGTTTTTAGTGACAGTGATAAAGTGATAGTACTGAAGATTTCACATGAGGTGTTTAAGTAAACAGTAAAAGAATCGGACAATAAATCAAAAAAGTTTTATGCTGTTCAAATACAACCATTAAAGAAAGAGATTTACACGAAGTCAGGCCTTGACACGTTTAATTCCACGATTAAAGAAGAATTGAAATCATTTGCTAAGAAATTCATTTCAAACGGTTGTAAAATATTATCCAAAAGATCGAGAATGAGAAACAATTGATCTCCGTAACAAAGAAATTTTTAAGTGGTAGGTATCATAATTTTTCAACAAATTTGATCAGTAACATTAATTATTTCGTACTTAATGTATTATATTGTATTTAAAATTGGTGTAACAAAATTTAACTAAATGGCTTCTTATATCCAAGAAAATTCTCGAAGGATTCTAAATAGAAAGTTTAGTAAATTCTTTCAGTTCCACGAAGTTTGCCGCTCAGATTTACTGCTATGAAAGGCCATCTTTATCGTGGTAAATAAGAAAGCGACTGTAAGAGACGTATCACAACGAGAATCTTTATAAATGGTTTATGTTGGAGCATTACATGTATTATTTGAGGATCTGCGGGTGACAACTAAATGTTTCAGACTGGATTTTCGTTTGGTGCGTTAATAAGTTTAATATTTTGGATAATCCTAACTTATGTACGAGTAAGTATATAAAATAATAGCTGACACGGCCACGCATTGCTGTGTTATAAATTAAAATGAAGTACAATTTAAGTCGCAACAAATCTAGCAAAATAAAATAAAAAACATTGAAACTGTCGGTAAAACAAGCGGTCAAACTCTGCAGGGATTTTTTATATACTAGCTGACCCGGTCACGCGTTGCACTTATCACAACTTGCAATATTTTGTTTATTACAAATTAAACTAAAAACCTATCTTATATCATAAGTAGCAACACATCCAGCAACATGAAAAAGTCATCAAAATTGGTTGAGTAGTTTCGGAGTTCATCACGGTCAAATAGTGTGACAGGGATTTTTTAAATATATTGATAGATGCTGTGCAACCCATCTTTTATCGTGTCTATAATCAAGTATATTTTAAAATAGACACTCTTTTAAATTAGCGGGTTCAAATAAACAAGCTTCGGCCTTATTTTATTTGTATAGACAAAGATATATAAACTTGTCGACGAAAATGGACTGGTATAGAACAATAAATTGAACCTAAGGATTTCGCCGTAAAAAAACCTAGTAACGCTGCAATATTTATTTGGTGCTACGGTATCAATCCTGCCTCTCGCACCGACGGTTTTTTTTCTCACATACCCATTATTCAGGTACTAATATTCATTACACAAAGATCTGCCCCCATCCGAGACAAGAAACTAGAACAGTTAGTGCGAAAGGCAGAATCTTTTACTATTCACTACTGTTTCACCATCTTTTGATTTTATGCCAATCTAAGTTGGGCATAAAAAATTATGCGAAAGAAAATGATCCATTTTTTGGTAAATATGTTTCTTTTTAAATCACGTGCTATGATTAACCTTCTTTTCTCTGCTATCCGAGTTTTAGCAGTTGAATCTATCATCAAAGGAATTACAGCAGATATTTTGTCAAGTTCAAACGCTACATTGTCGAGGTCAAAACCGAACGCGACCTGAGGTTACCGATCGCTGCGCAGATTAGCGGAGTACAAGTTCACCCCTCATTGTCTAAGACGCTGGAAGTACTGTTATTGTGTACAATCCAGCTATAGGATATTTGCCTCATGATTTATGCGCGTCAAATGTTATAATGATGGGGCATTTTCTCAGCTATTTGGAGTTAGAAAGTAAGAACGGTCATAGCTGTTTACTGGTACATTGGAAAAACTGTAAAACGTGTTATTACTGACTTATTTAGTTCTTACACTTAGTGCACCTTACACATTTGAATATATTTTTTTAAGGATTTTGCGTATAATTTATTCTATATTTAATCTCGATTAATCATCCTGTGATCACGGTTCCTGTAAAGAAGACGAAACGTCAGGAATAAATATAAAATAAATTGTTTTGTTAAAGTATCATAGTGACGTTGAAATCAGTGTTAGTTTTTGAATATTTTTTTTTAAAAAGCTACTTTAGATTGTATTTATATATGATGTTTCAAAACATAGGATAAAGTGAAAGTCTAGACGAAGAGCATCACTAGGGCTGTTCCGCAAATTTTGTAAGTTTTTGAGTTGTGTATTTCATAACAAATCTTAAGTGTGAAATATGGTGGAATGGTATCCAATTTAACCATAATTATTTTTGTTTATGCAAGATATGTTATTTATCTATTTTTGGACGAAAATCGAGCACTTATCTGAGGGTCTATGCCCAATGGGTTTTTTTAACGCAATGTTTACTTACGTTCTTAAATGGCGAGTGAGCTTCGCGTCTGTATCGCGATCCAGGCGCGAATTAACATATTTAAAAGTAGACCTTTGAAAACACGAATTCATAGTCAAGCTGCGATTGATTCATCTTAGTATCGCGTTTGTATCGCTGCAAGAGCGCGTCGCGTTTAAAAAGCCCTTTATTAATTGATTTTTTGCGTTAAAAAATTAACTCGAAAATATAGGAGTGATTCGGGTAGCACCAGTGATTATCTAATTTTTGGGACATCCTTTGACACAGTATGTGTTTAAAACAATAAATTGTTTCAAGAATTTCATTAAATATTTAACTGCGTGTATATCTTTATGGTTCCTCCGCGTTATTTATATCAACATTAAATATTTTATTATCCAATACAGTCCAAGTAAAACAGAATTATCAACGTCCTGCCCATTAAAACCGATAGTAACAATAATCCGACTTTTGATTATCGAGGGCACAACTTTAGGTTGAGTCTCATTTCCGATTGGTACTCTGTCGCACGGATCGGGGTCCGTCTGGCCCGAATGCGCCACTACTAAATTATCGACGGGCTTACTTCGACAGAGTTGTAAAGGCGGCTAAATAGTGGATGGACCCGTGGGACCGACCTATGTTATCTTTACGAGTGTTCGAGTTAGATTAGTTTTTGTTCTCTTGCTTATTATTGGAAATATGGAGCTCGTTAAGGGGGTATCGGAACAGTTATGGTCGATGAACAGTTATGGTCGGACAGCATAAAACTGTAGCTTTGATATTTCTATCTACAATCCCATTATATCCTCGCTTTTATAAAGTTTTATTAGCAACGGTACTGGAAACTGATAATGTAAAAATATGATATACCAACCGTATATCATATTTTTACGAGTATTATCAACAAATATTTCAATAAACAAACATTAATGTTAGTAACAGACTAAAAATTACAAGACATGGTAAAATAATGGTAAAATAAAATTTCGTTTCAATTAATATTAATTAAGTGACCGTGAATGTTAAAAAAGATATTAATGTAAAAAGAAAAAAAATCTTATTTTAATCTAAAACAGGGTTTTGCCATAGGTGCATTGGAGATCACAGTAGAATACGAAAATTCGGGAAACGTTTCTTTCCGATTTTGTGGTCTTCAGGAAGTGTCCTTTTACCCTTAAGTTCAAAGGGTTGATGCTATTCTTCTCTGCCATAAACGGCTGATTGGAGTATATATATTATATTACCCATTTATGGATCACATGTAATATCTATGCGTTACCCTAGTATTCATCACACAAGTCCTACAATGCTTACTTTGGGCTAGGCTAATTGGTGTGAATGTAAGTTATGATATTATTATTTAACTAAATAGAAAATTTAATGTAAACCGAACATATTTGCGGTAGACAAAGTTATTTTATGCTAAACCCTGTCAGACTGCGCTCTCACAAGATCTTTGTGCAAGGAACCATAGAATTTTCAAAGGATTTACAACTTCCACGACCAATAAATAGCATCATAATTTAGCTTCCATCAAACGAGAACGCAAAGCAAACAGTTTGGCCCTCGTGGCATTAACAATGCTCCCCCATTCGATTAAAGGAGAGGAAATAAAAAGTCCCCCATCTCTATTTCATAATTTGCATCGCAGACGCAAATAAATTTAAAATATTGCCGCGAAACCTTAATTTTTCCCTTTCTGATGTACCAATCCATCTTAGATGACGTTTTAACTACACCTTGAGGGACGGTATGTTGGTTACTCCATATAAAAACGTATTTATATTTCTTAAATTACATGCGCGATGCAAAGGGAACGGCTCTAAAGAAATAAAAAGTGATGAATGGTGCAGCGAGCTTGCGGACATTCCGAAATTCTCTACGGGTAATATTCTTTTTTTTTAATTACAATTATTTTGAAGATCTTATTGCAAAAAGATTTCATGCATATACCAAATTCCATAAACCAATTGAAAGGTAAATTGAAAGGATAATAAAAATGATCTATCATATCATCAATATACGAGAACAAGAACATATAAGAAGACAAACGATGTCTACGGTGTATTCAGAAATATTCCATAATTCAAAAATGCTTTCTTGCACTACGTTTTAAGATCAGGGAAACTGTCGTGTGTGCCTTTGATTGTCGACCGAGCTGAATAAGGGGGTGGCGTAATAAAATTTTAAATCGGAAATCAAATAAAATTGCAAATTCAAAACGCGTACGGACTAAGATCTGGATCTGTTACGGCCGCTCGAGACGTGGTTCGCGATTTTGAATGACAAATACGTTACGATGTTTTATTGCTGGCAGTTTTATTTGCCCTCTCAGAAGGAGCGGATAGCAAAAGATGACATAAAATTTTATTTCTTGTTCATGGGACAATCTTAGATAAGGAGACGTTGGACCTATTAGAATGTTACTATTGTGTTACTCAATAGGTATCCTTTAATCGTTCTCATTTTATTTCCTGCAACAATAATGTTTACTAGGATTGGTTTTGTTTTACGTAATGTACAACAATATAATTTGTTTGTTGACCAAACTATAAGTTACTATCGTATAAAACTTTGTTTAGTTCTTGTTTGTTTATTCTTGGGATAGTGGTCGGATCGTTGTAACTTTTGAGACAATATCTAGACTACTTTCTCAGCGTATTTGCTATCCTCGTTCTTAGTTTTTATCTAGATGGAAATCTAGCATCTAACTTTTATATTCTCCGAAAGTCCAATTGCATTGCATCAGCAGTATTATAAGAAAAAAAAGACAGCTTTTATGAGGTTCCGTAACCTCCGGATTCGATCTCCTTCCTTCCCCTATTAGATCCAGACAGTTCAATGTAGAATTGCTGATTTTATTTGTTTCTCTGCTATTTTCGTGCAGATTCACCCAACTTATTGTTCTCTGACAATTCAGAGCTCTTTCAATTTGAATAATTCCGTCAGCGAAAACATTTTCAAATCTTCTTTAAATTTTTAATTACTAAAGATATCTACGACTTTATTTATACAGACAATGAATGTTCAATTTTAATATCTCGCAACTTGCTCAAAGAACATTTGCCATCATTAATTTTGATGTGATAAACTTGTGATAATAGAAGTTTGTTCGTGAGCTCAAAGTTCACAATTATGATTCAAATAACAAATTTTGGCGAATTTATCGACTGTAATAATACTGTTCAATGAGCTACCAATATTCAAATGTAAAGATAACACGGCTTAATATTTCAATTGGGATGTAAAGAGTGGGGGCTATTACGGACCGTGCTGGCCGTGATCGTATCTACAAGCCACCGTGGGCTATTGAGGGGTAAGACGCCTACTGATATACGGAGGCAGGGATGCAATGGAGTCTCTTTAAGTCAGAATATAGCACTCATTACACAAAAATAACTAGTCTAATGACTCTTTTAAAATTGTTTTCGAACTATATCAGTGAGTAAAATTTCCCTTATTATTTATTGCCGAAATTCGAAAAATAACAACAGTAAAGATTGACAAAGTATTATTAAAACTAGAAGATACCTCGTTCGCGCTTGACTATTATCTGACTGATGGTAAGCGACGCCGACGATGCGATCTAGTATGTGACGCGCCTGCCTAGAAGAGACCTATTCACTCGACATCAGCTTAAACAAAACCAAGTCTTGATTGTAACTGCATAATAATATTGCAGTAAGCAAGCTCCACAGTCCTGTTCACCTGGTAATAGTAGCAAAAGTGCACCTTCCCGCGAGCTCGCCAATCAATATGGTAGCTGCAATTATGTTAATGCACCGCCCTCGGCCGCAAAGTCCGGCTCAATTGAAAATGTAAACGACTCCTGTGGACTCTTGCGAGGCTATGATGGCGTGATACGAACAACGATGCTGTTTAAAGAGTTAAAGTTTCCCTATAGTTTGGAAGTAATGAATACTGGTCAAGCAGTTAAAATTGTAACTTAGTTGTTTGGCTAAAATGTTTTATACTTTCTTTAGTTAAAAATAAACAGACATAATACAGATGTTCAATTTATTACGTGGACAACAGGCTTAGTGTATTAAAAAAGTTAATAAATATAATATAATCATATTCTTGTGAGTAACATTTTATACCTTTCCTTATTGAAAACAGTATTTTGATAACTTTAATATTTAGAGAAGGATGGATGAATGTGTAACATTTATTATTGTGATAATGGAATACTTCCATATTGGTTCTAGAACCTGATGAAGTGTTTGCGTTTGATAGACTTGTCAGTTGAAAGATGTCCTGATTGTCGTTACATCCTATATGCATTTAATAAATATTTGTTCAAAATTTCAGCTTGCAATAACTATTCTCATGTACGTTTATAGCTGAAGAAATACTCACACCTTTTTGATATTCCGAGTGCTAGTGTTGCTAAGTCAATGGCTCGGTGCAGAGGCATTAAATTGTTTTCCTAGAAAAAATCTAATTACAGCTAAAATTAAAAACTACGCTCTGCGGACGGCGTTTACTGGACAGTTCCTTAATTAAAGCCGTGTCTCAGGCATTTTGCAGAGACTTTTCCAAAAATCATGCAGACATATGACATTTTATACATTACACACTAAGGGCTGTTTACTTTTGGGTTTAAGCGTAATTCAGAAGTACAGTGGGTTGACATTTTCATAAGGTTCTTGAAAAAGTGCAAAGTTAATTAAGTTGACATGGGAGTTGCTATTGACATCGAAATAACCTTTTTATCAATTATTTGTATTCTATACATTATTTGAATTTTAATTTATTAATATATTGTTAATTTATGAGATTGATATTTACATACCCTCAAAGGGTAAAAACATGGTGAGACCTTAAAATTAACATAAGAATGTAATTACCTATGTTTTATGAACAAAGAATCTGATCTGGAAGATCAATGTGAAAAGTGGGAACGAATAGAGCAGTTTTATATTAAGTTGAGTAGGTAGGAAAATCATAAAATAAAGTTTGTTAAGATCATATTAGTCTAAATCGTTAATTTAGATCGCTATCAAGATACGTGGTCAAATTGAGGAAGTTTGAAGACGAATTGGCCACAAATATTTTACAGATCCTCCAATATATTTTCCAGTTCCACCGACATATAAGTTTAGTGTAATGAATATAGAAAAAAACATATGTAATAAATGCACGTGAATCTTTTGTAATGGATTTATGTCCAGTTGCTATAACTGCTAGGCTGTACAGTATAAGTTGCTCTTTGCATCGAATATTTATTTAGCTATGGAAAATATGAATTTAATCAATCCTTTTCTTTAATAATCAAATTTAATCTTCATAGTTAACAAAATCGTTTCAAACAACTGTTGACGACAATTATTTCCAAGTCAAATATCTCTTCACAAAAAGATCTCATTCGTTTCATCAAAAGTTACTTTGATCGTGGTTAATTAGCTCAATCTTTCAGATTTAACTTGTTACTTAACTTTTTAAAAGCATCTTCAATCTCATTTATTGTAAAGTGATAACGACGAAAGATTTGATAATCAAATTGATCACGTACTTGAGTGTATTAAATGTGATGTTTTTGAAGACCAGAAATTAAATCGATGTTAGTACTACTGCTTTCTTAAATTGTCGATTATTCCCTGTATATTATTGCAATGTTTAAGGATACTTATTTAATACCGATACTTGTTGACTTTGTTATAATCAACGATGTAATGAAACCATAACACTACTATTTTGTGGATTATGTATGGTGACGACGTATAATATTGTAAATGTCGTTACTTGTTCTGTCTGTCTGAAAATCTGTCGAGTTTCTTACGCCCATTCTTCTTGTCAGTTAAAAGACGTCCTGAATGGGTGGTAGGTAAAAATGTTGGGCGATTCAGAACAACTTATTTTAAGTGCATTTGAATAAAGTTATTTTTATTATATTTCATTTCATTTCTATTTTGCTGGAATTTATCTGTAGAGTACGTAAAGTCCAATAGTATTCATTACGTGAAATATAAATAGACTTATATTGAAAATTATCGTAACAAACGCCTTTCTGGTAATTTTGTAGCCAAAGGTGTCGCCAGGGTGGGCAATAGCCTCGGGAAAATGTAACACTTTGCGGATTCAATTATTTTGAGATTTTACTGTATACATTGTATAGGAATCTTATATTATATTTTCAATCCCTTTACATATATATTCTTTGTATTATTTTGGCCTCTACACGGCATCTACAGAAAGTGTTGTATCAGTCAACACTTTCTGTAGATGCCGATGACTTGTATGACCTCTTATCTAATCTCAATCAGTCCTATTGCTTTCCACAGAATAGATGTTCTCTATCAGTTTCTTATATTTAGGTCGAATAACTTGCCTTAGTTGAAACTGGCAAAAGCCCCCTTAGCAGAAATTATTTCTACTTCAATAGCTAATCATTCTTAGCTTAACTTAGCGGAGTCCATAACTCAAAGTCCAACTAATTAGTGCTTGGCAACTATTTATGTTTGTTTAACATGTTTACTGGTTTATTAAAACTTTCTGTCTGCCTACTACGGACTTGATTTAGCGTCGAAGAAGTTTTTTCATAGATTATAGAGTTACGAAGTTTATTCGCCGTTGAGGAACTCCTCAGATATTTTTCCAATTACGAAGGGCAAAACGAGTTATTTGGAACTCACTTCTTTATAACGTAAATGTGTCTGTATAAATTTGAAAACTTTGAGAATTTATTGAAGATAATAGTCAATAGCGAGAATCATTCGATCTGTTTTATAAGAGCGATGTATGACGCTCCGTTTTTAGCTTCAAATAACGAAGGGAAAGTTAAAACGGCAATGAAAAATCAAATCCAAAACGTTTTTATTGTTTTCTATACGGATGCAGATAACTCGGTATATCTGCAAATTGAATATTGCCTTTCGAATTCGATAACACAGCACAATCAAATGTCGAACAATGCAAACATTCGGCAAAACGGGTAAGCTCGAATTATCTCATTTTCCACACAATGGCGGTTATCAAATTAACAATTGACGTCGGCCGCGTCACATGCAACCGGCGAACGAATGAGCGATAGAACCACAAAGGATTCGTTTGGGCACCAATATACGCAGATCTCATTTGGATCACGTACGCGTACTGTGGGTCACATTCCAAGAATGCTCACGCCGATAGGAATTTGAATTTTAATCATCGTGCGAGACCTTATCGCCCCCTTACGCAAACTTATGCGTTTTGCCTTAATATTGCTGGTACACTTCAGATATTTCCATTCATTTTTCTCGCCAAAGTATTTATTGTATAGCATGTGGCAGATTATAATATCCTTAATGTGCCGGTATTCGCAACGCATGTTGTAGAGACGCAAAAGTCCAGAATCGCCGAATAAGTCTAAAGCTCGGGATTACGTTGAACAGGACTGAGAGTGGATTAGCCTTTTAATTAGAATTTTTCTCTCACTAAAACAAAGTTAGGGGCATGCAAATTATACCTGACCGACAGACAGGAGCTCGTTAACCAAGTCGAATGACGAATTACAGTAATTGATATACTTTACCTTTGTAACTCACTAATGATGATAATGAAAGAAGAGTACCTGTAACAACATAAAATTTTTCATGAATCGAAGTGATTTTATTTCGATATAAAACAGTATTGGAAACCGAACACATTTATTACAAGAATTTTTCAGACCTTTGAGATGCAAATGGCGTTATAAAAATAAATCTCTAAAAACAGATGAATTGTAAGGATTTATTAGTCTCATTCATAAAATATAGAAATATTACAATTTACATCTTTAAATATCTAAAATATAATAGAAAAACTTTAAAGAAATGTGAAAGACAACAAGATTCTCCCTCAGAATCTGATGCTAAATTGAACACAAGCACGCCACAGCATACTGTATTGCTGACAGAACTGATTCTGATGGAAGTTCAAAAACAGTATTTACAGTCTCTTCATACAAAGTATTTTCTTTTGGTGACTCCTTCCTATTTCTTTAAGTATTATGCATTTACGATAAAACGTAGTAGGCTTTAGTTTAAAATTCTGGCTTAGGTTTTAAAAGTTACTGTGTACGTGTATTTCGCCCTGTTAGTTAATTAGATGTATAGAAAATTCGAAACGTGCTTTCGAAACAAACAGTGAATTTTGCTTTCAACGGTAAGTGTGATCTACATCTATGTTCTTGATACTCGTCACAATGATTTCATAGGCATATTTTGCCGTCGAACAGCGTGGATATGACATATTTTTATCCCTATGTTGTGTTTACGAGTTAATGCCTTTGAGGAATGTTATTTGTTGAAAATGCCTTCAAAGCATAACAAATCATTCTTTTTTACATATATTTCGTCATATTTTGTCATGAATTAATCAATTCATTCGCTTTATTCATACTATGCATGATTTAAACGCTTTTTTCAATAAGCCTTTATATCAATACGTCGCAATGAATCTAATTAATTAATAATTACAATTATTCGTCATCAGTACAATTTTAAACAGTAAACATTTCCTCAACCGATTTACAACTTAAAATCAAACTGACGGAGTTCAATACGGATTAATAAAAACCTTACATAATAAGTCTATTTTTGCAAATTGCATAAGGACTAAAAAAATAAGTAAATTATTTATTCGGGGATACATTCGCGCTTAGAAATAAAGGTAAGGATCGGATAGAAAATTTTACAAACAAATTTTATGTATACCATCTTGTTCATGACTTCATGTCTCCACTGCTGGTTATCTAGCCGCTAGTTCCGTAGCGAATTGATCAGTGCTAACAATGCAGATAAAGTAATTGCTATAATGATTATTTGTCCAAAGGTACTATTCTAAAAACAAAATCTGTACATTGGCATCAAACGCATTAAAACTATATCCACGACTGCGAACCCAAACGGATCTCAGGTCTACCTACCACTTATTTCTGTATAATCTGTTTGACTAGGCTGATTGATGTGAATAATCATCATGTCAGTCAAAAGACGTCCACTGCAGGACGGTATCCTCTCCCAAAAATAACAAGAATTTGCCATAATATCCATTCTTGGCAGTCGGGTTAAAGATCCCAGTATAAGACCATAATTCAAAAAACGGTGCTGTTAATTTTGTGGTCTACGGAAGTTATATGGTGATCACTTTCAATAGCATTAATCGCCATTTACGACACCCTAAAGTGTGTAGGATTGTTACTAATATGTTCTGCCGGAAACCACAGATCAAACATCTTAAAATTATATCGAGGACATTAAATAGTCCTCGGGTGCAAGTTCCGATTGTTTTTTTGTTAAGAATGGACTCGAGATTTTTGTTCAGCCACCTGATAATAGAAACATATCGCAACGCATAATTTCAATTGTCATAAAGTTACTTGGCATACTTATCAAAAGGCATTAAGTATTATACATTGCAGGTTAGGTAAGGTTGGAAATTTTTTTATCCATTACCAGTCAGCAACGTACATCATATTATGCATTTGAATCAGTGCGTTTAAAATTATACTTTTTTAATTTATGCAACCCAATATGGACCGTCCGATAACCGACTCTATATAATTTACTGTCAAAATTTTGTCAATCACGCATTTGTGGCCGAACTGAGCGTCACTCCAATAGCGTTGTTCATCCCGCGTGTGTTTGAACAAGCTAACAGGATTGCTGCAGTCTCTTCACTTATTCACGGGGGCTTGCCCCAGTTACATTAACCGTCCAACTTTGAAAATAAACACGTCACTATATTTTGGTGTTAATTAAAGTTGCATCGGTATACCGTCTGAAGTTAACATCCGTTTGGCTGAAACTGATGTTTTGCGATTAACTTGAATACTGTTGGTAGAATAGTTGTCTATTTTAAATTCTGTTTCATCTTATTCACATTCACTTTCCATTTAGTAGAAAACAGACAAGTTATTTTATGCCTATATTATTTTCTTTAGATACCTTTAAACCATTTTCTATAACGTTTTTCTAAAATCCTAAGTGCTTCTTTTTAAAACATTTTTAAAGGTTTTAAAACAGTGGTCCCGTCTTCATTTGTAGTCATTAACATCTCCCATTCCATGCTGGGACTGCATTGTCCCTACAGGTTTTTATTCATAGGAAAAGCCTGTGGTCAGAAGTTGGGACATTAATAGTCTGGCTAATGCAGTCGTGGTTTCTGGATAATTTCTGAGTTAGTGGCTAAAAATAATTCTAGCGTCGTCTGTGATTTACTATACTTAGGAATTTACACCAATTCATGGCGTATGGTGTTCAGCAGACTAGAATCGGAATAGCAACTTTTATACATAAAAAGGATATCGTAAAGGGTGACTAATTATATTGTATATAATCATCATACCTTTCCCGAATACCACAGAACGAGCAGCAGGTTTTCCGAATAGTCTTTGTTGCTTATTAAGCATGAAGGTTTTGGAAAAAACCTACCATTTTACTGCCGTCTTGCTGTGGAAGTCTATCGTATAAGCATACTTATATAAGTAATCTAGAAGCCGCGAAACGTTTGGCTGGCCAGTAAGCTTTGCAGGCCGTTTGGCACTGCAAATCCAATCGTCCATGTAGATTTAAGATATTTGATGCCAATATACAGATGTTAATTCTAGAATAGCACCTTTGGCCAATTGAGCGTTACAGCGATCGTTGAATCGCATAGCTAACACGATTAGCGATAGCGTAATAAACGCCTCGCGAATACAGATAGAGGGGAATTAATCATTAAGTGTTATTGCCGGTGAATGACGGACAGACTGGTTATGACGTCACACTGACGTCATTAACGCAATTAACTAATGATAATGGCGCTAATTATAAATGCCCGGGATATCGCGGCTGTTTAACATCTTGATTTGTTGTTAACTTTGTTAAAACTGTTTGGGTATTATTAGTTGATCTGCCACTGTGCTTTATTTGGACAAAATGTTAATGTTTAAGCGAAATATTTGCTAATATTATAATGTGTATCTAGTCTCTTTACACAATAAGATGAGGAGACGTAAAACGATAACAAGCTAATACTTTTTTAATATCAGTTACGATGTAATACGCAAATAAAAACACATTAAGCAACTTTTGATTCTGTACTCCTTTATAGTATTTATGTGGTATATTTGATGTAATTCTACGTTTTGAAATAAACATCAACTTTAACTTAAAAAAAAAAACAATCAGCCAGACGGTTTTTTCAAACAGCTAATCAAACTTGAACAATTTCAAATTTCGAGCTCACGCCATCAGGGTCTAGACTCGATGACTACTTCATAAATTCTCAAAGAAAGAAAAAGAAAGAGTTCGCACACGCGATGCTCTATGATCTCATTAGCATAGACACGCTGTTTAAAAATATACTGTCTGATAATTTCTAAACGTTTGAATAAAACATTTTGGAAGGACACCATCCTCCCGCAACGAAAATTACGCTGACGTTAGTGATGTGACCATCTTACATGTATATATTCGGATTTTTATTTTATAATATAAATTATTTTAATAGACATTATTAGAATAAATCGACTCGACTCTTAAGTGAATTCTCAGGCTGGAATTGAAGCTGCAACTTTGAAGTCCGGTCCCATGTTCTCCCAAAAAAAATATTTTTTTATTTATACATAATGACAAATACCTTAAGTTACTTAAGTTTAAATGACATAGTAATACAGATTTCTGTTTTATTCACACTTCGTGGGCTTCGTAAATCATTGTAAATGAAATAAAAACAATACAGCAACTAATTCAAGTTTCATAGAGTGATTATTAAATTCTTAAACATTTGAACCATTTAAAAGCAATTGCAGCAAAATCCGAGAAAACTTTTTTTTTTCAAAAAGTGTATCTAGAATGCAACACTTTTCTCGAATATCGAAAACGCGTTGACAATCTTAGTCATTTGAATGAGAGAATCCGAAAGTGTAAAAACTAAATAAAATGAATACTGCTGTGTATGCTCCTCTAAGATTCATACGCGTTGATCACATCGATCATCTTGATCACAAGACTATTCTATGATTATGGCTTTGGAAAAGAAATATGAAAACTATGATCATCGATTTGATGATTATTTTGTAAAGAAATTTATGTTAAGATTTAAAATGTTTAATCGGTTGGCATTATTAAAATTTTAAGCAATCAAAATAATCACCTAAATTAACATAATCTTCTAAGGAATTGCTAATAAATTATTGGAGGGAACACTGCCAACAGGAAAGTCCTATTTACACGTAAACATTTGCAGGCCTTACTTGCACAAATAACTATAAAACAAAACATAGCAGCTCCATGAATAAAAATATACCCTGTAACTGGATATTAGGGTCGTTTTTCAGTTGTAACCCAGTGGTTATGTCGGGCACAGGTGAGTGTACCATCTGTGAGGTTATGTTGTGAAAATATAAACTTTTTCCCAATAAATAATGCAATGCCTGCGGGGAAATATGGTAATACTTAACTGGACCGACGTTCCCGCTCGCGGATTAATGCTTTTGTAAAACTAATTCGTGTGTTTCACATTCGAGTGAAGGTACATTTTTACATGGATGATTTTTATGTAACTTCTCTAAAGAGCTGTTAATAACAAATTTTGCAAATATACACAAATATAAGTTTTTTGTTATAAAAATTTAAGCCAATTTAAACCGTCTCTCGTTGTATTTACGGAGAACAGTACATAAACGGAAATAAGATGTAAAAAATTACCCTAATTGTGGGTAGAATTCACAGCGGAAAATAGTTTGAAAAAGAAATCCTTTTGGTTTTATGTTGATTGTAGCAACATACTTTTACTTTATTTATTTCTTTATATTTGATTTCTCTCTAAATCTAAAATTTTTAGTTAATATTATTGCTAGGTAAATTTTAAATGCTGTATTTTTCAAATGCACGTTAACAAATATTTCAATCATATGGTATAGGCAATTAAATTTAAAATCTGTTGCGAAAATGCAACATTTCCGGGCAAGACGTTATATCGATTCCATTTTCTAAACAGGTTCTTGTTGAGTTGTGGGAGGCTAACGAATCCAGCTAGCCATTCCCGATGTAAAGAAAATTTCGAAAAGGTTGGTCATCGTATAGCAAACAGCGAATAGCCTTTCATATACCAGATATTGGAGCGGAGCGTAATACCAAAAAAAAAAATGAAAAAAACTTTTTCGATTGGAATTTTTGCGTATTTCAAAATTCGGGCTGCGTTACAATCTGGTCCTAAACCTGTTGATTCGATTCCACACAAAAAATATCAAAAGCGGTTAAGAACTCGGGAAGTTATGGCGTAACAGATATTGCGCCATTGAAGCTGATCCATGGGAGCTTCGCTCGCTCCGCTCCAAATAAGTAACAATTAACTACTTGACTTATTCCTTCTTTACCAATGATACTGCAGATACAGTAACAGGCTTAACATACCTTCCAAACCTTAAAGTTCAAGGTAATGATATTTTTGGCCCATTCTTTGACCTGACTTTGAGCAAGCTTCTTAATTCTGCCACTCAAACTCTTACTTATATGAATATCTCTTAATATCAAACGAAACGAGAGAATTAATTATTTGAAATGATATTGATTTCATGTAATAATTTCGTATTCATAGCTAAATTTGTGCAATAAATATAAACTGATGTAAATAACTCGTACGCTATCCATTGCGTTTCGCTTATCAAATATCACTCAAAACTCGCTTATTCGATGTTCAAGTTATAACGCGACAGTTTCCAATCCACATCTGAGCCGATGCGATAACTTCTCTGCCGTCGTCGAGGAATCGGGGCTGCTACTTTACGATCTTCACAAAAGCATTCAATTTATTTACCGATTTCGCCGGGACGTTGTCTGCTCCGAGTTATGTGCTACGTGATAGAATTTGCATCGGCTATTGAACATACGGCACCTTTTTTGCCCACCAATCCAGTTTTAAGCTTACAGGCACGCTTTTGCAGAATTCACAAAAGTATTTCTTTCGTTTTTTTTTAATGGGGTCGCTCTTGACTCAAGCCCAGGTGCCAGGACAAGATCCACAATCGAACTAGGTAACCCAGAAGGTGCCTATTCAGCCTGGCTTTGAAAAAGGGCGGGTTATAAATACTTCCACTCCTTTGCTGTGCGCATTATGAAAGATGTTTGGAAGTTTTTGGTGCGACAGGTAGGAACAGCAAACCAGAAAAAGGTGGTAGCCCGCAGTGTCAGGATGTCCGATGGAAAAAGAGAGATGGCGGTATGAGCACATGCAGCTCCTAAGCACACTCCCCAAAGTACCTTTTGTTTTTTTTCGAAGGGAAATACTATTGATGAGTATCTACTGTCGACTTATCAGGTCAAGAGATGACTTAAGGCGTCGAACCTGGCGCCACAGGAGTCGCCGCTACGGACGAGTCGAGTAGCGCTAGGAGCTTACCAATTAAAACCCTTCGCTGTACTCCACTCCACCGGTTGACCTTGTGGGACCCTTAATAGGATTCACCACATTAGCTTAAGCGTACCTAAGAGTCTGATCACCGAATTTGTTCCTTAGAAAATTTACTACACTAGGTCCAGATGGTGAGTGAGCAATATTATAAGGTCGACTGCTTAAATGAGTCTTCGCTGTTAAAACAGATATTCTTTTATTTAGCCACAGAATTTTGAAACAATAAATCATTATCATTTTTTCTCAGAATAATGGAGTTCTTATTATACCTACATGTCTGTCTTTTATCATATTTTATAAGTTAATGATTAAGAGTTCTGAGTAAAGGTTAATTATTTGTCATTCGTACGATATAGATAATACTTCTAAGTAAATTAAAAGACAAACATTTCTATGTTTAGGTAGTTATAAATTGGTGTATTAACTATTGAATTTTTAAACTTCAAAAATTAATTATACCAAATAATTAAATTATGGGTTTCTTTCATGTTTGAATGTAAATTAAATGGAGAACACCAAATCTAACGAAATTGACACATAGTAGAGTATATTTTTTTAACCATAGACTATATTGAGTATAACAAGGCGCGAAATTTACCATAGATTTAACCAATATTATAACAAAAAAAAAAACAGAAAACGAAGAAAATTGTCGGTAAAAAAAGATCAGCGAATCAGCGAGCATTATAGACGCCCTATTAAACTAATACTTAGGCTATCATAGCCCACTGCAGCAACAAGTACTATTATACTAAATAAGGTGCTTGAGCAATACCAACATGAGAGTTTAATTGTCAAAATAAATTAATTTTCTCTTGTATTTTTTTGCTTTTACAATGCAATATTTCTATAAGATATAAAATACGCCTGTAAAAAAGGTGGGATACGAAACCACGAACTTTCGCTATCCCGGCGAGTGCCCTGACCGCAAAGCTACCGGGACGCTGGCAGACGCGTCGAAATTTATAAATGTATTTCAACTTCTACTATGAGCTAGTGTCCTTCCATTAATGTTGAATGTTCACTACCTTCAACATCCGAAGAACTAATATTTTTACAAATATTAAACATTCGATTAACCAGATTTAATAATGTATTTTTTATTTTATTTTTTGCATTCACAATGCAATAAGTATTTCTATAAGATATAAAGGTTTTCTCTTACCATTCTTCTAATTCTTGCGAATCTTGACGACCCATTTCTATAAATTTTGTTTTGTTTGCCTAATCCATTACAATATTTTTCTGTTACAATCATAGCGCATTATTCTATTATAGTAATCCGTGGACAACGTTGCTGTTTGTATAATTAGTAATAAGATAAACAACCGTTTGTAATCCCTATTATAAACAAATATAAAGAAAGATAATGTAACAATTATCGCGTAGGGGCGTGTGAAATTTTTATCAACAATAAGTTATTATAAACATTATTTACATTTAAATAAACTCACACACACTACTTAATATTTAATCTTGAAATTCCGACTCTTTTACAAGAGTTGTGATCACAAATTTTTATAGGTAGACCTCTTAAATGAGTCTTCGCCCGCGCGGTACAGGGGCGCGGGCGAAGACTCATTTAAGTTCAGACTCAATTAATTCTATCCCCCCCCCCCCATTTCCGTACCCCTTTGTCACGGTACCTGTACCGCGCGAAGACTCATTTAAGCAGTCAACTTATAGTCATCTTTCTTTTGTTTAAATATGTAATGAGATCGGAAGTATAAACCTGAATATGCTATTTACATGTCAGGTAACTCTATGCCCCACGATTTTATATTTGATTTGAATGTTATGGTTGATGAGGAGAGTGGTTAGATGCATGCCTAGGACCTCCTTTATTGTTTTTTAGCTTTTAGCCATTTTGCCCATTGTTAATAAAACTATTCGTCTTTGAAAATATTTTACCTATATTATTCTTCCTTGAGTTTACGTATAAAGCAGACAAGTAGTTTGCAACCCACAAAATCCAATGATGATTCAACCATATAAAAATAATCAAAATATCTTACCGGTACAGTACCGTCTCGGTAGCACAAATAAAGAAAATATTACGACATAAGATTCTTACCGCCGACTCAAAAGATTATCCCCAACTTGACTTAGGTATTTTGATGTTTTACGAAAGAAAATTGGTTTTTCTCTTAGCAAAGAAAACCCATTACGATGAGGGAAGCTTGGTCGTTACAGCATATCTAATTTAGGATAATCCAGATTTCTTGGTAAGGTGATTGGAGTCGCTGGTGGAGTTTGGCACATTATCTCCCGTTCGACTATAATTGAAATAGACGTTTCACTTAAACATTTTATTTGTGATATATCTGGTTTTTTTGTTTAGAATGAGTTCGATCTTGATTCCAATCAAGCCTGTTGGCCAATACAGGATCCACGATGGAACAAGCTAACTCAGAAGGTGCGTGAATAGGCACCTGGTTTAAAAAGAGACGGGTTATAGGTTTCTCGGAAATACAGACGCAGGGAGGCAGTTCCACTCAAGAATGTTGCGCTATGCAACTTTCTTTTTTGCTGACAATATATAAAACTTTTCGCACATGCGTACAATGCGTTAGTAAAGTTTCTTCGCAATATGTAGGCTACTGTTCTAGTTTTTTGAGACTTTTAAGCGTAATTTCTGTTACGCTTTATAACATCAGCTATCTGCTAGGGAAAGTCCTGTTAAAATCTGTCTAGCCTTTTTGGAGATTAGAAACAAAGAAACACAATACGCATGCAAATTTTTAGCTCAATCGGAAACTGGGAAGCGAGTCAAATTTATTATTCCAAACAGGCAGATACCCGTGAAACTAAATAACAATGCGACAGCATTTTAATTTACCTACCATAAAAAATATCCAAGTAGTATTTATTACATCAAAAGGCAATCTCACAATACTATCGTAAAACAAACAACAGTATGTATTAAAAAAAATACTAAAAAAAGAGTATAAAGTTATAACATATTCAACATCCTAACCAATGAATTTTCGTTCGCGAAATTCATGTATAAAAATTTAAAACGTCCAGTTTCGAGCATACATAATTCATGAAACAATAATAACACTTCGACTTACATTCTCGTCGACCCATTAAAACTCATCAAAATTTTTTATACTTTTTTCTTTGGAAACAAAGAATGCGCGGGTCCTCCGAAATTGAGTTAATCTGAACTCCGCTTGTAGAAAAAAAAATGCTACAAAACAAGACAATCGAGTTAGAAACTGTGAATTATTTTTGGCTGCGACAAAAAATTCTATAGGAAATGAGAAAAATATTTGCTACCTTCCAGAAAGTATTAATTAAAACTGGATTATTTATTTTTGATTTATTAGTTATTTTTCTTTGTTGGAGTGCCCGGTATGGACAAAATATGAAAAGTAAATTTTAGTGATCTAATGACAACATTACGATTTTGTGCATAACCTATCGTGTGCACCTTTCACTTTTATTTTGAAGATTTTATTATTTTCTGTGCCTATTCAAAGACAATTTTTCTTAATGAGTAAACTCCAATCGTGTGTCGGAGCTGGACACACATATTTTTGAGGCACCGATATTTCGGCGCCTTTGCTCGCGCCATTGTTACGGAAGACCAAAACAATAAATTAAAAAGCAACAACAATAAAATACATGATAACAATCCCGTTTCAATTAGTAATAATGTAAGTGATCGTGAAAGTTTAAACCAATATAATCTCAAATAAATCTTTTATAATAACTATCTATCAAATTGTACAGTCAATAGTTACAGTTCCTTTAAAATAATAGTGAACTTAATGTTTTAGAATTAAAGATGAATATTGGTTGACGTTTAATTTTATTGGGTAATATAGTATTGCACATACATAGTATGTATTCTATAAAGCTCTATTATTTCCATTGCTGGTTTTCCTATAGACGTAATACTGACTCAAGAGAAAGTACGATTCCCGGTTTAGGGCGCCTACAAACAGCGCTCTCGTCCGTAATCGGTCACCTTCTTCCTGAGTGAACAATGTATTATTAAGTTATATTTTTGGCAATGTTACGTTTTCTCGGTAGGGATATTTTTTGCACATAATATCGGATCCGCCTCTAAGAATCTAATTAGTATCTTATTAAAGTCCGCTTTAAATATTATTAAAATATATACACCATTATTTCATGTCAACGTTTTATTTTAAAAAAAGGCTAGCGTGTCGACGACGACAATTCTGCCAGTCAAAAGTGATAGCTAACCATTTTGCTTTTGCATGTCAATATGCAGCATCACGTAATTTTGAATTCTATTTCGTTGACATAAGAACTTCATGTGCATCTTGATAACTTTTAAGATTGATTATAAGAATCACCACAGGCAATAATAAAAATGCGCGTCAAAATGACACTTGAAAATTGTCGCAAGCACCAATCAGAATGCAGTAACGAGGCCATGCCAAATGCAGCGACGACAGGCGACGCGTGCTTTTGACGCACCCTCGCATCAAAACTAATGCCATCATTTAATTTGTATCACATATAATGGAAAGAAAAATATTTATGATTAATAATATTTTATAATTGTAATGGATGACCGTAAAAATTTGTAAATTCCGACAAAAAATATGCTTAATCATAATTTCAGATAACCCACAGTATAAATATTTAAAGTAAAGAATTCTATAAACATTAAATAACGGATAAGTTGTATAGAAACAACCACGAATGCACGAGCATTGCTCAATTCAGGATTGGAATCTAAAGCCGACGGAATAGTATGCAGGAGAAACTCCTTGCTTAACACAAGTCACATCTTTAAAGTGATATCGATGAAAAAATCACTATACCTATTACGAATATGATTTACATTAAATAAGGTAACTTCCCTCCACCCCAATTTAATTGGAAGTAAAAAAGGACCTTATAACAATTCAGAAAATCATAAAAAAATGTGTGTCTGCCAGCTCCGAAGCACGACTGGAGTTTACTCCTTAAGAACGATTGTCTTTGAACAGGTACAGAAGATAACGCTGTCATTCGATCACTAAATTTTACTCTTCCTTCTTTTTTCATACCGGACGCCTTATGTGAAAATCAGTTCTTAAGGAGTAAACTCACAAAAGGTAATACCTATTTACAACCAAAACACCGCTACCAATTAAAACTCTTCCAATAGAAAAAATGTGTGGAATAAAATTCTCAAATGAGATCCGAGAGCGATGTCTAGAAAACAGAGCGATTACGGCATTTGGCCTGAGGCTTGTCAGAAAAATGTGGGTTCAAATCTTACGTAAAGAGAATTTCTTCAACGAATATTTTCCATATTTCTGCTTTACGATTTTACTTCCAATTTTCGCAGATAAAATCAAATAAAAAAATAACCCCCAATAGTATTAAAACCAATTTCAAAAGTATAATACGATGTACTATGTTATAACAGATCCAAAATTTAACACAAAACCGGTCTTACTCTCGAATAATAAGTGAAATTCCTGGTATGATGTTCCCAAAATGTTGGTTAATTAACTCATCAATACACGTTTTCTTTGTAAACATCGTCATTTGAGTTCGGGATCTTTAGGTTTTCTGCTAACAGTTTGTAAATACCTATTTATATGTGGTCCGAATCATAAGAGTTAAGAGATTGGGTATAACCTTTAATTTTATAATTAATATTGTTTTAAGCTTTCATGGTTATACATAACTGGATTTTGACGTGACAACGTCTTATAAATTGGTTTGCCGGGTGACACTTCAAGAAACTGCGTTACGCTCCGCTCACGTTATGCGCTTCCACTCGGGCATGGTTAGCCCGCCTAAGAGCGAGAGAGACAGACATAAAAAGTGGAAGGGACGCGTGCCTATAAATTAATGTTTTAAATATAATTCTTTGTATAAATAAATGTTTTAAATTGTTACTATTATTTCATCCTTCTTCCTACTATACGAATGAATATTCACATTAAAATTATTTTACCACTCAAAGTCGTTGTCACGTAAAACTTTCGCCCGTATACCGACTTTACAGGCAACCAACCAGTTTTTACTACACATTTAATTTTTGAGGTTCAGATATCTCGGCGAAGTTAAATGCACCATCGTCACCGAAGAACTGAAGCTTTTTTCAATTAAAATTGAGATTTAAAATTACTTTGTAAATAAAAATAGATCAGAAAGATTAAAAATAAAAAATAAAGGTGTGAGTTTTTTATTACAAAGAGTTGATTTATCACATCACGCGTATGACGCCTACTCTTTGATATAGGTTTTCTTCAAGAATATCCATAACGGTTGGGCTTTTATTGTTAGATTGTTTACTTAGGTTTTGTAGGATTTACTAAAGTAAATGTTTTTTAATATTTTGTTAAGGAAATGTTCGTAAATTTCTCACTGATTTGATAAAAGTTATACTTAATTTGGACTTGATGTAATATTTATTTGGATTTGGCTGAAATTTTACAAAAAAGAGCGCAAACATTGCACAAATAATGGGGAGTTGTAAATTTATAATTATAACATACAGCATTTTCAATGCTCATATGATAAATTTGAATGGAACAATACTAACAAAATCGACTTGGCAAACAAGTGTTTCTCAGGCGGGACTTAAACTCGCGACATTTGAATGACCAGCTCACTGCTCTCTTAATTGAATTTCCATTTATTTTTCCTTGAAAAGAGAAGAGAAGATATTTCTTAAAAATTTAGACTCATTCTGTTTTGTGATCACGGAATGTATTCCCGCTACGTTCTTATCTCTTGTGGCACACCCCAAGCGATTCCCTCAGCGGGTGTTTAGTACGGATCCCTCTGCCTTATCAGGGGCCCGCAGGCAAGCGTCGGCGTATTTTTGTTAACAACTTCTTCAGGAATTTTCACTACAGTTACACATTGTTGTGTGATAGAAATTCGATTCTCTCGCTATCGGCTTAGCAAACACCGCTTTGTATGCAACGCAAAAAGTAAAATGTAATTCGAAATCTTTATAATGGATGAATGGATATTGAAATTTGGGATAACAGAGTTCGTTTAAAGTTTAGAATCGACTGTTTAAATTTAAAATTGGGGGAAAAAGAAAAGCAAAATTAGCAATTCAACTTTATATTAGGTACTTACGTTTGGTATATTTTGATGAGAAAGAGAGATGAGATTTGCTTAGGTAAATCTTTGAAAATTCCTTAAGTAATTTAGTGTTAATTATTAATACACTAGCGGCCCGTCCGGCTTCGCACGGGTGGACAAAATTCTTTAAATTTTTTCTATTATTAAACATTTTTCCGTTAGCGCCATCTAGCGTCCGGTAGACGAACTACTTTCGATTAACGCGTTGCTATGGTAACGTTATTGATACAATGGAAAAATAGCGGGAAAATGAGCGGACAGACAAACAACAAATTTGTGATCTTAGCTTATAGATTTTACATATATGGAATTTTGTTTATAGTCCTTTTGAAAATATGGTCCGAATTTCCAATCGATTATAGAATTTATTACGCCAGTAAATTAATCAAACTGTATTAAATTGTTATTTCTTTTTCTTGGATTTCATTGAAAATCTCGCACTTTTTTTGGTAGATATTGTTACTTATACTTCTTACTTGTTCTTCCATAAAATAAGCGAGAATTAATCTCACAACTTTCAGAGACATTGAACGATACAGAAACTTTACGCCCCCTCGTGAAAAAAAAGGTGAACATGGCATCCGTGTTAAGCCTCGCACTCATCTCCAGTTGTACAACGAACTGAAATAGCTTTTATGCCATATAAAATAAAGTTCTCATTGAAACTGTTACGGCAACGACACGGGCAAAATTTCACATAGGGCACCGAAATTGCCACTTTTACTTATATCTCATTCTCCTTTTGTTGTTGCATAGTATCTTAGAGCTATATTTTATTCCGTAACTATTATTTATTATATACAAGGGGGAGTTTCAAGGGCCTCGTATGAGTGCCGATTTGCCGATAAACTCAGCAGAGTCGAAGACATTGATGATATTTAAATTTAATCGGAATTTTCTATCCTACAGCAACAAACGTGAGATATATTTACACTTTCGCATCAAAGTTGGGTTCATGATTAAGTAAGTTAAGCAACTTTCGAAATGGTCGGGGATAAGATGGGTGACCATGAGTGATCTTAAGATCCTGAAGGCACTTTAAGCCGTATCGGCAGTCGTTAGCAAAGGATTTCAGCTGTGTCAGCAGTCGTTAGCAAACAGTAAGTCGCACAAAATATTGATATTTCACAAAATTTCTAGATACATACGTTTTATTCAAACTTACGAAAATTACAAAATTAAATTTATATTGTATTTCATTACACAGCCAACAGTGTACACCAGGAAGAATAGGGTCAAGACTAGATGCAAAAAAAATTACCCCGGAATAGATTGAGCTCCAATTTTCAGCCATCACCCTGGCTGATGGGCGCGTTAGGTAAGGAAGAACGGAAGTCAGTGTCATATACAATTAAATTAACAAGTACAGAAATAGCTCGACAAAATTAGACAATATGAATGTGAAAAATAACAAAGACCCCAGTAATAGTACAGAAACCTGGACAAAAAAGTCTAACATCAATTGAGAAAATAATAAGTTGATTTACTGATGTCCGTACCCGAAAACTTGTAAATAGAATTCATCCTTCCACGAGAGATAGCTTTCCAATATTCATTAGCATGTTATGTACTTCTTCTTGCTTATTTCATTGTAGTCTCTTCATGAATTAAGGGTATTACCATATCGTTGATTATTTGAAGACCAGAAAAGGTGTAGAGTTAATAATAGACTTGTTTTCATTTTTTATGATGACAATACTGTAGAAAATCTTCTATTATATTCTAGTAGACTTAATGGCGGGAACGCGAGGCGTCAATTTTATGGTTTTGATTTTTTTGTTAAATTTTGTGTTGTAGTCGATATTGGTGTGTTATAATGGTAGGTTATTAACCACTGAGTGTTTCTAAATATGCATGAGTGTTGACAAGTGAAACAAAACGGGTTGGAAGGTGTCTTTTCGAGCTGTCATAAGAAGGCCACGAGGAGGTTTTAGTAGAACCCCATTTCTTTACTGAAACCTAGGAAATTACTCAAGATTATAGAAGAAAGATTATACTTACTTGACGTTGGCTAAATGTACAAATTGTACAAGCCATAATTAAAGAAAATAAAATTCTAGAAAAGTATTCTTAAATATTGTATAACTATACAATGTAACACATAATACAAGGGAGAAAAAAAAACCCTTGCCGAGTTTTTGCGGCTTCTTCTCGGCACAAGGTCTTTTGCCGAAGGACTTACGAAGACGTTTGAGGTGTTATCGTTTACACGCATCGCAAATGCTTAATAAAAAATAAAATAATAAAGAATTTTATCTTTAAACTGGTAAATAAGAGAATGTGAAACCTTTACGGAAACTAAATGGATTCCAAGTGGAAGAAAAAGTGGAGAGTTTTCAAGATTTTATTTCAAAACTTTGTGAGGAATATGATATGTAATGCAAACATTAAACAACAGCTTCTAAGTGCCAAAAATGTCTGCGTTTAACTAGAGAAAGACGAACAGGCGATCTATTTGACACTTATTTCAAACTTTTATAATTATCTTGTTCTTGTCTGTTCCGGCCCACAACCATCATAAAAAATACTGGCAAACCGTTGTACATTTAGCATTGCTATGCTGTGCTGATAGGACATTTCAAGTTGGATTGTATTAGCCCGCACTACCCCCCTTACCTTCCGATCGCAGCAAGACGCGGATCAAAGTTACCTTTTTTTCTCTGTAATTTATATATTATACGCAAATCAAAATTATTTTTAATTTAAATAAGCTCCTGCATGTCAAGCGAAAACATTGTCTTTTTAGAGAATAATTTGGTACTATCTGCGAGTAGTCTTTGATTGTGCTACTGTCCATATAAATGCTACATTTATTACGAAACCCTAAAAACAGCAATGCAACAATTGCTGAATCTTGAAACGTTTCCTACAAGCATAACAGCCGTAGCTAGTTCGATTACTACCCACTATTATATTCGTATATTCATCAAGCTTTTCGTATATTCATCAAGCTTTTGTTCCAAAAAGCGAGCTTCGAGCTTGCTCAGTGCTTGCTCCAACAATGCCCTTGTTTCTGTAATATCAGAACGAAGATCAAATGGTAATAGCGACCTACTGAACTAGACGATAAAGAATTTACTGGCTTAAATTAAAAGTTTAACCTAGAATTTGTTTATTTATAATTTATATAAAAGCAAACATACTTGTATGTGAAGGTAAGAGATGCCCCTCGATATAAAAATCCGCGAAATATTATCCTTATCTTGTGCCAATAACGAACAAAATTAAAACTACATAGTTCCGGGACATATTGAACGTCTATAAATACCGAAATATTTAAAAGCTGATACAAATACTATAAAAAAGCTCTTAAGTGCAAAATGTTATCACTCCAACGAAGAATATCTTAAAAATAAATTCTTACGAAATGTCTGCCCCTCTCACTTCTTTGTTGTTGTGCCTATCAAGGTACATGCGATTGTTTAGAGCCTTATGGATATTAAGAAATGTATTGAGACTATTATTTATATAGCATGGAATGCAATAGTAAATGAATAACTAAATTAATTTCGAATTGTGGGAAGGCTGATGCTTCTCACTTCACCGACATCAGCTCACGAAGTTCAAGTCGAAAATATATTGAAAAACTGTCCTTAATACATGAATTGATTGATTCTATGATTACTGTACTAATACGGCTTACACTAAGGTATTGCAAAGGTAGCCCGTACTATATTTTAAGACAGGAAATTTTGAAAAATGATAGATTTGCGGTGGTAATACGAACTTGATATATTAAGTTCCACGCCTATTGCACTTTTGAATAAAACTTTTTAACAAGATTCACAACACGTTTATTCTTATCTTGCATATTTAACCCTAACCTTCGACACCTGTAAGAAATTGTATGAAAACCATACAAGACTGGTTAAAAGGGAAAAGTTATGACGATACAGAGAAATGGTTATAAGTTGTTACCAAAGAGAAATGATGCTAAGGTACCAAATGATTACATGCACTACTAATCCCAATTTATGTAATGTCAACTAATCAACCAGTAAACAATAATAATATGAGTTTCAGTGACTATCTTATGTAAGTAAGTTGCTTTTAAATAAGATGTAGAATGTATCTAGACTAAAACCTTTTTGAAAATAAATTTATTAATTTTATTTTTATTTATGTAACCTTTACAGGAGCTGTGAATATGATTACAGGTTGACTAGAAAATGGTGGTCATACATGTGCTACTATGTTCCATTTTAATCTGGTACATTCTCAATTTATGCCAGTAATATTGATTGCTTTATTTTGTATTTTAGTTAACTGTTTTGTCATCCCAACGTTATTTTTAACTAAATCCACCACCAATTCGGAAATAACAATAATCTTTCATTTCCGAAAACGTCAGGATTAAATATACAAAACAAGAGTAAACTGTTAAAGTGGTTTTATTTTAGCATTCAACATATTTCTATGAAACTAATTTTGTCCATTTTGTTAAGAGCAGTTTTTGATGAATACGGGATGGAATACGGATGACTATTTTTGTAAAATACGTCATTTTGAATAAATATATCGATTGGAATAATGTTTCTTTCGAATGCGAGTATATCTCTCTCATTGATGAAGGTACGCTTGCCTACAGCGTAAAAATAGTTAAAAGGACTAGACAATTTCGACGGCTACTCACAAGGCTCGGTAGCTCAATTTGAAGAGCAGTGGACCGGACTCTAAAGGTTGCAGATTCAAGTTCCACCTGAGAATAACTTGTAAACCAAGTCGATTTTTTCAGTAAATAAATAAATATTACAAAACATTATATACATTGTTCAATAGAAAAGTTTGTTTTCTTCATTGACCCGGTCGGGAACAAATCCGGGACCTGCTAGTGACGTTACCATGAACCGGTATGCGAGCTACTCGATCACGGTCGTAAACTAGTATTCTTCTTGTAACTTTATTACATAAGTTAGCAATGAAAGTCCCCTGATTTGAAACAAAAAATACACAAAGTAAAAATAACGAAATCCGTGAAAACCATATTCAAGCTCCCCGTCTAAGAGTTTCCACCGTTTTCCATCCACTGTCGCCAAGACGCTCCCCGTTGTCTGATATTTTCATTTAAGTTTCAAAATTGCTTGCGCAGCGTTCAAATTGTAGCCCTGGAATCGATAATGGGATTGGAGGTGCGATTTTCTTTCGAGATGAACCGTGCGGTGTAAATCGTCGAGATAGAAAAATTTCGGAAATTGCAAGTTGAGATTTATCGACGGGCCGCGCGCCATGGTAAATTGTTTTTTGATTTTACAGAAAGGGTTAGCCTGTGAGGTCTTCATATGGAGACCTTGATTTATTTGCGGTTTGCGCCAGATCTTGTATGATATTGGAAATACGTAAATAAAATGTAACATACGGTCTTACAGACAGCTCGTTTATTATCTGCCATAACTTATGAAGATGATAAAATAAATATTTTTCTTCAGCAGTTGTTTTCTCTTAGTGCGATAACAGATAGTTCGAGATTGGTTCGTTAATCATAACGGAATCTAATTTATTTATTTATATATACAGTTTGTCTGGTCACCGGTGTCCGACCAGTTGAGGCAAATAAATATGATCAATTTTATCAACGAATCCACAATAATAGCACATTTGGTAAAAGAAAATTCCAACTACAAAACTTTGAGTGCTTATTACTGAGGCTTCCATTGTTTAGGATAAATTCGCTTGTGAAATAGTTTCAATTCCTTAACCTAATTAAACCTGCAAAGGATATCAATTTATGCCTTTATTCCTATGACGGGTCAGCATATATTTATATACAACCAAATATAAAACTTTTTTTTTTAAGCAAATACTGATATGACTATTTTAGAATAAGGTTTTTTAACATTCAGCAGCCCTCTCCTATATTGCTGTGTCCGGAAGGGATGACTAAGTATTTAGGTTCTAATTAGTACACCTACATTTGTATGGACTTAGTCTGCAATAAAGTTTTGAATTAGAATTTTGTTCGTTGCGAAAAGTTCTCGAGATGAACAATTTTTGTTCGATCTTAGTTTCTTTGAAGCATTATAACTTTACAAGCGATATGGATAAATTGTTTTAATTAAAAATACTAGTAAAAATCGATCTAACTTGATAATCATAGAGAAGAGAGTATTTATCTATTTAAATAATTTATCATATAATATATCATTGAGAAATACAAACGAATGCAAAAAATCATAAAACGAGATAGATAAGTTGACTCTTTATATTTACGACATTGTAACGACCTTCTGAATAAATGGAATATATTTCGTCACATTATAATATTTAATATACAATCAGTGCCAATTTAAAGCAAATTCAATTCGACAATTGTCGCCACCATTTCTCTCCGAATCGAGACGCTATTTACATCTTGAATAGAATTCGAATTCGATCCCACACTCCCGTCTGTTGCACACAAAACATCAGTAAAAAGAAAATTGGACATATCGAGGTCATCACAGAGAGAATTATCATGAAAATACAAATTGAATGCGAATAAATTTTAATCCAAACCCTTGGACTGTTGACGGGCAAAAACTCGAGACTATTAAAGGTCCATTTTCCCAGGCCTTTGAGCCAAAATTTACATAAAAAGAAACTTCTCGTCTTCTAAATTATGATTCAATTAGTATTAAAGGATTGGTCCCTCAAAGGACTTTTTCGGGTTCGCAGTCGGAGAATTGATACTCCTTTGTGCTATGGAGCAAACTAAGAAGACCCGTTGGCGACCGTTTGTCGTATAAAAAAATATCTAACATAAGCTTTTACATTGGTAATACATTTTATCTTGAAAACTAAACGCGAATGGATGTTTGAGAGCCATTGAGTACGTGAGTAGATTTATATTATTAAATAACAAAGTAAAACAAACAGATATAAGAAATACATTTATCTCTTATAGTGAAATTCTAAATTAAATCATATGTGTGTCAACAGATGGCGCTGAACAACGTTTCTAAGACATTAACAATGTATAGAATGTTCGAAAATATTTGCTTGCGTTTTTACGGGTTAAAGTCACAGAATCTGGTATATCTTCTTTCTGATGTTCCATCTATGTATTTAACGTTTATTTAGTTTAGTGAGGAATTAAGAATAATTAACACAAAAGATTGTCTAATTTTAAATGAGCGAAGACATTTCGGAAGCTTTTTATTTACTGACATTATTTATCCGGACGTCAAGGAATTCTTTATAAGATGAATCCGTGGATGAATAGATCTTGATACAAAACTCTTTGTACACAATTCACAGCTGTTTTTGTCAAATTATTTTCATTTGTCGCGAGTTTATTTAGCTTTGACGTGCCTCGTCTGCTGAAATCGTGATTCCATTGAAATTGTATGCTTAATGAACCGTCGGAATCTTCACTTTTGTAAGCTTATCCGGCGTTTTTTTTTTCATCCGTAATGCCAACTTTTATATTATGACAAATACTAGTCTCCGGGCGATTTTTTGGCGTGAACGATTTATAATGTGAACGGGAACGGGATCCTTACGTTTTTTTATGCGGGCAATGAAAAAACCTGCAACTGTCATGTTTAATGTTAGATATTTGTAAGAGGCGATCCCCTAGATGCTCGGATTAAGTGACGAATTATACATTTTTTTTGCGCTTGTCACAATCTCGCGATTATGCCGCTCCGTTCGTAAGTTTGAGATATTCGTCTTAAGGATTAAGGGGTACTTTCCGAGAACGAAATTTCACGGTATTCCCTTGATGGATGAATACGGAAGCCTTAATTCCGCAATTTCGGGGTGTAAAATAGTGAAAGAGATGGAAGAACTCGAGGTCGACGCTAATGATGCTACCCGTGGCGCTAAATCCAACTCTTATGACGTCATCTGGATGAAAGAGACAGAGTATTAAAACGAGGCAACACACAAACGGGGATTAAAAACATAGCAGCAACATATGGAAATTTAAAAAGGCGTTCATTAAAGAGGCGTTCATTTATTAAACAAACACACATTAAATTTAACGAACCGCCGCCATATTCGTTAACGAATTTCCGGTCTTCATTACGATTATCCCACGCTGCCGAAACACTAAAATTGGGTTCGTCTCTTTCCTTCTTTTTGGACGCGTGTCATAGTTTGTTGGGGAAAATAAAAGAAGACAAAGCCATCCATAGGTCTGTCGCAAGCATGAATTTAATAGTGGCAATTAAAGACTCGATTCCTACAGAAATATCGTCACATAAAAATGTCACTGTCGCCGCGTATCAAATTGTTTAACACATTCGGCGGCGCTTTACTGCCTGCCACCGCTTTATGACGGGGAGTCTGACCGATTTGTGACATGTGTTTCGGGATTTAAATTTGGAACCATCGGTGATTGGTGGCCGTTAAATTGTCTTGGTTGACGCTCATTAAGGATCGGATGTTGTATCTTGTGTCAAACTTTTTCTTTTCTTTGTTTTTGTGAATCCGATGATGTTTATATGACAAGTTCTTTAATTGGTTTTAATGGCCAATTTGATAGCTTGTAGTAAGTTAACGTAGTCCGTAAAAAAAGCGTCATTCAAGAAGTTCATAAAGTTAGAAACATTCAAAATGACCAAAAATATTGCAACTGCTAACATATTAAAATTTATGACAACAGTGTATGAAGTATGTAAATCTGTATTAGATTTATTTATTTTATTTATAACTTACAAACTATCATTACAGGTTACCCTATTGCGGTAGCGAAGTGACTAAAACACTTAAAAAAAAACAAGTAAAAACGTTAAAAACTATACAAAACTATAATAATTTCCAATCTAATACCTACTAAATTTCATATGACACTGTCAATATTGCCGCCTTTGAGAATTTACTTGATTTAGATGTCAACAAAATAGTCCACCTCATCTGCTATGATGTTGAGTATACGAAGCATACGGCGCTATTGTTTCTTTCAATAATTAACATTATAAAAACATAATTAAATAACTATAATACATAATGAATAATAATATGCAATTCATTACAAATCATGTTAATTCTCACGGTAAACGACAAATTAAATAAATTATAATACTGATAAAAGAGAGTACTTCTACTATAGATAACAATTAGCAAGAGGCCTCTTATTATAATCACAAATTAGACGAAAAGATTTTACCCATAGGTAGATTGGCAGATGACTCAATAATTCTCTGAAGGCACTATTAGTTTTTGTTTCATTTTTCATAATACAACAAGCCACAAAATGCCAGATGCAACGTAAGACGAAATATTAAAATCTCCTTATAATCAAGTACAGAATGTACTCCCAGTCAATTTCAGCTCCTACGACCCGGATCACGATTTTAACAGCGTCCGCTGGTCCAAGACAAATTATCCCCGAAATTCGGGAGAATCAAAACATTGGCAGGATAAATTCACAACAAACAAAGGGTTGGCCGGAACACACCGCGGAACGACAAATGTCCTACTAAATGACAAATAAAAGCTGTGATAGTTTAAATTGGGATCCCAAAAACTGTATGTAAACAAACATCGGTCCCAAATTTCGCCAGCAAAAGTTTCGGGCCGAAGGAAAACATTGAAAACACGCGGCGGTGATCGGGCGCTCCGTTTATAATTTGTGGACCGAGTTTCGACTATTAGTGGTATGGTAAATAACTATTGTGAAAATTTAGTTCTTGATTTTTTTTAACTTTTTTACTTTTACTTCAATTAGAAGAGAAATAGTTTCCAAAAATATCTGTAATCAGCTTTAAAGATGTTGGTTTTTAAAAAGATTTTTAAAAAGCGGTTGGTTGGTAAAAAGATTACACAGACACATAAAATGCCATTGATTTCATATTTTCACTGAATTCTGACGTGATTGTGAATTGAATATACTCGCATACTATATTTTCATATGTAAGGTGTAACAGGAACTTTAACGTAAGCTAAAGTCAAGTTAACTTCCCAATAATAAGACGATTTTTGTATCATACCATACACAAAATACGAAATACAAAGTTATAGAAGATCAGATCAACTTTTTTGATTTTATGTCCATGTCAATACGTTCAAAACGACACTTAATCATTTATCAATTAAAACAAACACATGAGCTTTCTACGGTTCACGCAGTCTTTCATGGCGTGACAAAATAAATTAAAACAGCAATATCAATACATTACATCGATATTTAAGTTACATTAGATCGGCCATAGAGTACAATAAAACTGTAGACTTTATTGATTTAGACCTTTTTAATTCTAACCCGCGAAACGTGTGCAGAAATTGTTCGCCGGTTCTTTGACTGTCTGTTCGGATTGTTGTCTTGTATTCATTTGCGCTTATATAATTTACATATATTTATTTTAGTTATATTTAATGGTTTCGTGCTTTATTTTTGTTTAGCGTGTACACGCACGTTTTCTTTGTTTTTTATTTTTTCTTATGAGAAGTAGCATAAGTTGTTTGTGAAAACATGATAATGATGCAACAGTCTTTTACTCTTATTACCTAAAATGTTACGTTGTCAATGTGTTTTGTTATGAAAATAAAAAAAAAATCTATATTTTTTTAATTATAGAGAAAAAAGTAGTTCCTCATTAATAATTTTCGTTGTCTTACTTAGTTTTATGTATATTTCTATTCAGTTGCCGTTTAGTGTCTGGTAGAGTACAATAGCATCGATCCGTCACACTTACGGGTAGCATAAGAGGCAACTAATGATATCCGTAGATCACAAAAGTAGCAATAGAGTTTTCCGAATTAGCATTTTACTACGATTTGCGACTGACGACAGTTTGGTGCAACGGTAGCCATCCTGCCTTTCGAGCTGATGATCCTGTGATGTAATGAACACAAGCATTTAACACTTGAATCATGGGTATTTATATATATTTCTATGAATATTACACATTTACGTATCATATACGTATGTCTATCCGTTACCCTAATATCCATAACACAAGCCTTACAGTGCTTACTCTGGGCTCGGTTAATCGGTGAATGTGAGGATTATTATTTTCAACTCACCTACCAAGGGTGATTATTATGGCAATTCCTTTTATTTTATCGTTATCGTTATATACACCTAAGTATTAAACTTCAATATTACAAATAGATGACCAAAAATTCAGAAATCTCGAAAAATGTTTATGCCGACATATTGTTACAACTTCAGACTTTATTAAAAGCATAACTTTGTAAGGCGCTTCAAGTTTCGACATTTAATTTTTATATCAAACATTTTTGTCATGAAAGGTTATACTCGCTATTTCACTTTATGAACTCTTAGAAAAGGCAGCTTTAGTACTGGTAATAGTCTTTTATGGCTTATTTAAAATAAAAGCGCAGCACAATGATGGTATCTACAGGCGTTACTTTGATAACTGGTCTACTTGCGATTATATGTAGTGAAGATAACTCAGACAGATATATTCAATACAATTTTTTAGCTATTTACTTATAGAGCGAGTTGGCTTTATAATAATAAATAAATAAATAAATATTTTTTACATTCACACCAATCAGCCTAGCCCAAAGTAAGCACTGTAAGGCTTGTGTTATGGATACTAGGTTAACGGATAGACATACGTATATGATACGTAGATATGTAACATTTATAAAAATATAAAAAATGATACAGGTACAAATGCTCGTATTCGTCATACAAACATCTGTCCTTTCCTGGATTTGAACATAGGACCGTCGGTACGAAAGGCAGGATCGCTGCCGTTGCACCAAACGGACGTCGATAACCAAATAATCTTATATACAAATGAAATAAAAAAGGGAAAATGAGAGAAAGTTGTGCTTTAAACAGAGAAACGAGATATAGTTAAAAATGTATTGTTTTAATCTTTCATGGTCAAACATATTAGTATTGGTTGAAACGGAATAACTTTTTATTTTATTTGAAGCTACGAAATGTCGGCGCAGCTGCATGTGCAATCGTTACCCGTGAACAATAATAATAATGCAATAAAATAAAAAACTGTAGGTAAAAATGTATTTATTAGAATAACTGAGTGTTTCGACTACATTAAAAGGATGGATTATGTGTAGAAAATATAAGGTTTATTATAATAATAACTATAAAAAAATTGTTGAAATCTAGTCTACAATAGAGGGACTAGCGAAACTTTTATTATTTAATTTATTTAAACGCAAACGCTGACTCCAAAGTTTGAAAATAATAAGTAAAACATAAGATTAAGCTTGTCAATTTCATACAATAAATTGATGTTTACGCATGTTTTATAAACATGAGTTTTTAATAAGGACGCCAATCCTATAATACTTGTGTTAAACTCCGATAGCGTTTTAAATAATATAGAGATTGCTACTTGTCTGGGCAACCCCCTTATAATTAACACGTCGATCCGTACCCACTTCGTTGGACGTTAAACATTTTTAATCACATTAAAATATAGCCTATATCATTTAGGGATAATGTAGCTTACTACTGGTACAAGAAATTTTTATATAGAATTAGTAGTTCTATAGATTACTTCGTACAAACAAACTTACAAACTTTACATAATAAAAAATAATAACACTTAAAAACAAAAGAAGACTTGTAAAATGACCCCACGGAATTTATATTTTCAATTGTTCTAAAACCATTCGGCATAACTCGATTGGCATATTAATTACCTACTTTACATAAATTTCGAAACGCATAATCATTTTATAGCATATCTTTTAATAAGGCTAATATTTCAAGGCATAATAGCTAGAACTTCTAACAACCATTGGACTACTGTTATTAAACATAATTTTGGAAAGCATAATCTTTTTGTTTAATTGTCTTTTAGCTACTATGCGTTATAAAATTATGCATTACAATGGTATGTCAAAAGATTAAGTAATTTAAAATTATAATTATTAAGTTTAGGGGAAAATTGTTAAGTTTAGTTTCTTTTTTTTTTAATCAAACTTTATGGCCTGTATGTGTGTCTTTTGAGGCATGTCTTCAAATTCAGCAATTTCTTTTCTTAATTCTATGATGATGAGATCTGATTTATGAATGACAGATGATCTATGAATGACAAATAATCAATGAAATAAGAGCTATTTAGTTAGTTTATAGTAAGGTATAGGGTTTTACTTAATGCTTCACATGGACTTCTTGAGAGGGCAGGAAAAGACAACTTTCGCTCCTTTATTTCACTTGCCAACTTTCGTGCATGTTCACTTACACTAAGTGGTTAAAAATCTACTATAACAACACACTAATATCCACCATCACACAAATTTTAACAAGAAAAATCTATGCTTCACAGAAACCTTCATCAACTTGTGCTAAAGGAAATACCGCATTCAGCTAAGTATTTAAAGAGGGATTATAAGGACAAAACTGGAATTTATTTAGAAAAAAAACATTTTATGGCATAAAAGAGTGATTTGACGAAAAAACATAATTCGACATTTGCGTTGGGATATAATTAGATCGACATTACATAATTTATTAATTATTTTTTTTTTTAATTGGCTAAATAAAGACAAAATTATCCTTATTACTGGATATGGATGATAAATAAATAATATTTTATTTGCATACTGTATGTCATTACCAAAGCATGAGGTATTTTAAAGTGTACCTACAATCATCAGAACTGGATTTGGTAGGGCAGGCGGGGCTACTACCCTGGGGACTCCACAGAGGTAAAAAAAATACAAATTTCGACGGGTTACTTTCGACTATCAAGTTTTGCCAATTTTTTTTGTAGATAAAGAAGAACTTTTAACATTGTTATTTATATTCGAATATAATTAGGGACCTCTGTTAACCCAGAGCCTTCACATGTCCAAATCCGGGCCTGACTATCATATAACCATGTTTTTAGCAAATAAAGTCTTATTACTATTAAACCAAAAACATGGTAATATGATCGTAGATACATCTTTTCGCTCCCGCCAAAAAGGCCAAAAATATGATTTCAATTATGCAACCTCCTTAATGAGGGTAAAATAGAGAATAGGGTGAAAAAAAACCTCGAAATTGCAATGACCCACAAACCATATCGATTTCAATCAGGGCGATACGAGAGAATTCCAATTAAATTGCATTCAATGAAATCTAGAACGATTATAGAATCCGATGGGTAGGCAAATTAAAAGCGGTATTCCCTAGGATTTCCTGTTCAATTTTCATGGAGTACAGCGCGATAAAATCCATTACGGTGTCGTTGAGAGGCCTCCGTGTCGCTGTGGTTCCGGATAGGATTTTTTTTCTTTGAAATGGGAGCGACATAGAAAAATGTCCAGCTGTTGACAAATGATTCGTTGTCCGATTATGGCGGCGGGTTGTGCGGACAACTGCTGTTGTGCACTACTCGAATTGGAGCTTTACTTTTTTGACGTTGCTTTGTGGATAATATTTCATCTGTACAGGCAGAGATTAGCTATAAAAATAAGTTTTTAGTCAATTAAGAATTTAACGTTTATTGAGGCCAATTCATTTTCTAAAATGTCCTAAATGTTCTGTCTTATTATTTGTGATCAATACAAAGAAATATTGATTGTCTTACTTTTTACTTCAGATAATGTGTAGAAACGGATTGGTGAAAAACAATTTGCTGAAAGACGGTTTTGCCGAAAACTCGTTCGCCGAATAGTAAACATTTTTTACAATTACCATTTCGTTTACCAAACTTTTATTAGGCTTTACTTTGATCTGGTACGTAAAAACAATAAACATACTTATATTTATACGTTTGATTTGAAAACAAAATTAGAATAAACGTATTTTCGACGAACAATTCTTCGATAAGCATCCAATCAATTGTGTACCGGTTGCCATTTTTTCTTCTTTTACTAATTAAGTGTAAAAGTTGTTTGTTATAGTAGAATTAATTTTTAAAATTTATCCCAAATTACCATATCAAGCTGTCTCTAGCGAACATTCTGCTAGGACCCCGCTTTAATCCAATTCGCTAGCAATCACATGCTTCATTTTGTATTCCCGCAAACACTTTTGCCGTATATCCCGCCCTTAATTCGCAGAGCGGCTGAAACGTCGATACGTTTCAGCATTTTACATCCGTGACCTTATAAGGGAATACCGATAATCGGGAGGAATGTTTGATGAATGCCACTCCGGTGTGATATCGAGACAAGACTCGTACTTTTCCCATTAAGGAATCGATTTCGTCTTCTGAATGTGAGTGTTATAGGTCACAATCGCGTTTGTCAGTTGAGAACGGTAGCGATCCCGTCTTTCGCATCTACGGTCCTTGGTTGGATTCCCGGAAGAGGGAGATGATTATGAGGAATTCTATAAATAAGTATGTCTATCCATTACCCTAGTATCCATAACACAAGCCTTACAGGCTAGGCTAATTGTAACAAATATAGCCATTATTAAAATTTCATACGAGTAAGTGTACTCGTCCACCTTCCCCTTTTACGGTAAAATAACAAAATTGAGATATTGCTTTATTAAAAACCCGGCTGTTCCAATGTACAGCAATAATTTACGCAGTATATTCAATACTAATAACCCCGTACCCAATAAAATACACATATATAACAATGCACATTCTCAAAGACCTCGCACCATTGGAAAAATAAAAAAGCAAAAAAGGGAAAAATTAAAGGCGCAACAAAAGGGGGAAATTTAAACAACAAAGGGGAAACACTGGTGAAAAATCATGAAAATAAAATAAAAAGCAATTTAGAACAAAGAACGCAAATAGCGTTTGACATAATATGAAACAGTACGCAACGCTGCGTCAAAGAAATATAAGATTATACATCCTTTAAATATGAGCTCGATGTGTTTATATGATCCCGTTGAAGTAAAGTGTTTGAATGGCAAAGGAAAAAAGGTTGTATGTTAGAATAATACCGTTGTAGCTATTTCTTTACTCTATGGCTATAGTTTACTATTTATTTTGGTGTTTATGATTTTTATATTTTTGTTGTTTTTTCGGGTATATTTTTATAAAATAATTATCTATGTGTTGTTATTTGATGTCATTTATCATCACTATAACTTTTTGAAGTGAAAACTTTCGGTGCGTTGGGCATTTTTTGAGATGGAAAAACCATTGAACAACAAGAAAACATAAATACTATAATCGAAAAAGCTTTTATTACTTAATTCAAAGATATTGGCCGCTTTTTTTATTCTGCGTCGATTTTTAACCTATTCTATATTTAAAAAGTAAGGATTGTTAACTTTTGTCAGTTCTGTCGCACAGGAAAAAAAATGTCGGCCTAGATCCCATAATGCATGTTTTATTTCTTCACAACCAAAATAATTTTGTATTTAAAAATGTAACCATATTTTTTTTCTGCTAGGGGAATATATCTGTATATTCCCCTAGTGGGACTCAAAACCTTTGGTGCATATAGCAAGATAGTTACCGTTCTACCAAATGGTTGCTAAAACAACTGAATAGCTTACCGTTTTGCACGAGCAGCGTACTGTCTCTCGCGAGCGGCAGCTCAGAATCTGTGAGGGTTGCGTCTGATGCGTTATCTGACGCTGAAGTGGGGGTGGTTGGAGCGGTCGGCGAGTCGGATAGACCGCGGCTGCGATTGCGTCGCCGTCCGCTGCCGTTACTCGATCCGCTGCCGCTGCCCGAGCCGTACGGGTGAAGTCGGCCCAGGCCTGACAAAGAGGATAAAGATTAGCTAATAATAACATTATCACAAACATGGTTTTCCCTCACCATCATAAGTATGGGTCATAATACACCACAGGACTTTTTGGTGGGAGAGGGAATCATCACAATTTGTCAAAAATTTGTGTAACGGAAGATATATGTGTGTCGATTATTAACCGCTAAGTGTATGTGAAGATACGCGAGTGTTGGCAAGTGAAAGGTGTCTTTTCACGCTCTCTCAAGAAGTCCAAGGGGGGGTTTCAGTAAAATACCCCTACATTTTATTGACACCTAGGAAAAGTGTTTTTTCTTTATTGATTCAACATTCGCTGAATATATATTGTCCATATACCAGCTCTCCTCATCATCTTATTAAAAAAAGAAACTAGTTAATATGAACACATGACTTAAAGACATCTCCAGGGCTTAAAATATTATTTAAAAAAAAATATAAATGTATATTCCACCACGCTTATTTGTGGATGCTATCCACGAGATGCAGCTGAGACCAACGGCTTAACGTGCCTTTCGAAACACATAGAAGCTCGAGATTTTAAGGTCGCCCATCTGTTTTACAGCCATTGGGAAAGGTGCTTAATAATCATAAGACGAAAAATCGAGATCCTCAACAATACGTGAATGAGGAAAACATTCAGTAAACACAAAAAATCTATTGCCTCATATTGTATCCGTTCGTACAATAAAAAAGAATACGACATAAGATATAACAGGAAATAGTGTTACGTAACGATTTAATAAGCCCTTTAGAATCATCTGACACTTTTCGGATCCTGATATCTTTTGAAAGAATATTTACAATGCGTCAAATACTTTATTACATGTAACATGGCGAGATGAATGGTTGTGTTATGATGTTAAGGGTTCCAGGTTCATATCTGCTTGATTCTAAGCTGACATTACAACCAATGGGATAAGACAGTATTAATTATATTATATTTAAACAAAATCTGTTCAGGTCTTTACGGAAATATTTTTGAAGTGGAAACTTCTTTAGCGGCTTTATATTTTTTATATATTTTATGCATTTTCTATGCGATCTTATACGAATACGAGAGGATGTTCCTCTCATTGATGAAACAACGCTGGCCTACAGCGTAAAATCAGGAATGTACTAGAAAATTTTGACGAGTGTTCGCAAGGCTCGGTAGCTCAATTGGGAGAGCATTGGACCGGATTTCCAAAGGTTGCTGGTTCGCTTCCCGCCTGAGATTCACTTGTGACCCGAGTTGGGATGTGGCCTTGTGCACTTTTTGGGATTGGTAAAAATTGTTAAACGCGTCAAGACACGTAACCTGAACGAAAATTCGTAAGACGGAGGGAGAGTAGACCGCCGGCGCGGCGTTCGTATCCCCCTCTCTTTCTGCCACGCGGCGAAAATGTATGCCTGCTCCTGTTGTTTCGTTTAAGTGGCGCAGGGCGCTTGCGCGAGTGTGCGTGTGTGTTTGTTGAATACGATAGCGCAAAAATGAATATTGTATTTTACCACACAAATGATAGTACTTTTATATTGATAATTAAAGCAATCCGTTCGAAATTATTCCAAAACTAGCTTTCAGCCCGCGGCTTCGCCCGCGTGGAATTCGGTTATATTGCGGTATAAAGCACAACTATAAGAAAACTTCTCATTCCCACGGAAAAATCTAAGAAGCGCGATGTAACGCTGGATACAATTAGTTGTTAAACCAAAACTGAATGCTACACTATATTATATGTTTTCCCTTGTGGAGCAAAAACATGCAGATTTTGGGCACTGGAAACACGGGAATACGCTACATAGAGCTGACCATGCGAAAAACAATGTTTTTCCAAGCTATCATTCCACTTCTTATGTATTTTAAAAAACACATCGTTACATGTTTTAAAAAACACCCAGCGCCATCTATCGCATACCTCAAGAACTAAATAACGTAACTAATACTTATACCAATTAATAATTCGTTGACTTTAGTGATTTCAGGATAAGTAGATGTAAAAAAAACAATTTAGACGATAAAACAAATTGTACGTCATCCTTCGAGAATTCCTCATTTTCGAGGATTCATTTTCGTATAATTTAGCTTCAAAATTTACATGTTCATATTCGTTTGCAACATATAAGTAGATGTAAAAAAACAGTTTAGACGATAAAACAAATTGTACGTCATCCCTCGGGAATTCCTCATTTTCGGGGATTCATTATCGTATCATTTAACTTCTAAATTTACCATAATCGTTTGCAATATATTACCTTGTTTTAAACGACACACAGCGCCATCTACAATCCATCCATCAAGCAAACAATATTTTTGTTTTTCCTCGGGAATATCAATTTTTTCCAGGATAAAGAGTACCCTATTATTTAATCCGGACTTTTATCTTTACGTCTGCAAAATTTCAAAGCAATGGGTTCAGTAGTTACGGCGTGAAAGCGTAACAAACAAACAAACAAACTCACTTTCCGATTTATAATATTAGTAAGGATATCAAAAATGCACAACGTTAATGTTCATGTTTTCACTTCTGCCGGCACTCCCGGAGTGCAACCCTTTGTGTTTTATAAGATGTAAAGAAATGGAAACTGTAAATTGTATAAGATAAAAAAGCTATGATACTAAAAATCTAATTAAATGATCTGGTGTTCCACTTAAGGTAATTCTACGGTCTATTTATAGAAAAAGGTTTCCCCAATATTCCAAAAGATCGTTCATATAGGGTGGTAGATATTCTGAACATGTAACGAAATACGTTTATATAGAAAATAGATATAATTTACTAGTACTTGTATTTCTACAATTCCTTATACGCAAGAAATATTTATGGATAGACACTCGACGGCCATTTATTTCATTCGAGGCCAAGGAAAAAATTGTTTCCTTTTTTTGATAACACTAAATCTCTTCAATAGACCTTGAACAAAAAATTGGGAAAGGTTGAGAAATATAATAAAACTGTCATTTTGTCTATATTTATTTATAATCTAACCGTATTATTAATAAAAAACTATATATATATATATATATATATATATATATATATATATTTATTTTTTTATTTATTTAGAGTGGGTTCGCTCTTGATTCCAATCAAGCCCAGGGGCTAAGACAGAATTCACGATGGAACAAGCTAACCCAGAAGGTATTCACCCTGGTTTTGAAAATGGACGGGTTATAAGTTCTCGGAAATACAGACGCAAGGAGGGACTATAATTGTATAATGTTTTTTATTCTAACCCAAAAACAAACTAAATTTTGTAGTTGATATATATTAATGCCCATACATTGCAACTGCATATGTATGCATTCACAAACATTTTTTATGTGATATTATGACAAGTTAACGGTCTTAGGATTTTACCCTTCACTTAAGCTATAAGATCTTGTTTTATGCTAAATTTCATGATTCTAGATCAACGGGAAGTACCCTACAGGTTTTTGGGCTAGGCTAATTGGTTTGAATGTAAGAAATATTATTATTATTATTTTTGAGTTTATGAACAATACGTTAATTTGTATCTATTAATAAAATTGTGCTCGTTAATTTCGGCATTATTATAATATTGTACGGCAATCAACGCCCAATTATAAAAAGAAATCACGTACAATCTTTTATTGCTTTGAATGGTATTTTTTTTATTATTAAAAGTTGGTAAAATTTTTATATCAATTACCAAAGATTTTTTTCACCCATATACACGAACTACGAGTACAATGGTAACAAAATTATATCAAGATTCCATTAAAAAAGGTTTTCTTAAATCAATCTCTTATCGAAATAATTGTTAATAAAAGGAACTAAAAAGTTTTTAACGAATCAATTTAGCCCAAACTCGATGAGTTTCTGTTGTTTTTTTACGGAGTCACTATGGCCACCTTCCAGCTCCATCATCACATTCTGGTTACCATATAGGATCAAAGCACACATCAGTACTAATCAAACAGTCCAAACTCGATGAATAAAAAGAATAATAAATAGAAATAAAAATACCTACCCTGAAAATATCTTAGCAAAGTTTGGTAAATAAGGCGAGTGAATTGATAAGTTAGAATTTAGTTCTTAAAAAGATAAAAGCGAAACTGAAACTTTAATTGAACAAGAGGAGACTTTAAAAGAAATACCTTCCAATAGTTTTAATATAACTCTGTAATAAGTGTCGAATTTATTTATGATTTTAAATAATTACTAGCGGCCCGTCCCGGCTTCGCACGGGTGGACAAAATTCTTTACATTTTTTCTATTGTTAAATATTTTTCCCTTCGTGCCATCTAGCGTCCGGTAGACGAACTACTTGCGGTTAACGCGTTGCTATGGTAACGTTATTGATACTATGGAAAAGAGCGGGAAAAAGAGCGGACAGACAAACACAAACCACTGTGATCTTAGATTATAGATTTAGATATATCATAACGTCTTACTTACTCGTACTCGTACGTCGTTACTTATAAATTGTCGTATGGTTATAGCATATACAAAATATTTGTTACATACATACAATTACGCCTATTCCCCGCAGGGTTAGGCAGAGAATATAGATTTTAACTTTCCACGATAACATACATATCTCGCTTCTTCAACTCTCATCAGACCTGTCATATAAATTCGTCGGTAATGGGTAAATACTATCTCTAAATGGGGTAACATTACATGCAAAAATGAAACAATAAAACGATCGGTTCGTTAAGTAGTATTACTGCCTACTAAGTTAGTATTACTGCCCACTGTGCTGACGGTTCTGAGTTCGAATGCTAATGAGCTTTATGTCTTACAGTTATTATTACTAACCATTAAAAAATTAAGACGTGGCCAATATATTTGCATTATGACGATAGTAAGCTCAATAGTAGCTATATCAAAATTGCACTACATCTTCGTAAGAGACACTTTCCATCGGCAAAGTTTGCATTCTTGATGAAAAGACTAATTCACCTAATTGCAATGGGAAACCATAGAAGATGTACATGTGCTAATGGACTGTGTCAAGAACAGGACCGAGAGGGAGTCACTGTTTGAGGAGTTTCAACTAAATATTCAAAATGTAGGTTTGATAGAAAACAATTCGGCAGAACAAAATCTGATGTAGCTAAAACATGATGCGCTTAGTGAAACTCACCGAACAGTGATTCCTTTTCGTATCCATAGTACTTTTTTCAATCTAATTCTAAGTCATTTCTGACATGTAATTGAGAGGATACGATGCGGGTGACGCATCCTTGTGAATAAAAACCCCAAAATTTATAAAGAGAAAAAATAATATTTGCATTACTAAGTCCTCAATTATAAATAAAATTTAATAAAATTCGTTAAACAAAATCACCTCGAATTAACATTTGGACAAATAGTTTTCCTGCTTTTATACAACAGTTGTGTGATATTTTAGCGATATTGTTTTGTAGCAATGAAACTTCCATTAAAGCTAATATGAAATTCTTTATAAAATTACATGTGAAAGGAGAAGCATTATATTTTTGTCGATGTTTGATGTTATTTGCAAACTATGTTAGAGCTATTTTTATAAGTGTACGGCGAAACATTCATAAGGGAATCCAACGCATTATATTCTCATTGTGAACAAATTAAAATAAAATGAATTCTACCTTATATTTCACAAGAACAATTAATGTTAAACGATTATAAAGTATTTTTCAGAAGCAACATCAAAAGTCAAAGACAAAGTAAGGAGATAACAATAAAATCAAAGACAAAAAAGGTTCTACCACAAACAGAATTTTTAGAGTTGAAGTACTTTTCAACTCAGATATCGGAGAGAGGCTTGATAAAAATAAAATGGGAAACAGAAAGAAGCCCGGCAAACCAACAAACATGGAAAGGGCAACCATAATTAGAAATAATAAGGCTTCATGACATGACAAAGAGTACAATAAGAATGCTTCTCGTACAAATTTTAATGTAAATGGGGAAGAAAACGAGTCGGCATGTGGTACAGATAAAGTCAATTGAAAATATTTATCTCTGTTTCACTGGGAATAAATGAGGTTGATAATATTGTTGATTCTAAATAAGCATTCGTTTGGATCTGTTAATAAATCTTGTGCACAATTATTTTTCTTGTAAGTATCGTTGTTAGTATAGTACCTTCTATGAGCATTGAAAGGTATATTGTAAGACAAAAGAGGAAGTATAATGAAAACCCAGGATAATGAAACTCGTTATTTTTATTAGACGTAATTAATTATTACAATATTGTGCGTAAGATTATCCGTGTATCAATTTTTTGCTAGCAATCCCCCTCTGTGGTTTGGTCATCAATGGTTACTCACTTTGGGTCGAATTTCATGATTGTATTCGGGAAAATTAGAGTTTACTTATTTTAGTTAGTATCTTTGGATTTAAATCAATCTTGTTGCCTATTGACGCATGTTAGTTACATACTAAGCGATAGTTATTGGTCAAATAATTACTTTCATAGTGTTCAAGGATGTTTGTTCAATATTATCTAATGGATTTGATAAAGATGATTGATATTGTGTGTTGTTTTTATGGAACTATCGATTTATGGACATTTGTTAATTTGTGGCGTAGTTTTGGAGTAAGTAAGTCGAAATATAACGTTAATCTTTTATAGTTACTATGGGAAATCTGATAGGGATAAAAAGATTGAGGAAGTAAAAAATAACAATGGCTTCAACATAAAACATAGACAAGACATTTCTCTTGAATGTAGAAAATAGAGACTCGCGAATAAAGCATCCAGTTTTCTGGACAAAAAAATAAAGCAATAAGGAAAAAAACAGTCGGAAACGTGAGTGAATATTTCCAACACGTTGGCTCACCTGTAATCAGGGCTTGCGTCTTTGATGTCGCGGAGCCTTTATTAAGTAATGCTGTGGTTCTTAGAAGGAAAAATGTTCGAGAGACTTAAGAAACTCCCGAGCTCGATGAAACTCCTTTGACTTTACGATTTATGAGAGAAAGCATGATATCTGCTTTTCCGGTCTGTTCATCCAGTGCAGCTCGGGCTTATTATACATTTAGTATTATTCCGGGATTACAAAGGAACTAGCTTGTACTACTGCATTGAATATGCCTAGATTGTATACTTGTTGTCTACAAGGAATGGGGTAACATAAAGAATCTCATTAATATATCAAAGCAGTTGTAAGTAAAATGAATAACAATGTTTTAAAATCCGAGAAAATCCCAATAGGTTAACCTTAATTTTGCAAATTGTATACCGTTATCAATTAAAACCTGATCAGGCTAAAAATAAGTAAAGAGATTAGCAAATCATAATCTTACTTTACCATTTATTTTTCTCTCTGTAAACTGAACAACTAATAAGGTTCAGAACAATTTATCCCTTATGGGACCTCAATACTTGAGAGCTAGGAATATACAATTTCTAAGGACTAAAGTATATAATTATTTTGTGGATTAGACGAGTATTTTAATACCATATAACCACAGCTGGTGCACAAAAACAAAGAATAAGACAAAATCATTTTAACAAATAAGTTTTCCACAAATCAATTCGTAAGAAAGTCAGTTTTCAATTTGCAAGCGGTTAAAATGGGTTTAACAATAACGCTAATTGTCATAATATATTTTTATAATAGCCTTTTGGTTATGTCTACGTTCCAAATAATGAAAAGCATACCTTCAAGAAAAGTTCTTTAATATTGCTTTTTTCCAATCGGTGTTATAACAATATTTTCGTTTCAATTAAGCTACTCAAAAGTGCGTTAGAATTTACCTAAAAAGATATCTCATTACGAGTTTCATAAAATCCGACGTATAAAGCTGACCGAGGTTCGTAAATTCTTTTTAATCTGCTAACTTCAGTCTAATAAACGTATGGAATCATTAAAGGAAAAGTATCAAAAAGGAATAAACCAGTGAAGTGCTTCTGGAGGTTCAAGCACAAACTTTTTAATTTAAGGTAAACATCTTGAGAAGCTCGACTCAAACGACTCGAAGAAAATAAAATTAGTTTCGAATGTACCTCATTACTGGACTCCGTAATTGAGTATGCAGATTGCATGTGAAAAGTTTTTTAAGGGGACCACGTCAACTAGGCCGCTTAGTTCTGGGCGGTTTCAGTCGCGATTAAAGAGGAAATTTCAAATGAAAACTTTTTGAGCCGGCAAATTTGAATAAACTAGGCAAAAAGCACGGTATCCAAGTTAAAACTCCTGCTCCGTAACGCGTTTGCATTTTAGTCGGGGCACCGCACAAATAAAATGAGTTTTGGCCCATTTAAATCATTAGTTATTAATTCGATGTTTATATAAAATTAAACCTTGTCAATAGCTATTTCCATTTCGCCGACGCCTCTTTATAACAATAGAAACGATGGTAATCTTTGGCTTTTGATACAGAAGCCTTCTATTCATAAACCTATTTCTTATCACCAACATCTTTGAGGAACCCCTGGCAACATCTAATCAAATAGCCACAAAACTTGTTCAATGCTATAATTAAGGATGCTGCCGACGGAACCCTTCACAAAGGAGGTCCAAACAAAAAGGACAATGAGCTCGTTAGAGCAGAATTTTTGCCAGAACCACCCCCCCCTCCCCCACTTCACGAGTTGGAGAGACTTCTGGGTAAGGAATGCTAATTGTAAGTGGATTGCATAATGCTGATGCTGAATTGAGAGATGCATGTTTTGTGCTGTCTGTCAATAAAAATAAATCCTCACACTTCGTATTATCTTGGTTGGTGATCCTTTCATGCGGTTCAAATAAAGCATAAGTGTAATCATTACATAGAGATATCTATAAAGATGTTTAAGATTTGATTATTGCTAACTTTGAATTTGAAAATTATAGGTTTACCTTAAATTAGTCTCGAGTCTTAATCTGTAGATAAAATTGTTAGTTACCAAAAAGATTCAGCGCGCCAAAATATTCCCAATTTCATGAGTACACTTCAATTCGTCTCGATGATTGTCTAGCACCTAACTCCAATGTCACAGTTTAATATATCACTACTCTGATTTAATTTACGTGGAATTACAAAAAATATATACACTTATCACGTTCGTCCAATCGCTTCAGTTTTATTGTACTAATTCGCGAAAAGATTTTCTAGAATTGTGTCGCGTGGGCGCCATCGGACTAACATAAATAAAAACATTTGCCTGTTTCCTCTGACGCTGATAATTCTGGACGTATCGCCAGTACAGGACGTCCGCGATGATAATGGTGACCGGTCGGTATATTGGACACATTTTTGTGACCAGTTTTATTTGAAACAACAAATCGATTATTCGGCGTTTGGTGACATTATATATAGCTTTGGGCAGTTCGGAGAACGTTTAATGTTCTCATAACAATAACACTCATTCGTAAACTGCTATCTTCAGTAATGCATATTTGCAGAATAAATTGGTTTATTATCATTATAAAAGCGTAGGAATAATGATTAATACAATATTGCTATTATTTTCGAATGGATTGCTGACCTTAAGATTTTGGTCTTTGGAATACGTAGATTTAAAAAAATATGATCTTATGAGATATAACTCTATCACAGTAGTGTCATCCATACTTTTAAAGTGTTCTTAATTTAGTTGAGGGTGAAACAATTTTTTTTAAATTGAAAAGACATAAAATGATATACAATTATTATTTTGTTAAGTTGAATGGCAACTGGTGATCCGGTGACTGTTCTTGGTAAAATTTTCTAAGCCTGTTTGAGACTTTTATCAAATACATCAAATCATAAAATAAAAGAATGGAATAGTCGAGAACTTATTCGGATTCCATATTCACAGTACATATGTTTTGTTCTACCAGGAATATTATATCAATTTTGGCTCGCAATTTTTTGTCTTCAATATCTAAAAGAGCATTCCACACGTTATATGACTCTTGTCAGGCTTTATATTAGAAAATTCTGCACTCATTCCATATGAGGATAATCTTGAATAAATATTTCACATTTTATGTGATTCTTATTATCGCACCATATCGTCAGGCGGCAGAAGTAATATAAATGGTATTAAGAAAATATTTCGTTTCACTATACAAGTTGCCAAAACTTACCTAAGTTTTAAACTGCCAACTACATTTATTACTGAATTTACCCATATCACCATAACAATGAACATTTAATACAAAACATTTCTAACTCACAAGTAAAACATATCACAACTAAAAACGTTTCTTTCCAAAAAAATAGTGAACTCATAAATATACAATTGGCATGTTGCTTACATTGCAAAATCACGCCAACTCGAAAAAGGACTAACCCCCAAAGATTCTAGTGAAAACATTCGACAAATAAGCGCGGAGATCCTTACGCACGTATTGTTGGCATTTTGTTATTCTAAAAGAAAACTACAATTTGAATCCAAAAAGTCACATAAACGAACCGGCAAATTTGAAATCTCCAGGGAATATACCAACCACAATTCAGTAGGTACACGCAAAAAATTGTACATGTAAATGGAACGCTGAATTAATTTGTTAAAAGCATCACATTTAATTTATTTAAACCTCAGCATGCTATGTATTTTTTTCCCAAGGGCTTATACTTGCCAATCTCTGCTTGGTCATTTGATCAACTACAAATACAAAGACCCTTTTTAGTCCGAATGTAAATCAATGTGACTTCTCAGAGTCCCTGCTTGGTATATAATATTCTAAACACGGTGCCCGGCGTTAAGGCAAACGTAGAAATTTGTCACATGAGCGATGGTTCACCTACGTGTTTCGCCGCCCAAATCCCAAATATAATCCTCTATTGTGCAAAAAAAACACACCTTTATTACTTTAAAGAGAAAAGCTTAAATCCTGCGAGGCCTCATTCCAGTATTTCATATTTCATACGTGCATATAGCAGGATTATCGCACGAATTTATATCTTAGCACTGTAATCGAAGGAACGTTTTTGATTGCCGTATGTCTTCTGTCTGCGGACAGAGTTGTAGTTACGCGGAGTGCGACTGTATGATTTTATGCCAGCAAAAGTAAAGAAGGTTGACAAATAGGCCGGGCGTGCCGATGTTCAGTTTTATTAAAATTAAAATGTTCTATCGTGACATTAATAAAAGGAGGTAAGGTCGGAAATTGCTTGAATGCCACCGTTTGGATTTACAGCGGAAACACAAGGATAAGCTGAACATTTTTATTAACATCGCACTAGTTTATTGCGCCTCGAGTTAGAACATTTGAAATAATCTTCATCGTGGATATATCTTAAATTTAAAGAGTAGACATCTTATTCGGTACGGTTACTTAACTTTAAAATCATAAAATTCGTGTTTGACGACCCTGAGTACTGTGTGTAAATTTTTGGTGTTAAATATTTAACGTTCTCCCACCTCTATATTTCATTCAACTGTTCGCATAAAACTTTGAAGGTAAAATAAATTGACGATATTCTTCCTATTTTCGAAACCAATAAAAGTACACAGTGCGTACAATTGATTGAAGCGTAAAATATTGCGGAAGGGAAGACTTCCGAAAACAAAATGTGCGATAAATCTGTCAATGCTAAGCAAAGCAGCGGAGTCGAAGGGCTCGTCTACAATCGTAACTCACATCTTAGTCGTGCAATTTTACCGACAATTTATTCCATGAACTGTAGTTGTCAAATGCTGACGTTTGCGAATCTAAAGAATAAATGATAGACAAAAGAGAGGCTGAAGACAACCGGCTTGAGTATTGTGGTCACGTACTACGCGAGACTCGACAGAGGCGCAATCTTCGAGGAAAGAATTACATTTATATAAAGGATGGGGAAATATCAAGTAATTCAATGCATAGAGACGGCGAAACGCATGCTGATCGAGAAAGGGGACATTATATTTTACGAGATTTGTCATATATCCTACGTTAATTCGGAATATATTAAGAGTATAAGTACATATCGTAAACATATCTTTTGGCGAATTTGGTAATTTTATATTAATATTTAAGAGTAATGAAAGACTATATGTCTTTACTACATCGTTTTAATTTTGTATTAAACATAAATCAGCAATGCAACAATGACAAAATAATATCATTTGACGACAGCTGATAGACCTGGTGTCCCGAGAGAACAATCGACCACAAGCACAAATAAGCACGCAACAATCAACTCAATGATTGCGAATCATCTGGACTAGATCCGAAAATCCCGACAGTGAGTGTTTGTTTTTGATTTTTGTCTAACGAGACAATGGGGAAATGATGAGGACTGTGCTGTACGTCGCCTTTGGGACTTCACCCTATGCCGACACTACCACCCCTCTTTGTGGTGCACGAGCGATTGTTTGCCGTACTATCAAGTAAATAGGATTTAAATTCTTTTAGAACTCGTTTCACAGTTCATACCGGCACATATGGCGTCAAACGGGCTACGGCGAGTGACGGCATGTCACTCGAGAAACTCGGATTGGCCTCAGTCCTTCATTGGACATCCACTACGTCAATCTGAACATGGCCTTTTAGAAATTCATTCTCCTTTTAAAACAGTAGTCATGATTCTAAAAATGGAACATATCTAAAATATGGATAAAAACTTGAACACCTAATCATTTTAATGACTGAGGAAGTCTAGATAGTCTGTCTGATACATTAATCATAAATGCAAAAGTCGATTACTAGCGACATTAGATATAGGTCGATCGAACAACAATCACATCATCAAAATATACGAGCTACAAATCACTATTAATGAACTGGAAAATTAATAGAGCATCAGTCACTAGATTAGCGAGATCTAACCGAAAACCGATTCGATCCGCTTATGTGCCGCTAATTAGACGCCTGTTGTTTACCTTTGTAATGATCCGACATCAAAGTGAGATCTGGGTGTAGCCCGCAGTGAGTTCCAAAGTGCTGTGGTAGATCCTGAGCTCCAACTTAGTGATTTATTTACGTTGTCGGGTATTGATCGACGTTGTATGAAACTGGCACCGTTCTGGGAGGATTCGCAACGAATTCAGGTCAAGTGGATGGTACTCTCATATCGTTTGTTTATGTAAATAATCTTGTTATTGAATACGTTGATTTTGCATAAATCCTCTTTGTGACACGTGCCCTTGCCGTTTCTTTAAATGTAAATTTTAATTTTGTTCTTGAAATTCTATAAATGTAAAAATGATGTATTCAATTTTATTTTTTCATTCACAATGCCATATTTTCTATAAGATATAAAATACGCCTGTAAAAACAACCACGCCTCTGAGCCCTCAGGTTTTTTCTATGTTATTGAAAAAATGATTTCAGTTACTTATACTTGTTTTTACTACACGAAACTGTATTCATATTATAAAAAATATTTTGAATAACTAATTATACGTAATAAATATTTGCTTTTGAATGAGTAGTAGTCAATAATTTAAACTGCTAAGCTACCTAAGTTTTGTCAAGCGGGCCGCTAAAATGTGATTGATTAATAAAACCCTTGGATGTTATGTAGTTATAAAAATGTGTAGCCCTAGTATACCTAATACAAGCCTTACAGCGCTTATATTCGGCTAGGCTGATTGGTGTGGATGTAAGGAATTAAAAATTAATCAAAGTTAAATATTCAATTATTTATTGTAACGTTGTAATGAAAGCATTAAAAAAGGAGTGCAGTGTCCAATTAAACTTGAAAAGGTTGAGATACCGTTTCGTTTAAGGAATGTCTATGCCTTCAATATACCAGATTTTGTTTTCTTTGTCTAAATTTGTAGCTTGCACGATTTGTGCATTTAGCCAGTGTCAAGTAAGTATAATTGCCAGTTCTTGAGTAATTTCTTTTATTAATTTGATAATTATGAATGAACAGTAAAATATATTTTTGCCCTGTGAACTTCTTGAGAGGGCAGGAAAAGACAACTTCCGCTGGCTTGTTACAGTTGCCAACACTCTTGTATGTTCACAAACACTTAGTGGTTAATAATCCACCATTATTGCGCACTAATATCCACAGCAACAAAAATTTTAACAACAACAAACAAATCCACCAACGTGACGCTTCCCACTCCCGCCAAAAAGACCTACCAGAAATTAATAAAACTAAACTTTTTATGGTTCAAATTAGGAACAGAATTTTAGGCATTTAAATAATGCTCAGCTTATCCGAATTTTAACAGCCTAAGGTTTTATTAAAAGAAAATTCTTGATGCTTTTGAATGTTCAACCTCAATCACTCTAATGACCACCATTTCGTCTATATTTTATATCACAAGAAGGGGCTTAAAAGTATTATTTCTACCAAGTTTTCTAACAATAATTGTTTACTCCCTCTGATAAAACTGTTAATAAGGATAATAATTAGTAAGGAGATTTAAATTGGAAGCCTATCAAATTGCACAGACAAACCGGAGGTAAATGATTAAAGTAATTGTAGGGTCAGATCGGGTCAATTAATCGTTGGATGCTAGTAGAATTAATTTATTTGACCAGAACGTCGAAACATGCTCGATAATAGTGGCTTTGTTAAGTAATTAGAAATGATTTACCAGCGATAAGAAATCGGTGAGTGAAGACAGTTTATATCTATTTAAAGAAGTTTGAAGTTATATGGTTAATAAATTATTGACGTTAATTTCACATTTCAAGGTAAGATTTGATGCCTACTTCAACTTGTTCTAGAATTTTAGTTCATTGAGCTAACTTATTTACTTATTACACACACTTTCACACACATAAACACATAAACGTATGCAAACGCAAACATATACAATTCTCAAAGGGGCATTCTCATTATTTCACCATCTATATACATACATAAATTCACTGTCAGCGTTTGACCGCCATGGTCTGCTCAACCAATTTTTAAGTTTTTTTTTTCACTTTGCTGGATTTTTGTTTTATTTTAATTTATCACACAGCAACGCGTGGCCGGGTCAGCTAGTTTAATATACATTTTAATTAGAAATTATTATTGCCAATACTTTTAGTTATAACCGTTAATGATAAAACATAGTTTATTTATTTACCACTAAGGTACTACAGAATTAATCAAAGATATGAAGAGAGGGGAATCTTACCATAAGCACTTCTGCGCTTAAAAAAGACTGTTCCTTTATCTGTTGGTGTTTCTGAATCTATTTCTGTTCACAACAAAACATTTTTTATGCCATTCCATTTTTATATTTCATTTACTCCCAAAAGTTATTTCAATAAAATTTCAAACCAACTTTATAATATTTATAGTAGACAAAATATAAAAAAGAAAATTTCGATTTCACGTATGATGATTTTGACAGGGTATTAAAACTTTAAACACTCTTCCATTGTATCATGTCATTGTTAGACATAGATATGACAATTTTTTGCCACTTATTTAAGCTCGTGCCAAAAAAATACAATAAGAAATACATCCTTATCCCATTAACCTGAATATATGACGAAAGAGTAATATATAATATTCTAAAATACCATCAAGTACTTACATTAACTCTCTATGTCTTAGAGTGGTACCGACGTTGGTGGTACATTAAACTTAATTGCGATAAGAAAAATAAAACGATAACATTGCCAATATAACATGACCTCTTAAAGAAAACGATACTCGTTAGAGACCATGTCCCTCGAGGGATCATATTCGGCTGGCTGAGGTGAGATGTAGGCGACGAGTGGCACTTTTAGTAATCCGCCTTTTTTATCATCAACATATATTTTGAGTTCGTATTGACACAGTTTTAGCGTCGCAACGAATATGAGAGCGAGTTTATTTTTGATTTAGCATTTGTCGTTTATGTAACAGTCAATAAGAGCTATATTTAGATAATTTTGGAATAAGAGAAATGTTGCGTGTAAATTTTTTGTATTTTTGAATTCATCATTAGCCTTTTAACGTTATCTCTGCTTAGGAATAGGCATTTCTCTTGGTGAGAGATACTAGTTAACATGGACTGTAACTCTCTAAGCGCATTGATGCGTCTATTATAAAGTATCTCTTCAATTTTATTAACAATTAAGTCTTTATATTTGATTCAGGGTAAGAATTAATAATTTTAATTTGTCCTCTCATATATCTTATATGCATTAAAAATAAAGTTGATAACAATGAACAAAAAACGCTGAATTCCAAGTTCGATGACCCAACAGCTATACAGGATGTAAAAATAAAGCTACATGACACAACAATAAAAATTAAAGACTAAAATGGAACGTCTAAATTTACATGCACAGAAAAATCTCATAAATATTAAATCAAGCTAGAGTACGGCAGCCCACTAAAAGCGCACTAAAAAACCTTTGTCTCTCTGCTTTAAACAATAAACGAAATCCCGGGACACAGTAAGAGTATAAATAGCAAGAATACTCAAGACTGAACTTGTGAAAGTAGTTGTTCATATAAAAAAGTTTGAAGCACCCCTCACTATTAAACTTGAAATAATCAGTAAATAATTAAATGATAATTTAGAAAGTTTAGTAAAAGGTGAATTTAAAAATACAAATGATGTTTTTAATGTAAAATTGTTCAAAGTTTTTAATGTGTTAATCGTATACTTTGTAATTGATAAATTTATGTAGTGGGTAGATTTACAGTCGTCAAATAGAAAACTAGACTCAAGAAGACGAAAAGTAGATGCATAAATTAATTGCTTTTAGTGAAACAGTATTCCTGACTTTATCTATTGAATTGTTCATTTAACACGTAAAACAAGAGCAACAAAATTTTGTATCTGTTCTTACACTTCCGCGCACATTACACATTTGAATAAAATTATCAATATCTCTAAAGACACTTGCAAGACCTGGTGATGTAGTAAGCTCTTTTTACAAATAATAACAGTAAGATGGAGGTCGGTCTGTCCGAATTTCTTTTAACTTTCTCGGAAGGACCTCTCAGTTTCCGAACTGGTAGTAAACTCAGTAGCATACAATGTATTCGTAGTGAGAATTTAATAACTAATTAAAATGTGATAATAAAACAATTTGATTTATATAAAATTTTAACAATCAATGACGTGCCCGATTAAAATATTTATTCTGAAGGTAATAGAAAATATATGACGACCATTATCTCAGTCATCCTGCAATCACGAAACTTCAGGATTGAATATAAAATAAATTATGCCCAAAAATCCGTAAAAAAGTGTTTTATTCAAATTTTGTATCTGCGTTAAAATAATTTGAACAGCTCTATAAATAGAAATTTCAACATTATGTAAACGGAATACATTTTATTTTAGTTTGAGCAGCGCTCGTTTTGCTACTGACATACTTGCGGCATATCCTAAACGTAATTTTAAATGTATTATACCAACAATATCTTTAGAGCCCGAGAGAGCGTTTGGATGCAGTAAACTTATCTTTAATGTCTTCATTTCTTCTAAAATAGAACATCCATATGGTACAGCATTGAATTCAAGCGGTACAGGCCTACTTTCAACATTATGAACATCTGTATCGACAAACTTCTTCGGCTCTAAATTATTTCGTTCCAAGACACGGTCACAGTAATTAACTTCTGACATTTGTTGACTAATTACTTTTCCTCTTTAGTAAACTAAAACTCAATTTCAAATATTTCACGGTTGAGTTGGTTCGATTTGTGAAATTCAATTGTATCAACATTGTTTCTGTAATTGATGATTATATTATCCTTTTAGTATTTGATTACTTTATTACACATATATCTACGCTTGAAATAACAGTGTAGGGTCATTCAAATTTCACTATAAGTGGTAGAAATGGCTTCAATTCCTTATTACATTAAAGCTGATTTACTGTAGCCAGAGTAAATCATCCGCAAAGATATATATCGAAATCTCGTTTTCGAAAAGGGATTTAATATTGTTATTGTGATGTCCAATGGCATTATATATTACATTATAATAGCTTAGTCTAGGATTTCACTGGCCATTACAGTTTTCACTTATAATTATTGTAGATAACTTCGTTATAAAAAGTTTCACAGTGACAACAAAAACCCTGAGTAGATATCCTAAGCAGCTGAATTAATTAACTTTTTTGTGTTCTGTTTTTAATTAAGATTTATTAATATTGAAGATATTATAAAAAAGAAGGACGCAAAAGAATATCAGACGTTTACTTGGATCTTAAATTGTTCAGTTGCTATCTTAGCGTCTTGCAAATAAAAGTTTAAAAATCTCCGTCGAGTTCCATACGCTATTCTGTCACAACAGTAAATACAGTTTATAACATATCACAATCTAAAACTGTAGCCATTCCCACGTAATAACGCGACGCCGTTTCCTAGTGCTTCGCACACAAAGCCAGCCCGGGTTCTTATCAAAATGTCAGGGAAAATGTGACGCTGCTCTTCCCTACTTGCAACTACGTAACTCGCAACAACCAACTGGGGAGCTATTTTGTCTGTATTACCCACCTCCGTGCTCTCTACCTTATTTTTCCACGTTCGAAATTTAAAATTACTGCCATCTTTATTGCTTCGATGACAGATTTAGATTAGGCATTTGATTAAGTGCAACCGTTGTCTATGCTTTTACTTTTGAGTATGACAGCTCACTAAGCGAGGAATGATTAATGTTTGTAATAGGGTTTGGAAAGCTCCGAATTTCGGAAGATTGCTTTATTTTATTGTTGGTAGTGGAATAGAGTCGTCGTTACTTGTACCACCGATGAATAGAAGTAGTGGTTTGAATTTGATATTTCACGTTATTCTTGGTTTCTGCAAAACTTTTCTGTGAAATTAAATAACGTTGCACTGGCAAATTGTTTAATCATCTTAGTGTAGTCGACAGGTGCGCTTAAATGAATGGCAATAAATATGAAAACTAGAGAGTTTTTTAATAGATAGCTGAGACCACCTCTATTTTAAGTATACTTTTTTTAGAAACTGAACGAAGATTGTCGTGAAGGGACAAAATGTAAAGACGGAAGAACAGGGTAAAGTTACAGTATATATATTTACAAAAACAATTTAAAGAACAAAAAGATTGGAGGTAAGAAGAGTGAGGGCGAGTATGTGTAGAGTTCAGTGAAAATGTGAGTAGGTGGTTGTGGGTCGTCGGCGATCTTCTATATCGGTGGCTAGAGGCCCGGGGCTTTAGGGCCCAGATGCGGTGTCACCGTCGGATGAAGGGTGGCGCTGCCGGTAGACAGGAGGCGGGGCAGACGTCGGCCGGAGCTGCTGGTAGACGGGCAGCGCTGCTGGTAGGTCGGGAGGCGTGACAGGTAGGTAGGGCGGCGCTGCTGGTGGACGGCCTGCACCGATTTACTGCCGGCGCTGCTGGTAGACGTGCGGCGTGACAGGTAGATAGGGCGGTGCTGCTGGTGGACGGCCTGCACCGATTTACTGCCGGCGCTGCTGGTAGACGTGCGGCGCTGCTGGTAGGTCGGGCGGCGTAGCAGGTAGGGTGAGGCTAAGTTTAGTGTAGGTTCTTGAGCTAAAAGTTTGCCTTACGGCGTTGAGGACTTTTCTTGAGTCCCGGGGCAGCCGGCCCCGGGATAAGGCCTTTAAGAATTTTGGAGAGCTCGGTAGCGAGCTATAGATGTTAACGTAGCAACTTTTGCCGAAGAAGTGAATGACTTGGCAGGTCAGCTCGGTCTTTTATAGGCCCAGAGCCATTTAAATTTAGATTGTCTTCGAGAAGACATAAAAAGAATAAAATCTGGTTTTCTTTGGAGGTTGAATACCATAAATGAAAGATCGTGTCATGGGTAGCCATGGCAACGGAGAAAAACTTATATGTCAATAAATTAAATAAATACATTTTTAGTGATAAAATGGAAAAATAATAACGAAATAGATTAAACAAATAGACAGGTTAAAATAACAAGCAATGCCAGTAAGTGTGTAGCATTCTGAATAGAAGTTTTGAGTGGTTGCGAAGCTCTATATGAAAATTCAGTGTTTCTTTTCAGCAATGAAGAAATTATTAAGTAAAATATTATTGTATATATATATTTACAGAGATTAAAACGTTACAAATGACGATGCAAAATGGAATGATAAAATATACAATTTAACGAATGTTATGAATGAAAATCGGAGATTATAAAGGTACATATTAGTATACATTACAAGATTAGTTGCTGTTTTGAATCTTTTTTTAAATATTGTACGTCCACAATTTTTTAAGTGTTTGGATGTGACATTATATTTCATAATTTAAGCCAATTAACGGTTAATAAGAACAAACACAATTTTATGATAAAGCGACAGTTATTAGAGACATAAAATTCATTGGTCCATCCATTTTGTCTTACACGATTTAGAATATTTCTGCATATACCGACTGAACTTTGCAAGGAGGTCAAATAGAATTTTATATTCAAAGTAGCCAGTAACAGGCTTTGCTGATGGAAAACGACGCCAAAGCAGAGAACAGTCCACAAAATGAACAACCAAGGTTTACAAAGCCTACGACTTTGTATCGCCAGGCTCTATAAAATATTTTCAATACCCAGCGAAATTGGTCAAAAATGACTTCTCAACAAGATTATAAGGGATGTGCCGACGGCGCATGCGATTTTTTACTTAGCCGCATCAAATTTAAAGGACTTTCTCGTTTGTTCCGGAAATGCGACGCGTTTCAAAAGAATTCGCTTACCGTCCAATATAGACTTTGCTCGGGGAATACACGAAAAAGGAGATTGTTAAGTTTCTTATTTACGGTCATTGTAATAAAAATATACTTTATTCTTGAAATACAGCATAATCTATAATATTTGTTTGTCTGAAAGTTAATGTAAGATTAACAAATATTCACATAATATATTATCATTATATATAAAAATAACCTGTGACAGAGTTTGACCGCTATTAACTCCGAAACTGCCCAACGGATTTTGATGATTTTTTCATTTTGCACAGGATTCATTTTAATTTGTAATAAAAAAAATATTTCAAATTATAATTATTGAGTCACAGCAACGCGTGACTGGGTCAGCTAGTATACAGTATATTTAACACAGTTCTATTTAGTACTTTGATATTCATGCAAAGAATAACATAAGAATAAATCTTTAATTTAAAGCAGCTAAAAATACTGTAAGTTTACTGACTCGAAACTCGACTTAAATTTTATAATTATAATCATTTATTTATTTCCTACAAATACGGTAATTAACATGATGGCTAAAAATAAATTGTACATCATGTTTCGCCTATTACTATAAAATCGTGTTAAAATTCCTATATGAAGCAAAATTTATTAAACGTACGATATAGGTATGTCAAATAAATATTAAATTAAAATCGAAATGCCCGGATACAAGATTAATATTGAGATTAATTTATCGATATTATCATACTATCGATAGTAAGGTAGCTCTAGTTTAATAATATATTTTAAGTATATCTACGATAAATACACTTTTGAGCAATAATATTTATACGCCGTAGAACCATCCTTAATAATATTATAAATCGGAAAGTGAGTTTGTTTGTTTGTTCCGCTTTCACGCCGTAACTACTGAACCGATTGCTTTGAAATTTTGCAGACGTAAAGATAAAAGTCCGGATTAAATAATAGGGTACTTTTTATCCTGGAAAAAAATTTATATTCCCGAGGAAAAACAAAAATATTGTTTGCTTGATGTATGGATTGTAGATGGCGCTGTGTCGTTTAAAACAAGGTAAAATATTGCAAACGAATATAAACATGTAAATTTAGATGCTAAATGATACGATAATGAATCCCCGAAAATGAGGAATTCCCGAGGGATGACGTACAATTTGTTTTATCGTCTAAACTGTTTTTTTTTACATCTACTTATATGTTGCAAACGAATATGAACATGTAAATTTTGAAGCTAAATGATACGAAAATGAATCCTCGAAAATGAGGAATTCTCGAGGGATGACGTACAATTTGTTTTATCGTCTAAATTGTTTTTTTTACATCTAATTATCCTGAAATCACTAAAGTCAACGAATTACTAATTGGTATAAGTATTAGTTACGTTATTTAGTTCTTGAGGTATGCGATAGATGGCGCTGGGTGTTTTTTAAAACATGGTAACGATGTGTTTTTTAAAATACATAAGAAGTGGAATGATAGCTTACGCTATTTAGTTCTTGAGGTATGCGATAGAAGGCGCTGGGTGTACAAAATCTGCATGTTTTTGCTCCACAAGGGAAAACATATAATATAGTGTATCATTCAGTTTTGGTTTAACAACTAATTGTTTCCAGCGTTACATCGCGCTTCTTAGATTTTTCCGTGGGAATGAGAAGTTTTCTTATAGTTGTGCTTTATACCGCAATATAACCGAATTCCACGCGGGCGAAGCCGCGGGCGGAAAGCTAGTGTTACAATAAATCGATGGAACGCAAAGAGACAACAGTATAGTATTTAGACGACTGTTTGGTGCAACGGTAGCGATCCTGCCTTTCGTACCGACGGTCCTGGGTTCGAGTCCCGGAAGGGGCAGATGTTTGTGTGATGAATACGAGCATTTCCATGGGTATTTATATATATTACTATGAATATTTCATATTTATGTATCATATACGTATGTGTATCCGTTACCCTAGTATCCATAACACAAGCCTTACAGTGCTTACTTTGGGCCAGGTTAATTGGTGGGAATGTAATTAAATATTATCATTAAAGAAAAACAGTATAGTATAAGTGATGCGATGTGATATGGTTCTACGGTGACTACCTACTCACTAAATTCATACAGGAACACCTAAATCTCTTCGGCAAGGAAAAAGTAATTCTGTTTCAAAACGTGTTACGCATAAGTCAGTAGAGCCAGTCGGGAGAGACGGCAAATACAGTGAAGTTAGGAAGTGGTAATGACGCGAAACGTCACGGTACAAATAACAACACGGAATAAACATATTTTCTTATAACATTCTTTAAACTTATTGGAGATATAAATAATATGGTTTTTATATTTTGCGTCTTTAATTTTGTCTTAAATGACAAATTTAAAAACAAATTGCGAGAAAAAGAAATCGACTTAGCTCACAAGAGGCGGGACCTCATTGATATGATTATTATATTGCAATATATAATGGGTTAAAGACGCGAGATATTTATCAAGATTGTGGGAAATGGAAATCTGTGATTTCTGCAAACCCCTGCGAGAAAATAGCGTGATTGTATGTGTGCATCATACATAATTCATATTAATTTTTCTTTAAAAAAAACATAGCATTGTAAATGAAAAAAATATAAAAATCATACATATATAATTATTTTTTTTAATAATTTTAGTCATCAACTAGCTGACCCGGTAACGAGTTCCTATGGTAACGCGTATACAATGGAAAAAGAGCGGACAGACAAACACACGAACAACAAATTTGTGTTCTTAGATTAAAGATTATATTTGTTAAAACTATTGAGTTTCAAATGAGTTCATAAATTAATTTTATATCCATAATAAATTATAATTTTAATGCTAAAATGGATGTAAATCTTGCCTTATCAAAACTTAAAACAATTCCGAGCTTATATATCTTTTCATGAGTGTACTATTAAAATAACGAAGTATTGAAAATTTAATAACGCCCCCAATTATTGAGTTTCTTAATGGTATTCCGAACGTTTCGGCTGTAACATAAAATAGAAGATTTTACAAGTTCTCAGAAGGAAAGGCCTGAAAATGCTGAAACGTCCCTTTTCGGGCTTGGCCGTAAGATAAAATGGGGTCTTAGGAGAATCCTCTTATGAAGCATTGAATTTACTTTCTCCGAATCAAATACATTGATGGTGTTATGAGAGAGAGCCTCGAATATACTGTCGGTTTTAAAAGTATGTATTTACACATAACAATATTTATGTGGGCTACGCTGATATTTTGGCTTTCTTAATGTAACTTTTAAAGGAACATTTTCTCCTTTTTTATATGGAAAACAAAACCGGGATTTTAATCGGGAGAGTAGATGTTTGAGAATTACACGTGTTCGCTTTTGACATTTGTGCTTTTATCTTGTATTTTAATATTATGGACTCTAATACGGATTAGAATACGTTTTAGATTTTCTTTTCTATGTTATGTTTTTCAAAGAAACCCTCGAGATCACTCAAATAAAACCCCTTTTTTATATCCTGAATAGCGATTCGCTCGTGATTTGAAAACCCCTAAATTGTATTTGTCAGGAAAAACAGACTCAGGCAAAGAGTTCCACTTTTAAGCGGTACGGAACACAAAATTAGAACGAAAACGTTTAGTGCGACTCTTTGGTATTACAACCATATAATGGTGGCGCCCATGTGTAAGTCTGGTTGTCTGATAAAAAAAACGTTGACGGCGGAATAAGGCTGTGCAATTCTGCTGCACACTCTCCGAAATATATCCTACTAGCGGCCCGTCCCGGCTTCGCACGGGTGGACAAAATTCTTTAAATTTTTTCTGGCATTCAATATAGCCTTTGACACTCAGCAATAATGTGCCTTTCTATTGATGAAAGAATTTTTAAAATCGGTTCAGTAGATCCTGAGATTACCCCTTACTATTTAACAAATATACAAACACACAAACTTTACTTCTTTATAATATTAGTATAGATAAAAAATGGAAACTCTTGCTACCTTCCTTAACATTTAACGGATAAAGGATATTTTGTTTTTTAAATTTAATCGTAAATATATTTTTTTGATAATCCGTTCATAAACAGACCGTTGTTAAAATGGCTCGACTGCAATCGTAGCCCGAAAGCGTTAACCACTCTGCTATCAAGATTCTAGGTGAAAATGATAACTCATGTAATTTTAATAAAATATTTTCTCCAATATCGGGCATTTATCATTGTTATTATTATTTAGTTAAAAATATACGTATAAGTAATTGTATTAATAATTTAAGTAAATTTATCATCATATACGTGACCAGAATATAAAACGCCTAATACAAATTCAAAGGCAAGATTTTACACGCAAACACTTGTGTATTTTCTATTTGTCTCAAATGAAGCAGAAGACCTACTAGAGTTAAAATTGCTATAAAGACACCACTATCCTTAATATTTTATACCGTCTGTCATAAAAAGAACAATCGCGATGATAAGTGCAACATTAGTATTAACCCAATCGACCGGACACTCTTAAAGAAAAAACCCTAACCCCGAGATGCGCGGAAAGACAGGATTACCAACTTTTTCCATCTCCAACTTCCACTATAAATCGTCATGGACCAACGAAGAAACTATCGCAAACTACCGAAGCGTCCTCTATTGACAATTTATGGCAGATTTGCATTACGACTGAGTAAATTACAGACCGAATGGAGTAACTTCTCGCTGAGTTGACGTTTCGGGACCCCGAGAGCCTTATTGATTTTGCCATCAGTGGTGATTTCGTTTTGTGACCTTTTTATTATTGTAAAATTTGGGACATGAGCTGTGCCCTTACAATATCCTATTAGGAGTGGAATGATACTTTTACTAATGTGCACAAACATCTTTCACATTTGTCTCAAATCGTTGTAATCTAAAAAAATATTAGGGAGTAGTTCAATCATTTCCCATTTGATCGCGAGAATCAATATTTCCTTGGGGCGAAGTAACACTAAATAATAGATTTCCTACCAAACTGTTCTTGAGTTCCAAACTAAGCTAAGCGAGCTTTAACAATGGGTACTAAAGAATGGGTGTAATACAGAAATATCAATAAAGACAACCATGATAAATATTTGTGTCCATCACATAGAATTCTAACCTAGGATTTATCATCTAGTTAAGAAGCAGCACTGCCGATTTTATTCAATAATATTGCTCCCAGATAGCATTCTAACATTCCAATTGATCGATAAACTTTGTCCAAAGCATCTAATACATATACTCTTGCAGAAAAATTGTGGATTTCTGCATCGTCGTTGATGACTATGCAACCTTTAACTGTGAGGCATTTCTTTCCATAAAAGTCGTGCTGTCTGCAAGGAGTGTTAAAATACGACGCATACTTTTTGCTATGTCATGACGCCATTCAGGTCTCATCTTGGGACACCTTTCTTAACCTCCGGTTTTAATTCCAATGCTGTTCATGTCTCGCTTGCAGGAATGCTTGGATTTCAAGAATGGACGCGCAATTGATCTTTTCCATTTGCCTTTAGACTCAGCATTACTTAATGTCTCTAGGAAGACCAAACGAAGTTTTTTTGACTGTTGGTGTCTCCTATAAAAATATTTTTTATCGTTTTTACTCTGTTCTTCGATTTAAATTTGTCTTTTTTAAGGATTAATTGAGATAATGTCAAAAATTTGGATAAGCTCTTAAATTAAAATTATGGATAGTTCTGCTGCTGCTTGGATTAACATAATTTTGATGGAAGGTTTACCAGTTATTGTACAATTCAGTACACGATCCACTAGCTGAGTACGAGTACCTACCCACAATCCTCGACCACAACAACCACAAATGAAACTGGATCGTATCGATTTGACGGTCATCCGACCTAAAATCAATACAATAGTATTATTAGAAATAGGTACTTCAATAACCATTAAGAATTGTTGATTATGTGTTTAAAGTCCTGTGTTTAGTTCTCAGACCTTCACGTTCAATCAATTAAAACGAAACTACTACAACGCGTTTATTATGTCGTTTGTTACAATAAAATTGACATTTTCCTACATACTATTAAGAACGTAACTCTAATGCAGAATCAGTAACTTTAGTTTGTAGAATATACCCTAAAATCATTATTAACATTTAAGTTAGCCCCTCACAAACCCTATTAACATTAACAAGATACAAGAAACAAGTTTGAACCTAAACTAAAACGTTAGACAAAAGAAATATTGCAAAAGAAAGTTTGTGGAATTCATTTGGATTCCAGACAACATTTTATATAGCTATCCTCATCAATATCCAGTTATCTTAAATTTATTGATATTCAAAAATACATTTTGGTTCGTTTAACTATTCAGCTTCAAAGGGACGTGGTTTAATTCTTTATTTCTTTATCTGTAAATCTTTTTTATATCCGGAATATCATAATAAACTTAAAATAACTTAATATTTTCATGTATTTCTTTAACTTGATGACTCCACACTTATCAGGAATCGTTTTCAAGTGATAACTGAGATAATTGTTGTCATAAAGAGAGTTAGTACCATCAAATATTTTATTATCGTCCTTAACACTCGGTTTATTGAAAATTACATTTGTATAATACTTTATAAAAGCTACGTTATTGAAATCTTCAAGACCCGAGGTATCTTCTAGGCAAGCGCGCGCTCCTTGATCGCATCGTCGCTTACCATCAGGTAAGATAGTGGTCAAGCGCCTTCCTATAAATAATTTTTAAAAAATCTAATAATTCTACCATCTGGAAATTGGAAGTATTAATGACAAAACGAAGTGGCAATATCTTATAGTCATGTAGTGTGTTTTGTTACAGTTTTTTTTATAACAGGCCAGAGCTTGACAACTGTTTCCCTTAATGGTAAGCTAAGATGCTGTCTAGGAGAAAACACGTTTACCTGTGTTACCTGTACGACTGTTTGGTGCAACGGTACCGATGCTGCCTTTCAAACCGACGCTTCGAATCCCGGAAGGGGTTGTGTAATGAATAATTGTACCTCAGTAATGGGTATTTATATATATCTCTATAAATATTAGATACATATGTACCTTATATATGTCTATCCGTTACCCTAGTATCCATAACACAACCTTACCGTGCTTACTTTGGGATAGGTTAATTTTAATGTAAGAAATATAATAATTATTATAGACAATATATTTTTTATCTTGCAACATTTTTGACGATTGAATTCAATACTTATGAATGTTTCAACAGGCTAACATTGTATTAAAAATTCAACATATGGCAAACGATACTTTCACATAAATCCTCCATTATTTATTTATAAACATCATCACATCAAAAAACCAAACCGGCCTCTAAAATTGTACGCGGTATTCCGAACAGAATAATATAATATGCATAGTAATGGATATTTTTAAATAGGTTTCTTTACAAATAGCACACTGTTACTTCATTCGCTAGGCTATGTCCGTTCACCGCTGCTCAACATAGAAAAGATTCTATAAAAATGTTTACATATAAAATATAGTGTTCGAGAATAAAACACTTTTTACGGATTTTTGCGCATGTTTTATTTTATATTTAATCCTGACGTTTCGACTCCGACACAGGATGACTAAGATGATGGAGCCGTGATCCTGTGATCACTGCTCCTGTAAAGGAGTCGAAACGTCAGGATTAAATATAAAATAAAACATGCGCAAAAATCCGTAAAAAGTGTTTTATTCTGATGTGTAATGTGCGCGGAAGTGTAAGAACTAAATATAGTGTTCGACTTTAATTCCCATGGATCAGCTTCAATGACGCAATGTCTGTTACGCCATAACTTTCCGAGTTCTTAACCGATTTTAATATTTTTGTGTGGAATCTAACCAACACATTTCGGAATAGGTCGTGAATTTTGAAATTAGCAAAAATAAAAAAGCTATGACCAAAAAGCATTGACTACTGAAACAAAAAGGGTGCGCTTTTTGATAGTTTTACTAAACGTTATTTTGATTTTTTTTTATTATTTTTTTTGTATTACGCTCCGCTTCAATATATGGTGCTAGCGAAGCTGCATCGGCCTATTATTAGGTTAAGTGGTTCGCTCTGATATACCTATGGATAATGAGACCGTTTTGAGGTACCTAATGATTATTACGAAATTGTTGTTGCCACAAAGTCAATTTGATAATTTTTACGACTTCACATCATATAATGTTTATTCTTATATACTATAGTGGCGCTGCTAAATAAAAAAAATGATATAAGCTACTGATCATTAAGACAAATAGCTATCAGCTCGCGTTTCCTCTTGCAGTTTCTAACTTTTGCAAGTTAAAAACGATAGATTCGGCACATCATGCTCTTGTTTACTTTCTCTTTCCTACAAACTAGGTACTATACATAACTTACTATCTTGCTTACACACAAACTGTCATACATAGTTTGACTCTTTATTATGCTTTAATTTTATTCACCTTTCATTCACACTAACGTTCCTTTTTACATATTTTAATTATACACTATTGGTTGTGTTGTATAGATATGGCCGTATAACTGACAGACACGACTTCATAATAGCTCGCAACTACTCGTGAATTCTCGCGGATGCGCGCAACTTCTCGAGATCTTACGTTATCATTTTTAATCTTTCAAATGTACATAGAGATCAGATTTTTAACTGCTTCATAATTTTTTGCATTGTACAGATTCTTCTTCCCAAGTTACGTAGTGTAATAAATGTTAAAGATTGGTAATACGCGACTGTCTTTTAGGTATCTAAAGCTTCTTTAGGTTTGGCTTTGTAACTTTGCTTGTATGCATTATGAAATTGTGTTTTTGAGTGCAAGCGTAACATCTTAATATAGCTTGATTATAACTCCCTTTAAAAAAGAAAAGGAACAAGAAAAAAAACACATTTATTAACCTCACAACATAAGTATAGATACAAACAAAAAAACAATTTTTAACACAAAGGCTAATTTGGACCTTATCTCAACGTAAGCATCTGCGAAGAAGAATTGAAGAATTATTATATTAATCACTCTACTCGGACGAATTTTTTCATCGAGATGGACTTCCCAAATCAGTAATGCGATGTTAAAATGAGATTCATGCCACTGGTTTTTCGCTGCGTGACTGGGTTGCTGCATTGCCGTTTTTAGTGCTGTAGTGTTACTAATTCACTCTGGGACATGCAAGTTCTAAATCATGCTGGGGATTTTAAAAGAAACATTCATAATCACTTATTATTACATCCATCTTTGTTCTTTTTGCTCTCTTATTAAGGTAATTACTGACTGCATCAGAATGACCATTGTTTCACAATTTTCTTAATTAGTAAAAAATATTATGCCAAAAAATATTGCTTTAGGCAAGTTGGTGCTTCTGGTTTCGGCGTTTTCGTTGGGTAGGAATTTATTTCACTATTTTCGGCTTACTCTAAGAACTTACCGTTTGAATGTTTAGACTCGACAATTAAAGTATTCCTTTGATTACACGAGCGACAAAGATTTCATGATTAAAATTTGCCAGTCGAGAAACTGCGGTTAGGGTCTTAAATAGGGTTGCCGATACTTGAATTATAATTTGATTATTTTTGAAAGCTATATTAACGACATTTCCATATGATAAATTAGTAACGAAGGTAGTATGGCTAAACAGTTGAAGGTAATGTATCACTTTATGAATTCAATATCCCTCGACCATAATGTTTGTGGAATTATATATGAGATTACAGTTGACGTTGTCAAAAAACTTATTCAACGTAATGTCATTTCAAAGAACACAAGTTATTTGACCGATTAAGACTACAAAGGTGAGTAAGCAAAATTTTCTCTCCCAGTTTATTTGAAGAAACTACAAAAACTATGACTAACTTAAATAACTATGTTATAATTTTAAATGTTATTTTATTGTAAGCATTTTAATGTTTTTAAGAATCTAGAATACAAAATTACAGCACGTACAACTGTTCAACAGTTGCACGCACGTATAAATGCACCTATTAAGCATTTTGATAATTAACTTAATATGTGTATCATCGGAAGGTACTGCCATGAGCATTAAGCAAGCATACTCGTATATCAAGTATTTTCAATGTGGCGGGATTTCATATTAATGGACTTACTTAAATAAGTAAAGGTAAAACTTTTGATTTTTAATATTATATTATCACGAGTTAAAATGAAATATTGAAAATAAATTGTCTATTTCAAGTGGGAATTAAGCTACATCTTCTGCTGTATGGACTTCTGCTGGTAAGACTTTGTTTAATCCACGAAAGATGTAAATGCTTTGTACTTAATGTCTTAATGGCAACAATTTCTCATTAAATCGTTGAAAGTTGGTACTCCTAAAGTTCAAAATGGATTTCTTTAAACAGAAATAGATTATTCGCTTAAGTATGTCTTTGCTATTACACAGTTACATGATTAATTACTTAACACGTGACAATCCTGAGCCTGAACTTATGAGCCGAGTCCATTTTTTCTTAAAGTAAATTATCATATTAGACAGCACTGAAAGTACAGAAAATATATTGAGGAAATCATAAATTTCACAGTTTACGATATTTTAAACTATTGGCATTTCTAACGCAAAAAAAAACATACTTAATCATTAATGTGTTCTTACACTTCCGCGCACATTACACATTTCATTATAAGAACATTTGGTTTTTTGCGCATAATTTATATTTAATCCTGACGTTTCGACTCCTTTGCAGGAACCGTGATCATAGGATGATTAGGCAATGGTCGTCATATATTTTTACTACCTTCACAATATTTTAATCGAGCACGTTAATTTGCCTTAGTCATCTTGTGATCACGGCTCCTGTAAAGGTAATGGTCTTCATATATCTCTGATTTGCGAGAATAGCGACGGAAATAAAAACGTTTATAGAATAAGGTTTTCAAATTTCTTATTAAATATTTTATTGCATACCAAAAAATGTAATTGTATCTCTTTCGAGCAAACGGTGGCGCGATATCTGCGTTGCGTCTCTGTTCACAATAAAATATCTAAGATTTAAGATCGTTTGGCATATTTAGTTCAATTTGACAAATCATCAAATTTGATAAAGGAGTCAAAACGTCAGGATTAAATAAAAATTACGCAAAAAACCCTAAATAAGTTTTTTTATTAGAATAATTAATTAAGTCAATAATTACAGGTGAGATTTAGTTCAGGTGACAGCCCTAGTCTCGGGGTGCTACAAAGTGCCTGTTTCCAGTTTCATCGGTCTCTTTGAAATTTGAAAGCTGTGAATTCGCTTTGCCTCAGAAATAACAAGGTTTTCGTGGTATTTGTTTGCTAATTCATTTATATTTGCTGCGGAACTAAACTGGGAGATAGCTTCATACTGCGATTGGTGTTAACACACATTACGTACTTAAGCTTCCTAATGGTCTTCTGGAAATATTAAGTCCTTCCATATGAAATTGGCGTTTAGTTTTGGAGAATTATAAAGTGGATTTTTTTTGTAAAATATAGGTCATGAATCAAAGTATGCACTACTGTTATCTATGCACTTTTGCCATCTCATAGGCAGATCATTGATCCCTTTATTAAAAAACCATGGGGACTAGAATCAATAAACTCTCTAAAGGCGGTTTCGACTGCCACATCGGAGTTGAAATTTTTTCTTTGTAAAGAAATATCCAAATACCAGAAAAAATGGTAATCAGTTGGAGTAAGTACGGTGGATATCGCAGACATTCAATTGCAGCCCCTCTAGTTTAGCGGCCGTCTGTTTTGCAGTATGTGGTCTAGCGTTGTCCGGCAGCAATAGTGGCCTAGAGCGATTGACCAGCTATTTCTAGCGAAAGAAAAAACTAATCAGGAAAAACAAATGAATGGCTGTTTTCGAAACTCAAATGTACCAGCTAAACGGATTTGTAAATTTAAATTTGGAATTCTTAACCAAAGAGGAGATATTTCAGATCAAATTGGCCAGTACGACAAGACGCCAATTTGGAAGGATCAAATATATTCTACTGTTGTTTTCTACAGGTCATGCATTGGTTGGAAGGGGTAACTGTTCATTTACCTGATTCACTGTTTCATTAGAACATTGCAGATTCTACTTAAAAAAAGTTTCACTTGAATTTTGTTCTAAATATTCTAACTCAGCCTGACCTTTGAATAATAAAAGTAATTAGTATGCAATGACATTTTTTGCATGTGCGAAATGAAATGAAATATTTATTTGATATGAACATCTTCACTTAAAAGAGTTCGAATCCCGCTTGATACCTGAGAAAAGTTGTGTTGAGTGTTTTCTAGATATAATAGGTATCATTAGATATAAAAATCAAGCAGTTTAATCTATAAAAAGAGAAAATTCCAAAGCCGTATCTTCTTTATCGATTGTCAGATATTTGTAAAAAGGATTTATTAAAATCGATGTTATACGTAGTAGTACCGAGAATATGAATAGATGGCGCTGATGTCAGCTTAAGAAATACTTGGAAAAATTTGGCAAGTTCGTCAAGGGCTCAATAGCTCAATTGAAAGAGTACTCCCCGGATAGATAGGAGGTTTGGATCCCGCCTGACGCAGACAACAGTAGATAAGTTGAATTTTTGATATATAGCAGACTCTTGTACTGCTGATATAACAAAAACGAACATACTATGTTCGATAAGAAATATATATGAAAGAGTATAAAAATTTCAATTTCATTTTACCAGACAATTATTTAGTTGTTACACTTCCGCGCACATTTCACATTAGAATAAAACACTTTTTTACGGATTTTGCGCATATTTGACGCACAGGATGAATCCTGTGATCACGACTCCTGTAAAAGAGCCGAAACGTCAGAATTAAATATAAATATTTCCTACATTCACACCAATTAGCCTAGCCCAAAGTAAGCACTATAAGGCTTGTGTTATGGATACTAGGGTAACGGATAGACATACATATATGATAAATAGATATGTAATATTCATAGAAATATATATAAACACCCATGACTCAGGTACAAATGCTCGTATTCATCATAAAAACATCTGCCCCTACCAGGATTTGAACCCAGGACCGTCGGTGTGAAAGGCAGGATCGCTACCGTTCCACCAAACGGTCGTCTATATATAATAAAATATGCGCAAAATCCGTAAAAAAGCAGACAATTAAATAAATGCAAGCATTATTTTAAATTGAAATCATCAATTATCAAACTCGTGTCACGTTTCAGTATTTAATTATTTAATACAATGTTTAATTAAAAGTCAAATAAGTGAAAGTACAAAGGTATAAATTGTATTTGAAAATATCGACTAGTCTCAAGAGTCATTAGACTCTCAAATCAGGAGCCTTTTGTTATCCCTGACATACCTGTCTAATTATTTTATCAATATTTATATAGAAATTCCGTGTCAGTTGACCGTGATGAACTCCAACACTCTTAGCCAATTTTGATGACTTTTTCTTTCATTTTGCTGGATTTGTTTCGACTTAGGATATAGCCTAAATTTCATTTTAATTTATTAACACAGCAATGCGTGGACGGTTCAGCTAGTTTATTATATAAAAACAAAAGGTAAGTGTTAAAACAAATGTCAAGAAATTCAGTGATCCAAAATATTTTTAGCATTAAATATCATAAATTTGGCTTATCCAGACTTCGACGTCTTTGTTGACAACCCTAGATCCTATTTAAAAAATAGATAGAAGTCTATGAATAATGTGACTATGCTATTCATAATTATGTAATTGGGTTAACCCCGTTTAATTATGTTAAATAAAAAATGAAAATGTAGCCGCAAAGCCTCCCAAGAATCTCTCAAAAGATCTTGGAAGGCTTTGGCAAAATTTCACCAAAACTTACTACTGTTTTATGTCAAAAGGCTGTTAGTAAATTAAGTCACAGTTGCCAGTTCTTACAGCTTGGTTCCATTCTATACATTTAACAATAGAAAATACTTTCATATTTCTAAATTCACACCAATTAGCCTAGATCAGAGTGAGCTCTGTAAGGCTTGCAATATGGATACTAGGGTAACGGACATACATATATGATACATAAATTAGTAATATTCAATTAAATATATGTAAATTCCCATGACTCAGGGTTAATACTTATCAATCAAGCATCTGCCTTTTCCGAGACTCAAATCAATCGGTGATCTATTTAAACAAATATATGGAAATAAAGAGAACATTGCTTAATAATATTTGTTTATAGCAAATGAATCGTGTTGTGTAAAATTGAGAGTAAGTTTTTCTTTCGTCTCTTCTTTCTATTTTAGTTTAAAAACAAGCCAAAAATAACGTTCTTTTTTCTATTATTTAAATCATTGTAGAAAAATATAACTTAAAACTTAAGTTTCATTGATTTAGTTTTTAGTGGCGACACGCAAACATTTGGAAGCTCAAAGCAATACACTGTATAAATTAATTATATTAATTTTAACAGTGACTACGCAAAAATGAAGGCGGAAAGCAGTCACGTACGTAATACTCGCATTCACACGGAGTCTTCGCGCCCATATTTCTCGCATCACTGATTAGATATGGAAAGTAATACTTTGCGGGGGAAAATAATATCATGATTTATTCTTTTGGGCCAGATAACGGCCCTGAGATGGCCCATAATGGCTAGAATGGACCTGAATGCTCAGAGGAACGGCCGAAAGTGGCGCTTCCTCTGCCGTATTTTTACATATTATTTTGGAGGGTAGCATTAAATTACGGGGGATTTTTTGGCTGGAGTTATGAAAGACCATATTTCGTGGGGGTGCGCCGTGAAAGCGATTCTTACCTTCGAGTGCTGAGTAAAATGAATAATTATTATAGCCACGTAATACGTGGAGCCTTTTCCGACGCTTTATTGGGTATGGTTATTTTTGACACCCCGTGAAATATGTAAAGTATGTTGCTTGTTTTTTTCCTCGTTCTTCAAGGGTTGTGTCTGACAATATAGTCCCCTAATATTAAAGTAAATAAACACTATTTTGAGTAATATTTAAGGAAATGTCGAGTTGAAATACGGCAACTGGCAGCTTTTATGAAAAAAGAATTTTGTTTTTCAACTGCGTATTTGCTATATTTTATCTACATTCGAACTTTTGCTTTTGAACCTTCATGGAAGTAGTGTTTCCATTATTTATTATTTACATCATCTAAAACCTGACAGTTTATGCGATCTTAATTGAATAACTCCGATTAAAAGAACGATTAATTTTGAAAGGTAAATAGCGCATCGTTCGCCATGAGTGTTGCATATATCCTTTATGTATCTTTAAATATAAAAATTCCCCATCACAGCGTTTGATCGCGATGAACTACGAAACTACTCAACCTACTTTGATAATTTTTTTGTCCTTTTACGGAAGGCGTAGGAAAGGTTCCATTTTATTTTTTAATATAGAAACGCATGGCCGGGACAGCTATTATATATATAACGTGATAACGAAAAAGAACTGAAATTTTATGCACATATTTTTCATACTTTGTATTTACAATTTCTTGAAATATATATAAACTTTTATGAGGATTACCTTAGTTATATTGTGATAAGAACTCATGTTCACATCAGCACGAATTATAAAAACAAAAATAAACACGTCGTAAATCCGGTGAAAGTTTTTTTATTCAAATGTGTGCTTGAAGAAAAGTAAGAACTAAATAAAGTCTAAATGCGCAGAAATGAGGACAGCGCCATCTATCAAGGGGAAGCAAAACTAGTTGCACATTTACTGATATTAGTCATAACCATATCTAGAAAGCTATTTATACAAATAAATAAAATATAACTGTCTGTGTTGCTGCTCTTCTCCACAACGGCTCGATGGAATAAGACGAAATTTTCATCGACATATAGCTAATATGGTAAGGTAAGATTTTATGGTCAACAAAACAAACATAGAAAAAAGAGCATTGCAAAGCAGGCGGGGCACAGTCAGTTTACAATAACTATTAGTATCGTATTCTACTTTTCATAATCTGTGTTTCTGGTGTTGCAAGCTCTAAAATTGTGAATGAGTGAGTATTGATATCAATATTTGATGTACCTTCACCGTCAGACCATATCCGATGGCGAAGCAACTGAAATGAAATCAGAAACATTTTAAAATCAGTGATTTATGAAAAATGAAATTTGATACGTTTGTATACAATGGAAATGATTGAAACAATTTTGCGAAAATTATTTATTGGTTACTAGCTTTTACATACTGCTTCGCTCGCATTAATGTATATTTTGTAATTAGTTTCCTTAAAGTACTTTTTATTGGATAGAAGGTGCTCTATTTCCTTTTCTGTACCTCTGACAATACGTATGCAAAACTTCATGACGATTGGTTTAGTGGTTAAGGTATTTATCCCAATTGAGCTACCAATTGGGATAAATACCTTAACCAACCTTGTGCATTTTCTAGTAATTTACTACTTTTTACGCTGTATTGTAAAGAAACATTTTTACAATCTTTGGACTATCGATTAAGACGAATAATTATTAGTTATTCGATTTTTACATATTTTTTGCACTTTTCAATGCTGAAAACCGACTCGGCTGGCATGAATTTACTTTCTACGATCAACGATCTATTTCGAATTTACGATTTTTTCTAGTATTCTATTAAAATAATAAACATTAAAAAAAGCAAAATATAAAATCTTTATTTCTTCAAAGAAACGAAGAAAACGATATATATTCTTAATTATTTGATTGGTTTTATCATCAATACATTCATAATCTGCATCTAAAACGACACAAAGATAACACTGCAATACAATTTGTGTATACGAAACTGATTTTAAGTTTATCCAAGGAAAAGGAAGTGACTTTATTTGTTTTAGTTACGTACGAGAATATCCGAACGTAAAGAGGGTTTAGAAAAGAAAACCTCCGTTCGTTTGGAGTCATCATTATTTCCAGATTTGAAGGTGAAATTCTACGAGAGAATCGGGATTGTAGCAAAACGTGGCGAATCCAAAAATCCAGTCAGACTCCACGCTCTCGCATACGAAAGCAGGCGCGTTCCGAACGAAACAAATGCTTTCTCCGGAATCGGCTTTCCAGAATCGAATGCAGGGAGGGAGACGTGTATATAGAAATGCGAATGTAAGACAGGGATAGCCTCAATGCGGACAGTCCGACGCGGATGGAATTGCAAATACGAAGAACTAAGTTTGAGCCCTCTTTTCTTTCGTGTGTTAAGTATTGTACAAGAAATTTGGCTTCCCCTGCAAAAAGATTGTGGAGTGCGCTACTGCATTATTGAAAGGAATCACTAGATTCCCATTGGTTGATAAAAAGTTTAGTATGTACCTTGCTAGATCGTTTATCATTGCATTTTATATGAGCTGTAATACTATATGTAGCCTTGTGGTGGTGTAGTGTTAGACTTAAGACGACTAATATTACTGAAAATATTACCAGACACTTCCCATAAACCACAAATCGGGCAGGAGCGTTTCTCAATAATAATATTTTTATGAGATTTCCAATTAATCTGCCAAGAGTGGAGATTATACCTAAACCCCCATTTATTTTATTGTGAATAGGTAAGCGCTTGACCACTATCTCGCCTGATGGTAAGCTATGATGCGATATGGGATGTGACGCGCTTGCCTAGACGATTTTTATTCACTTGTGACTTGAAGACCACTAAATTGTATTTATCAGGAAACACAGACTCAGACACAGATTTTGAAGGGGGAAAGGGGCTTCCATCCAGCAGTGGATGTTTTTCAAATAAGGTAATGTATCTATGTAGTTCAAATTCTTAGTTTCTGTAACTTCTTTTTGCAAAAAAATGTCAATCTATAAATCTGTGCCATTATTAACTCCATCCTCCATTGTTTGGGCATAACTTTCCCTACTGACTGATTAATAGACTCCAGAAGAAAAAGTAGTATAGTGAGCTAAGTTGTTTCTGAATTCCATAACACAAGTGCTTCAGCTGCTATGTGATATTGTCTAATGTTTATAAAAAGATAAGACAGATGACTGCGAATGTAAATACCATAGACAAAACAACAGCGTGAACCATAGACAGCTATAGTTACCTCTCGTTGCATAATAAACCTCATTAATTGAGTTGCCAAGTGTCCGACAAACTTTGAGATTCGAACTAGATTGTTTTTACGCTGGGGCATAATCAAACTAAAGAATTTCCATGGAATATTTCCGTTGGTGCGGAACTTGGCTCGCAATCTTATTATTGTTGTGAACTTAGCTAGGTGCCTCTTCAAGGGGATTTTTTAATTGTAGTGGCTATTACTGAAACTTTGTTCCGCCACCTTTTTTTTCTTTTTCTTCGTTGCCAGTAGCAAGCAGGTTATGATTTTATTCTTGAATTACTTTTATGAAATTATTACTAAAATAGTTTGTACAAACTTTATGGAATCGAGGTATATTTAAATTTAGAAGTTGTGTGGTTTATTTTTTAAATTATTTATTAAAAACTTTTTAAGATTTTTAAAATAAGAAGAAGGAAGGACAGATTAAGAAGTATATTTTTACTTACTTATATAACTATAACTGCAGTCATCCCCATTTTGTTGCGACTCACCTGAAACGATAAAAAAAACAGATTAGGATCAGTGAATGGTGACTTGAAAGACTTAATCCGTTTTAGGATTCTCATTCATCTGAGATATCATCGCTTCTCTTATAACAATGGAATCAGTAAACATTCATTCATGAAGTCGTGACATCATCAGTGTAACCAAAAAGGATATCTTTAGACAACGAAGAAATCATTACACTGAAAAACATAAAACTACAGCATATGCGACAGTTCATTTCACTTGACAAAATTTAAAATGTAGCCTCTGTAATGCATCTAAACGTTTAGAACCAAGAGAATAAGGTTGTTATTTTATTGTAAACAATTTTCGTAGTTGAATACGACTTTAAATTGTCCTATTAGAGTCTCACGAATTCACCGTGAGAACACGTGTGTATACTTGCCAAAGGATTTTACGTTCTACTATCATGGATTTTAGAATAGTTTTTAAATAACAAGGTGAGGTAACGGACGCACACGTCAAAATTCCCGCGCACCCGTCACGGAGCACCGCGCGCGATCGTCACGCCGCGTTTGATTTGAATCTGGAACTCCTTAAAATGCGGTAATTGCGTCACCCGCGATGTCGTCTATTATTTCAAACAAAGAACACTTATGGGCGGGAATTTCGTACAATCACCGGTTTAAAATGATGCCGGCGCTTCCGCCATAGAGAAATTTCGATAGAAAACCTGTAATTCGATAAACAAAAAGAAGTGACCAGCGCTATTAATTAAAAAAAAAGAATATCATTTGACAAAGCACTTTTAAAAGCCACCGCCGAAGAGCGTTAAATGTTTTAAAAGCGGAAATTTTCAGACGTCATTTCTGTATAATGACGTAATTCTATACTTTATGGGCCGCGCGGAATTTAATTTTGGCCCTTTATATTTTTGACCACGGCCACCCCGAATCCCTGTCCTTTTGGGGTTAGGTAGGCACTTCTTCAGTGCGGGCATAGTGGGTGTTAGCACGTACGCATATTAAATGAGAGGTCTGACTAATATGTCGTAAAAAGGTCACGTGGCGAGTACGCCATGATGCGATGTCAGTTTTAGGATATTTCCGACCGCACTTTTATCTTAGTTGTCATCTTGGGTGTGTAAAGAATTGTTTTATTTGACGTTCCAGAGGTATTTCATGAGGTAAGTACGTGAGATCTTAGTTATAATGAATACCGTTTTTAATAAAACACTATTGCGGTGACTTTAAAATTAAGCTCGTCATTTTGCGCTCTATTCAAATGCACCTTAAAAATGTGTTTTGAATCGCCCCACATTTTTATCTACCTGACCGACAAAAAGAACGGGTGCAAGAAACTCCTCAGTTTTAACAGAAGTAACGACATTTACAATTACATATAATCCACAAAAAACAATTTATTATTCTATTATGACAATAATAGTAGTGTTATTACATTTTTAATTACAACAAAGTCAACATTAGATGATTCTAATAAGTATACTTATATATTGCAATGATATTCATAGTAAAAAGATAGATTTAAGAAATCACTATATGTCAAATATTCGAATCATCAAAGTTTGACAGCGTGATTGTACATTACGGTATTGACACTTAATGTAGTATGTAGGTATACATAAAACGTGCTATCATTTATTTCTTTTTTTTACCGTTACCGTAAAAAAAATATGACCGACAGATTTGTTATGAAATTAATACCGAAAAGAATTGAATACCGTAAAAGGTAGACTTTTTCAACGTAACTTAATTAAGCACCCCCGCTGCTAATGGAAAGGTGAAACTTTTGTTTATTGCGGACTAAAGAGAACTATACACCTGAGTAAGATACTTCATTAGGATAAATTAGGATTACATAAATAGTAAATATTAATAATAATTCTAATATTTTTCACATTCACACCAATTAGCCTAGCTCAAAGTAAGCATTGTAAGGCTCGTGTTATATACTAGGGTAACGAATAGACGTATATCTACATATTAAAATACTATGTCACAGTGTTTGACCGAGATGAACCCCAAAACTACTTAAACGATTTCGATAGTTTTTTTTTCATATTTCTGGATTTTTGCGACTCAGGACATAGGTAAAATACCTATGTATTTTAAATTAGCTAGCGACGCTAGCGACGCGTAGCCGGCTCAGCTAGTGATACATATTTATTTAATGTTTGTAAATGTATAAATACCCATGATTCAAGTATGAATGCGAGTGTTTATTATACAAACGTCGTTGTCAAAATGTTGACATTGAAATGTAAATTTTTTACTCTTTATTGTAATCTTTATTTATTGATTTACCAACAACTTATGCACAAAGCATTATGCTAAAATGCTTAGGTTTTTATGTTTCTATTTATCTTAGGAAACAGTCAATTATAGGTAAACATCTCATGCAAGATAGTAAGACTATATTATTCTATAAATAGACACCTAAAAATACGTAGATTATGCTGCGTTGCCCTGTCACCCTAGGTACGATCGCTCATATTAAGCCTGTATAGCCTTCCCAGGCTAAGGCACCTTCAGGTGGTATTTAGTCAGTATGAGTCTGACATAAAAGGGCGGCCGGCCGATATATCCATGTAGGATTCACTACCTCCCTCCCCCGAAAGGGGGGGAAACAAAAAAAACGTAGATATTAACACTAAATGTCCGTTATAATACTACATCTATTTGTATAGCGTTTATGAAATATAAATTTAACAATGTATTTACGGATTTTGCGCATAATTTATTTTATATTTTTTCCTGACATATAAAATATAAAATTATTTTAATCGGGTACATTCCTAACTCTTAAAATTTTTATACATATAATATATGACGACCATTGCCTTAGTCATCCTGTGATCACGGCTCCTGAAAAGGAGTAGAAACGTCAGGATTAAATATAAAAATTCGTAAAAAAGTTATTTTATTTAAATATAATAAGCGCGGAAGTGTATGGAAAATGTTTACGAAAATTAAAAATCTAACCCTTTGAATATTGCCAAAAAGAGAACATTAAAACTATTGTTTGCCACACAAAAGCTACTGCACAAGGTGAACGGATGCGCGGGCGCAAGCATGCGGGCATATTGATGTGTCGATAAGAATGGCGGGCACAACTAATTGACTACTCCATGATCACAATGTGTACATACAAATAAGGTTACGTGTTTCATTGTCCATCGTAATGTAGTGTAACCTTCAATAATTCTATATAAAGATAATTGATTTAAACTTTAAGAACCGACCCAGTTTTTCATCAGCTCTTCTCTATGTAGCGTTGACATCTTTAAAAATCAAAAACCAGACTTACTCTCTAAATTCGCAATAAACATTAGAGTTATACCTACCTACTCTAAAAATGCATATTGCATGGCAATTACTATCTTTAATAAATTAAGCACTCGAGGTCTCATAATAAATTTAAAACTGATCTATTTCATTTTCTTAAAGATGATTGGAATTGTTGACATATACTTCGTAATATTATTTGCAATTTGTATTAGTTTGTTATACAACGTTACGTGACATTTGTATACTTTTTAATTAATGATACTTACAGGATTTAGATTTATGTTTATTAAGTTAATTGAATATTAGAAATGTTTAATATATTTGCACGTCGCCAAATTCGACTCATGTTGTACTTCCAAATTATGCTATAAGTTGTATTTTACCATATCCTGGCAAATAAGTGAGTTATAATGATTATTGAAAAAGCTGGGCTTTTGGGACCCACAGCCTGACGGACGCCAAAAAAGGGGAGTTGAAATAAAACAACGTATTTTGGAAGAAATTTTTAATTGGTATTACCATTTTTATTTGCATAAGTTTCGTAACTAGAAACCTACTTTAAGAGCTCAATCTCCTTAAAATATCAGCATAAAACATTTTGCAAGTTACATGTCTTAAATAATATTCGACAATCAACATTTTTGGGGCAGTTTCCAACTTAACCTGATTCTTTGTTTCGTCCATTGCTAGTTACCATTTTTTTATCGGCCAACAGTTGCCAAGTGTAGTATTCCACTAATACAGTATTTTCGTCTATCGGAAAGACCTGTCCTCTAGCATTTGGGTTTTATGACGTCCACCTCAAATCTGTGGAGAGTCCTGGAAACAAGCTAGTCACCGGGCAAAAATGGTGCTTCCAATACGGAACCCACAAGCCCACAAGCGACAAGCGGTAATACGATGGGTTTTAGCCATGTAGGTCGCTGTCGCTACACGAGCGGAGAGCCGAATCTATCCAGCCAGCGATAGTCATTAATAGCATTTCCCCACGACAAAAAAAGGTTCAGCTCATATGTTTGATGAGCACACGCGTAGTAGACGTGCGATGCTGACCTATGAAAATTATCGTTAAATTCGGAACAAGCTACATTTAGTTCCTACCAACTAAGCAGAATTTATTACACAGCACAAATGATTTGACATGTCCGTTTTCATTGTGATGGGACGTGGAATTCAAACATCGGTCTGGGTGTCGCCGCAGTGGAGCTTTGCATTCGGCTAAAATATTATTTCACGAGTTTGAAGTGCCTGGCGTACTAAGGGAACTCGACAGAACTTTATATCTGTGATTTTTATTAGAGGATAACGAAAAATGGAACAGTAACTGTGTGATAACTATTGAGAGTCATTGTCATCAGGTTTTCGATGGCCCTGACGCCTTTGCGAAAATCCTTAAAGATGAAAATAGTGTAAGGAGAATAGGTTATAACCTGGAGTGGATTGTGTGGATGTTATCGGACTCTTTGGTTCTGAGGAACGTCTGCCTAACGTCCCTCTGGAAACGCGCAACGTACTCATTCTACTTGGATTTTCAAATACAACAAAACCTGGAAAAATGATGGCATGATAAGATATCAAAACTTAGTATTATGATTACTTAAGAAGTCTTCTACTATCTTTTATTTATCTATCTTCTACTATCTACATTCAAAATACATCTTCAAAAGACAGATTCTCAAGTATTGCCTTGAAAACGTATTGAAGTGATTTTGAAACAAAACTGGTAGAAACTAATTTAACAATAAGACCGCTTTTCCTTAACCAATGTCATTGGTTGTGTTTATTTTTCCCTAAACACACAGTGTTAAAATTAAATGGTATTTTAGCAAAAGATTTACACCTACATAGAGGTATAATTAACCAAATTATACTACACCAACTAGTTTCAGACTAAAACCTGATATCCCGAGAACCTTTAGTAGTAGAGCTTGAGCTGGGGCGGAAGTATGGGGGTGGGAGGGGGGCGGCGACGGTACATCCGGTCGCGAATGCAGGCGTCTCGAGTTTTCCTAATGACGCGAATATTTCCCTCCTGACGTTTAATTAACTATCAAAAAGGGGGGTGAAAGGGGGGGTGTTGAAAAGCCTCTTCTAATGCTTTGCTGCCAATCGGAAGGTTGTGTGCTAAATCTTAAAGGCACGTGGCTGACATTGCAGACTAATGGAGTTGGTATCAGCGTGAAAATGTTATACACTACGTAGCTTCTTAAATTGGTCGCGTTATAACATAACTTACACATTCTAATGCAGTTTAATATAAGTATTAAGTCTTAGGATTTTTTTAAGAAATTTGTGTGCTGAATCTTTAAGGAACGTGACTGACAGTGCAGACTAATAGGGAAAAAGGCGTGGATGTATGTTTGTAATACGCTAGAAAGCTTTCTTAAATTGGTCGCGTTATAATTTAACTAAGAACCTAATATGCATAAACTTAAGGTTCTAAATCCTGTGTCGTTTGTATCGAATTTCTTCTAATATTACTTATTTCATTTCTTGGCCAGCTGATCGTAGAAGATTATGCTCCGTTCATTTATATACTACTCATAAATTTACCTTCATTTTATCTGCTGCGGTGTACCATACCATAAGATTAAATTTTGAAGAATAAAGACGACCGTTTGATGCAATGGTAGCAATTCTGCTTTTTGAGCCGACAGTCCTGGATTCGAATCACGGAAGACGCAGATGTGTGTGTTGTATATTGAGTCATGGTTATTTATATATTTCTATAAATATTACATATCCATGTATGTCTTTCCGTTACCCAGAACACAAGTCTTACAGAGTTTACTTAGGGTTAGGCTGATTGGTATGAAATATTACTATATTATTATTATTGTCTACGTCTTTTATAGTGAACAAGTATTGTTAAGTAAACAATTTTAAGGGCGTTGAATTCCAACTTAATTCTCTTCGAGATTAAGGTGACCCTGACTATGTGTTTCGACAAAAAAATATTGAATATATTACGACTGTTTTTGATTGATATTCTATATTCTCACCCTTTTGATTGTCAATATTCGTATATTTCTATTCCAATTGTTTCACGCGATTGTCAATCAAAATGTAGTTTTTTGTTCAATTAGCTGGCGCGATGGTGCGACACGCACGAACGAACGCCAGCTGTAATTCCCTCCAAATCGACTTGTGGTTCCAACTTTGATTGGTTCGGGTATTTTTAACAAACACGCTTAGGAAATAGGTCTTTCGTGTTCAATGAGAAACAGGAAAACCTGTTAATACGTTGAGTTCGAAATTTGTTCAAGAATTTTTAACAGAAAAACGTAAAAAATCACGGTATCTATAATAGTTATAGGTGTTTTATCAATCAAAATGTAAAAACCATAATTTAAGTAGAAAGACGTCAATTGTTAGATGGAAGCTTACAAAGGGGGACATTCATTCATTAAGTCGTGACATCAGCATTGTAACTAAAAAGGATATCTTTAGACAACAAAGAAACCATTACATGGAAAAACATAAAACTACAGTATATGAGACAGTTCCTTTCATTGACAAAATTAAAAATGTGGCTTAAGTAATGCATCTAAACATTTAGAACCAAGAGAATAAACGGTGAAAAGAATAAAAAAGAGACAAAGGTATCTAAGAGAAGGAGGAGAGAAGGAGATAAGGAAATATTGAAAGGACAAGTGTAACATATACATACCTAACTAGCCGACCCGGTCACGCGATGCTGTTTTAAATTAGAATGAAACTTATCCTTTGTTTTAAGTCGTAAAAAATCCAGCAAAACGACAATCATTAAAATCTGTTGAGTAGTTACGGAGTTCATCGAGGTCAATCACTGTGACAGATAATTTTTCTATATATAGATCTGTAATAGATAATGGTGGATATTAAATAATTAGATAAGAGAGAAATAAGGATACATTTATTAAGGATTGGAGGAAAGGAAATAACTTCCTTTATTTTGAATGGGTTCGCTCTTGATCCCGATCAAGCCCGCCAAGACAGGATCCACGATGGAACAAGCTAACCCAGAAGGTCACTCTAAAAACCTTTTAACTCTGTCGCGAAAGCATTCGAGAGTTTGAGCCTTTCTGATATCCTCTGATATTGAATTCTATGAACCGCCAGCGTAAAAAGTAAAGGATTATGAAAAGAACTCAGCAGAATGCTTTGGAATTTCCAGGGTAAGGTTGATTACCGCACGCACAGTAAACTGCGAGGTTGAGAAGCGAAAGGAGACAGTGGTTTTAAGATAAGGGGAGAGGATGGGAAAGAGGAATGGAATAAAGGAGCAAAAGAACATGTAAGTCCGACGAATAATAGTAATATTTACAATGACAATACATCGTCATCAGTCATTTATTGTAATGGCGGCTAACACTGAATATTTTATATTATTGAAATACATATTATATAAAAGCACGACAATTCCATTCTTGCATTAACACAATTATAGTGTGTATGCAAGAATACTGTAAATTACGAACGGGAATGTGTAATTACCGAAGGACCGTTGAATACAGGGTTATTAGGCCTAATAAACGATGCAAAGGCATTTATTACTTCATATAGAAGAGAAATATATAATTTCTATTGTTAAGCTTTACTATGTTTGTCAATGAATGACTTTTTTTTACTGAGAATAGTAAATTTTGTGATAATGAAACTGTTTTGCTACATAGTTTTTTATTTGTGTTTGCAATTTTTTTTGTCGCTTGTTAACTTTTAACCACTTGCCTGTCCGCTACCGCGCGCCCCACCCCTCTCGTATGAACTGCACACTTTTTTTTCAATAATATGATGTTTTGGAGTGGTTATTGTAATCAATAAATTTTTAACATTTAATTATTTTAATCTATTGAAATTGTAGAATTTTAATTTCTTTAATGAACAAACATTTTTATACTGCTTACGAAGGCAGAATATTTTGAATTTGTAAAACATAAAATAACCACACACGTATTCCTGTTAAATTATGAATATACTTTGAGAAGGAAAAAATTTAACTAATTATTGGATTTACTTAAAGTTTAAAAGTTAAATTCGGATGATATACATAATTATGAGGACCTCAAAAAAAATTCTAAATGACAAACTAAAACGGCTTATATAAACTTCTATAGGTTATTCACAATTTTGCATGGTATACCGTAAAATGGTTGCATGAAATCGTACCTTCCTATCGGGTCCAATAAAAAACTAACGAATACTAATGACCTCATAGTACCTAAGGAAACCAAAATATCTTTTGCCATTGAATTACAACACTACATTTTTTCTTTTATTATTTAAGTAGGTTTTTTCCACACGCAAATGCCACCACTCGACTCTATTGAACTATAAGTAGTTCACTCGAATGCTATATTTATTGAATTTGTCATAACTCAAATCAATTTTAGTATTGACAACTGTTTGATGCAACGGTAGCGATAGTGATTATCGCACCGAATGCACTTGGGTTATAGTCCCAGAAGAGGCATACGTTTGTGTAAAGAATATGAGCCTTTGTACTTGAGTCATCGGTATTTATATATATTTCTATATATTTAATATCTACGTAGTTAACCGTCGAGTGCGGTGGACAATTGAGAAGGAAGTCGAGAAGTCGTTTAAGAGATTGAACAGAAAGTTGGCCTTAGAAAATTTATATTTAATTTGAAGTTACAAAATCACTATATATTTTCTTACACTTTTGTTCTTACACTTCCGCGCACATTTTTTTTTATATCATACAAAACGTGCCGATTAAATATTGTGAAGGTAGTCGGAAATATATGACGATCATTGTCTTAGTCAGCCTGTGATCACGGCTCCTGTAAAGGAGTCGAAACAACAGTTTTAAATATAAAATAAATTATGCGCAAAATTCTGCGCGTGATTTTTTACGATATTTAAAATTACTATATAGTAGTGTATGACTATCCAGCTAGGAAGGCGTTGGTAGAATGATGTGAGCTGTCTGGCTGGTTTTTTATATATCCGGTTAGAGATTTCTCTACGTACAAGCGTATCGGTAACAAGTAATAATTTTTAACGACTAATAACGCTTCGTAAGGTTATCGTATAATCAGTGGTTTATGAACCATATTGTTTTTAAGGCATATTGCGCAATTACTTATTTTAAGGTAGGTGAAGAGGTTACTACATAACTACGTATCAAATGTGTGTATCTATCCGTTTCTCAAGTATCCTTACAAGACTCACAGTGCTTAATTTAGGCTAATTGATTTAAATGTAATAAACGTTATTATTAATAAAAAAAGAAAAATTTCGAGAGTTAAACCCACGCCTTCCTATTCAGTCGAAAACTATGCCAATGAGACAATTATTTTACGATTTGAAATAAAATTGTTTAGAAATGGTACTTATCTTGTCATTTTGCAGTATCATGGTCTTTAGTTGTCCTTACGTCTTTTTTTGCTTTTATGTGGTCTATCTCATATTAAACTAGCGGCCCGTCCCGGCTTCGCACGGATGGACAAAACTCTTTAATTTTTTTCTATTATTAAATATTTTTCCGTTAGCGCCATCTAGCGTCCGGTAGACGAAGTACTTGCGGTTAACGCGTTGCTATGGTAACGTTACTGATACAATGAAAAAAGAGCGGGAAAAAAGAGCGGACAGACAAAAATACAAACCACTGTGATCTTAGATTATAGACTAGCGGCCCGTCCCGGCTTCGCACGGGTGGACAAAATTCTTTAATTTCTTTTTATTATTAAATATTTTTCCGTTAGCGCCATCTAGCGTCTGGTAGACGAATTACTTGCGGTTAACGCGTTGCTATGGTGACGTTACCGATACAATGGAAAAAGAGCGGGAAAAAGAGCGGACAGACAAACAACAAATTTGTGATCTTAGATTATAGATTTATTTGTTCTAGCATTCAACGATGAAAGGCTGATGACAGTTGTAGAAGCGAGAGATGTCTGTCAGAATCGTGGTAAGTGGAAATTTGTGATCTCTACGAGAAAAGACGTTATTTTATGAATGTATGTAATTGGTCTAACATTGTTAGTAATTTATTTAAAACCTGCTTTCACTCCGACAATTTTGATATGCTACGATTCAGTAAAAACGCAAAAAAGCCTATGCTTATTAAAATTAAACAATACATATACAATGTGAAAAAAGGGGCTTTTGAAATTTCATTTCAAATCAAACAGCCGTGGACTGAAACAGAAATATTTGTAAAGGAGTTAAATTTGACTCAATTGTGCTTTGTTAATTTTAACCTTAAGCGTTGAATAATATTAATTTATTACATGACGTGTTACAACGCTTGGAATTCAAAGGAAATTAATAATTTATTGAGTAGTAATCTGTATATTACATTAATAATCGTACCTGTTAGTCAATTATTACCTAACAATGCCTTGAGGCATTATTACTAAAATATTACCAGAATTGTGTTTATGACTTTTGGATATTGTTATTTACTAGCGGCCCGTCCCGGCACGCGCGGGTGGACAAAATTCTTTGTTTTTTTTCTATTATTAAATATTTTTCCGTTAGCTCCATCTAGCGTCCGGTAGACGAACTATTTGCGGTTAACGCGTTGCTATGGTGATGTTATTGATACAATGGAAAAAGAGCGGGAAAAAGAGCGGACAGACAAACACAAACCACTGTGATCTTAGATTATAGATTAAGAATTACAAATTCTTTTTATATTAAAGCTTTTTGAAAAATGTTTATCTTACGATATAAGTTTTTATTTACTTGTCCCGGTGACTGTAAAGAAAACTTACAACTTAAATTTGACCCACTTCCCGATTTCCGATTGAGCTGAAATTTTGCATACATATGTATATAGCGTGACAATGCAATATTATGATATGGAGCTGACCTGATGCTGAAGCAGGAAGGTGGCCATAGGAATTCCGAAATAAAACGAAATAACCCCATCGACTTTGGACTCGTTTGATTTGTATTGACAATAACCAGGGTCTGATGTTGGAGCTGGAAGGTGGCCATTTGATTCTATCTTAACTTTTTATTTTATTTTATTACGAGTAATAATAAAAGCTTGTTAAAAAAAGGGGTTTTTTGTTATAATTATTTAAGAATGGTTTTTTCCCAAACGGATCTGAAAAAAATGGTTTGATATTTGTCGTTAAAGCAACGAAATCTAATTACCTCGGGCACTTCGAAAAATATCTTTATTAAGCTATTGATGATTGAAAAAATAATCATTAGTAGAAGTTAATTAAACAAACAAAATATTTGATCAATTATTATTTGAAACAAGTTATTTTACGGTAACAATAATGTATGATGATTAAGCTTGCCAGATGGCCACCTTGTTTTTTTGGTTACAAAATTATAACCCTTAATTAGCTGATTTGAATACGGAGTAACCAAAGTTTCCGTGTATTTATAAGAAAGGACTCGAAACGTCAGGTTTTGTCCAAAAGTTTTATAAACCTCCGATAACTGATATAAATAATATAAGGATACATATCGGCGACCACTCATTGATAGATAACCAAAATTATTTTGATATTTTTAGTAATAAGCTTAAAATACAATTACTTCGGTCTTCACATGGCTTCAAATAATTTGTTTAAATGTAAGGATTCAATATAAAAATAATAGCTTTTTATTATCCGTTATAAATAAAGAAATTTTACCTATTTGAGACGAATAACTTTGTTATTAGATTAAACATATTTGCAACAGGATTTCTAAAAGGGTCCATCATCTTGAAGTTAACATACGTATTTTTAACTTTGAATGTCTGTATCAATTTAAAGATACTCTAATTGATCCTGACACGATACTAACGGTAAGGATAAGTTTTTTATTTCTTTGAAGTATAACGAGGTGACTTTGATGGACAAAATAAGGAATGATGTGATAAAAGAGCGGTGTGGTGTGGAAGAAGTTAAAGTGACAAAGATGAAAAAGCGATGCTTGGATGGTTTGGACATGTAGAGAGAATGGACGAAAGATTCACAAGACAAGAAGACCAGGTTAGAGGCACCTTTGACCGACGAGCTGGTATGAAAGGTTTTTTGACGGTTGAGATGATGCATTATCAGTATTTTGCCATTCTAATTAGTACTTTATTAAAAAGACACATAGACGTATATTCCGTCTACCTATTTGTTATCATTTACAGCTGAATTCGTTATTTTATCGTTAAAATTATCGTCTTCTCCAATTAGGGTTAATATGTCAGCTGCCCGAATAATTCGGGTATGCAACTGTGGCGTCCGTGTGCACGAATGTTAATTTTATTGTCCAACAGGCACAATAGATGGCTTCAGCCCCGGTCACTGGGCTATTCGGATCGGGCATAAATCGAACGGTCACTGCCCGATGCATTGTCGGCCCAATATATTCAAATTAGGCCACGAAATACGCGGGGAAGGTGGAAAGTAGGTATTTAAGGAAATGTTATCGTTTGATATAACAGTTCAAATTTTAGCATGACATTAGTGAATACCTAATTAAGTCTCCAGTAGTGGTTACAGGCTTTATTTAAAAAATATCCTAAGAAGGCGATTTCATGCAGACAAGCATAGTCGCTCTTTGTAATGATACATCTTCACACATTGCAGTATTACTACTGCAATGTGTAAAGATCGGAACCGAGTATTAGAGTAAAAACACAACTTTTTTGTGTATCACTGTCAAAACATCTAAATCCTTACTAATATTATAAATCGGAAAGTGAGTTTGTTTGTTTGTTTGTTTGTTCCGCTTTCACGCCGTAACTACTGAACCGATTGCTTTGAAATTTTGGAGACGTAAAGATAAAAATCCGGATTTAATAATAGGGTACTTTTTATCCTGGAAAAAATTGATGTTCCCGAGGAAAAACAAAAATATTGTTTGCTTGATGGATGGATTATAGATGGCGCTGTGTGTCGTTTAAAACAAGGTAAAATATTGCAAACGAATATAAACATGTAAATTTAGAAGCTAAATGATACGATAATGAATTCCCGAAAATGAGGAATTCCCGTACAATTTGTTTTATCGTCTAAACTGTTTTTTTTACATCTGCTTATATGATGCAAACGAATATGAACATGTAAATTTTGAAGCTAAATGATACGAAAATGAATCCTCGAAAATGAGGAGTTCTCGAGGGATGACGTACAATTTGTTTTATCGTCTAAATTGTTTTTTTTTACATCTACTTATCCTGAAATCACTAAAGTCAATGAATTACTAATTGGTATAAGTATTAGTTACGTTATTTAGTTCTTGAGGTATGCGATAGATGGCGCTGGGTGTTTTTTAAAACATGGTAACGATGTGTTTTTTAAAATACATAAGAAGTGGAATGATAGCTTACGCTATTTATGATAAACTAATTGTATCCAGCGTTACATCGCGCTTCTTAGATTTTTCCGTGGGAATGAGAAGTTTTCTTATAGTTGTGCTTTATACCGCAATATAACCGAATTCCACGCGGGCGAAGCCGCGGGCGGAAAGCTAGTAACAATATAATTTCTTACATTCACGCCACTTAGCCTATCCCAAAGTAATTACTGTAAGGCTTGTGCCATAAATACTAGGATAACAAATTTATAATATTTATTTATTTATACATGTGTGTGTTAATGCTCGATATATCTGCTCCTTCCGTAATTCGAACCAAGGACCGTGCGATACGAGAGGCACAATCCTCTCAAACTACCGTTTTGTCGATTGATGTTATAATGTTGTGCACAATATGGTTACAACCTATATGCTTCTTTTGAATACGACTGAAAAATATGTTATTTGGTGTCAATCTTTGATTTAAACAAAAACTTTGTTGAACTTAATTTCTAAATAGATGGACGCTTAGGATACTAAGGACATTAAAGATTCGTTATAGACCCCTAAAGAAGTATATTTTTATAATTATGAGGTAACATATCATGTCGTATTTTAAATAAATTAAACTAAAGCACATTCTCTATTCGATTTTAAACAATTTTATTTTAATAGTTTTATTTCTGTATAAGCCTTAATAAGAAACACAAGAGTATGGGCTAAATATTCCCTTTTAATTAATATTTTAACCTTTCGATCGTCTACAGAATGTAGAAAAATAACATAAACCTTCGACTTTTATTGCTCGTTTTATTAAAAAAATAAATTGTACGTTTATAAAGAAATATTACTGGAAATCAATTCAATTATAAATTGAAAGAGGTCTCGCCCGGAACGAAAGGGTTCGGGTCTTGCCTAACAAGTTGATTTTTTTCCTAGTAATATTTTTTAAGATCTAAAAATCTAGCGATTTTAATAATTATATAATAAGAAATTGTATTTCGGTTACTGGTGTTATTATAATGTATAAGTTAAAGTGGTAACATTGGTAAAAGTAATATACATTGCGCGTTGTCAACGGATGGTATAAATCGCTCACTTAGTGGACACAGCTATCAGCAGTAAGCCAAGCGACACGTTGTACTCCTAATGTAGCTACGCTCTTTGTTGGCGTCGCACTGCACCCGCCATGAATGATGTTATTTATTCAACTGGAAACTACTGCAGCAGTAATCTGCAGGTGTTCTTCAATCCTTGGCAGAGAGCTTTTAGCTGTTTGGGTGACGTATTCTGGTATAAGAAAATTATCATATTATTACTATTGAATTCACACAATAAAAGTATACAATTGAAAATTATTTAAACTTTAATAAATACCAATGAATCAGGAGGTGTTAAAAAGGGCCCGATTGGCTATGCACTAAGGCGTGTCGATACCATCTCTAATGTATGGAAGTAAATCTTGGAATTGGCAGAAGAAGCACTAATGTATCACATCACTAATGCAGAATAAGAACTTTAAGAAGTATAGCTGGAATGAATTTAATGGACAAAAGAAGGATATGTGATAAAAAATTAGTGTGGTGGAAGAAGATATACAAAGATAGAAAAAGAGATGCTTAGATGGTTTGGCCATGTAGAGAGGATGGACGAAAGAAGATTGACAAGTATGAGGCAAATGTGCATGGACAAGTCGGCAAGGGCAGACTAAGGCGAACTTTTAAGGACAAAATAGAAGATGTCCTTAAAAAGGCCAGGTCAAGAGTACCTTTAACTGATGAGCTTGTATGACAGATCTGATGAGAATTTAAGAAGCGAGAAATGTATGTCAGGATCATGTAAAGTGGATATCTCTGCCTACCCCTGTAGGTATTATGAATTAGGTAACAATTCCCGTATTCATCACATAAACATCTACCGCAACTGATGGTCAAACCGTGGACAGTTTTGTCTCTCAAGTAAGGTCCCCTTTCGGCCACAAACATAATTTTGACGAGCTCCATGGTCGAGTGGTTCTTATACTGGTTTCCATGGTAACTCCACTCCGAGGCCTCGGGTTTCATCCCCGGCTGGGTCATTGTAGAAAATGGACTTTATTATATTAGTTCGGGTCTGAATGTTGTGGTACCGACTTTGTTTCTGAACTTCTTATCACAACTGCTTAAGGTACTTAATTAAGTTTTTTTTTTATTTGAATGGGTTCGCTCTTGATCCCAATCAAGTCCAGTGGTCAAGACAGAATCTACGATGGAACGAGCTCAATCAGAAGGTGCCTATTCACCCTAGTTTTGAAAACGGACGGGTTTTAAGTTACACGGTTAGGAACAATATGAAATGTTGTCTAATAATTATTAAAAAAAAAGAATTTGTTGTCTGTACGCTCGATCGAACCGGTCGTCAAATCAATCCAGTGACAAACTTTCAAAATACTTGAACATCAATAAATTTCACAATGAGACAAAAATACTGTAACATTCGAAAACAAATTCGTCAACTATAATAGAAGCACTTCAAATATTTACTTAGTTCCAAACTCAGATTAGCACAGTCTCAAGACAGCGTAAAACCAGTCTCGTTGGGAACAGGGCTGACACTTCGTCGAATAATTAACTGGCCAGAAACGCTACGGTTTCTCTTTGAAGCACTGAAAAGATCTTATACATAATAAAGTCTAGGCACCCATTCATGGCTTGATTACTATAGCCGTCTCGACAGGACCGTTCGTTATTTTTGTGAAGGCAACCGTACGTAAGTTACATTCGAGGCTAAGCCGTACTTAATAGCAAACACAAGCGAAAATCAACCCTAAGCCCGTGTAATACAAACATACGAGGTGCACTCGTTAGCGAGTAGAAAAACTGCGGCATGAAATCCACACGCATTCTGAATGCGTTGCGAGCTATTTTAGATTCTACGGTTTTGTGTTAAAGTTGAGTTGCAGCAACCGTTTCGTTGATAAAAAGCTGTGCTCTCTGAATTCAGATATACCAATTGGTACCATATGCTTAATAATGGTGAAAGAGTGCTAGTTTTAGTCATTAATATGGAATTAAAAATGGAATTAAAGCTTAAGGAAGATCGAAAAGTTTGATGTGGTTTTTTCTTTTTAATTCGTTTCATGGAAATTTAAATATATACGTAAAAAGACTTGAAATGATAATACAGCACATGTATAATTTATATTAAACCAAGCAAGAACATAAACAATATTGATGGTAAAGAAGGTTTTATATTATACTTTATTGCATTGTCAGATGGTACGTTGACTTTTTGACGTGACAACGTCTTAAATTAGGTTGCGGCTGGGAGTCACTTATGAAAAAGTGTAACGCTCGGTAACGTTACGATGAGTCACCGAACGAGAGAGAGGCCCGCCGAATGCCTTGCGTCTCTCTCCCACTCAACTATGATCGGTCTGCCGCGCGCATTGTGCAATTTAATTATATTCATATCAATAAATATTCTACCGAGAAAAAGACGTTGTCACGTAAAATCTTTTTAAATAAATATTTTTATAAAGATTTTACGTTTTTTGTATAAGATGTTTGCAATATTTAGATTGCAATGTTTATACGTTAATATTATAATATTAGATGAGAATATATTTACATTGAGTTTATCTTATGAATTTAACATACACTTTTCATTGCACATAATAAACTATATACCTATATTATATTAACTAAATATACATACAACAAAGAAATGATATGACAAATGAAATGTACGCAGCATCTAACTGCATGTATGTCTTGTCCTATATATAAAGAAAACTCATGTCCGTTTATGAGTAAAAATGTTTTATTCATTAAATACTTAAAACATCTGTAGAAACTATTATAGAAAATTGTAAGAATACTAGCCCGTATAGCGAGGGAGTGTGTGTGAGGGGAGGGATTCGAGTCCCATCTTACACCTAAGTCAAATAATATATAAAAACAAAGGCCAATATGAACCTTAATATTTTCATAACCATTTGCCATGATCTCATAGAAGACAATTGTCATTTTTATAAAAAGAATCTGCGGTTTGAGTTTTCGCTTACGGTTTTTTAAACCTTGTACAATTATTGAGTTATATAATTGTACAAGGTTTAAAATAATATAATAATAATAATTCTTACATTCACACCAATAAACCTAGACCAAAGTAAGCATTGTAAGGCTTATGTTATGGATACTAGGATAACGAATATATGGAACATATACAATATGTAATATTTAAATAAATATAAAGAAATACCCATGACTCAGATGCAAATACTCGTATGTATATAGTAAGAGTATTTGTGAAAAGCATCGATTTTGATTAACTTCTGATTATTGTGTCACATACAGACTCTCAATTTTTTTTAAATAGTAAATAGGTAAGCGATTGATCGCTATCTTACCAGATGGTAAGCGATGATGCGATCTAGGATGTGACGCGCTTGCCTAGAAGGTACACACACTCCTAAATTGCACGTGCCACGAAACACAGACTCATTTTTCATTCAAATTACAGCTTCAAACATTCCCGGTAATAAATGGTGGGATTGTGAAAATAACATAATATTTTCCCAAAGCAACCAAGCGAACACCATACGAACCGACTTGACTGTACCTTATTACTTACATAAACCAAGCGAAACACTAACTTTTATACGTTATAATAAATCTTCGGATAGGTTCCAGTTATATCTAGATATTTCTAGAAATATCCGTTAACGGGTCGGGAGCGCTAGCATTGGTATTATATCTTTCGAATTAGTGCCATAAAAGACTTTATTGCTCGTAAACTATGACTGTGTGTTCCTTGAAGATTTTTACTTACTTGCTTTGTTATAATTTTGCTATTTCAACTTTTGGTACAGTCAATAGAATATAAAGTTACACATATTAAAGAGGAATCTATTACAATGGCATAAGGATGAATATAAGTTTTGTCACCCAAACAAACAACCCAATTGATCAATTTTGCTTGATGTATTTACTATTGACTTATGGTTTGGCTATGGGTGCTGATATTTAATATAGTTATATACCTATTGCATTTATTATATATAATAGTGTATTAAATTACTAAGTTTTAGGATATCTATATCCATGGTACCCATACCGCTTTTAAGTTTCATTTTCCCAAAGCTATTAGCATTAAGTCCACCATTTGCACCATTTTATAGTTATGTTCAATAAAGTTTTAAAATAAATAAAAAGAATTAAAGGATGGTGTAACGTTGAAGAGATGGTGCTTAAAGTGCTTATAGTGCTTATAGGCGTTAGCTTGAAAAATACTTGGAAAAAACAACGGGTCTGGATAGCCTGGATAGTGAAGGGATTCGAATCCCACTTGACACCAAAGACAAGTTGAATTTTCTATAGTAAATTTTTTTTAATATAAAAAATTCAGTTCAGAATTATATAATAATTATATAGCTATTCTATATTTACCAATTGTTGGATTTTTGCAATAAGTCTACAACATCAAATAGATTAACTTTCTATGTTGTAGACTTATTAATGCAAATATTTAAAAATTTCACTTATCACTGCTACAACCAATATTTTATTAATAATAGAACGTCAAAGGGAACAAAATCTGCATATAAAAAAAAATTACTTAACTACAACTAGACCCTTATTATATATTTCTTCTTTTTTGAAGTCAGGTACAGCTTTAAAACTAAAAAAAAATATATGGTTTTTAAAAAGTATGTTAAAATATATTAATAAATAAAAACATGGTTTCCATTTTATTTAAAGAATATTCAAATAAACATTTTATATTACATTTCAATGTTTCGCCATTGAAAAAAAATTCAACGTGTATCATTTGTGACTAAGATCATTAAAACATTGCGAATTTTTACTTATTACAATAATCCGAGTTCCATACAGCCTGAAGGCAAAAGATATAATCTCTTGTCAGCCCACAACGCCTTATAACTTCGGGCCATTGAAAGCAATCGTATAGGGTCTTTCAACAAGGACGGGTAGATGTTGACAGGGTGTGGCGGCCATGTTCTTTTGAGGGCATCTGTCAAATCTGTTGTATTTTATTCAGTCACTGATGCCAAATCACCATGGCAAGTTACACGATCGAGCAGCATGTTCAAATGATTAAACTTTGTTATCAAAATAAGTGTTCATTAGTGCAAACGTTTGTGCTCATTTCGTCCGTTTCACGGCAGACGCGGTAGCCCTTCAAAGACGACAAAAGTCCCCAACGTTTGGTAGCAAAATTCGAGACAACCGGTTCGGTAAACAACCAACCAACACCCTTACGTCAATGGAACGCCAGGTCGGCCGACAACATCGACGCTGTCTGTCAGTGTGCAGGAGACTCCGAGGCAGTCGATTTCTCACAAGAACTCGAACACCCGTAGAAGATCCAACTGACCCAGCAGCTCAAAGTTAATGATCACAGGCAACGCCGTTTGTTCGCTCAGTGGACTTCGGAACGTTTGGAAGAGGACCCCGATTTTGGCCGAAAAATAATAGGGTTATCTCTCGCAGAAGTGATGTGAATTTGCCGCCAAGATCGTGTGATTTGACTCCACTAGACTTTTTCTTGAGGGGTTTTCTGAAGTCGCAGGTCTATGTTAATAAGCCGCAATCGACCGATGACCTGAAAGTGAATATGAAGCAAGGCATTGCTCAGATTCAGCCGGTTCTATGCAGCAGAGTCATTGAAAATTGGACCTCTCGGATCCGTGTTACTTTTCGAAGCCGCGGCGGACATTTGAACGATGTCATATGCCATAAATAATGGCATAAATGGGCCTTTCAAATAAAATAAAAAAGTCGTTAATATCTCACACACAACTTGTTTTATTCAATTACAACATCGACCCGTCCTTGTTGAAAGACCCTATAGTATGCGTTACGAACTCCACGCTACGCCGTAGGCGTTTGCTACGGACGTAGTGTTTTCCTACAGTAAATAAAGGTTGAGATAAAATTACAATTTAAGTCATCATATTTGATTTATGAAATAAAGTCAATCTTTAAAAAAATATGAAGCAATACCCCAAAATCCAATCATAAACACATTTAACCGACTGAATAATAAACACTTCACACTATCGCTGAACGAATCCGTGTCCAGGTGTTATAAATACTTGCGTGATTTATAAAGTGCCATATGAAATTGAACTTTAAAATATACACATAAGACTCAATTGCATTTCTGTAAGCATATTGCTTCATCCTCTTTCTTTACTCTAGGGAGACCAGTGGAAGAGAATCCGCTTTAGCTTCTGCTAAAATTGAAATTGGGGTTTCTTTGAACTTATTTACGTGAAGGCTCGAAGTTGTTTCAATTATATTTTTAGAGAGAAAAATTCTTTGGCTAAAATGAAAACTAGATCTTTATAAAGCAATTATATGTTATTTAATTAAATTAATATTAACTATATTTTTTTTTTTAATTTCTTGGGATTAACTACCTACCTACTATATATAATAAGCACTTCTAAGTACAAAACTATTACAATAATAACTAAAACCCTGATAAAGTAGCACAATATAGTGACTAAAAATTACCAACTCAATCAATTAACTGTTTTTAGTTCTATTTAAAAACCAAATGAAATACCAATTGATATTGTAAAATGTCTTTCTGTGATTTCAAAATAAGTGCTTAAAATAAACTGTGGTTGCTATGTGGCATTTGGCACAATAGAGTAGCACAAACCCTTCACGTTTATGGGTGTCGTTAAGGGAAAATAATGATACTGGAGGTAACTACCGTATACATCCCATTGACCACAAAATTCACCAGCCTTTTTTCTAATAATGGTATTTTCCTGCGTTCCCTAACCTTCCAAGCAAGCATGGAAATTGTAAAAAAAAACCTCCCATTTTAGGAGCGGCTTCCATCCAGCACGGCGTCTTTCGGGTGAAAAGAACCACATTTTTTATTATTTTTGTTTGTCTGTTTATCCGCCAGTTTGTTTTAAATATGGATACCGCTGAATGGATTTATCCTTACTTACTATACTAATATTATAAATGGGAAAGTGAGTTTGTTTGTTTGTTTGTTCCGTTTTCACGCCGTAACTACTGAACCGATTGCTTTGAAATTTTGCAGACGTAAAGATAATAGTCCGGATTAAATAATAGGGTACTTTTAATCCTGGAAAAAATTGATATTCCCGAGGAAAAACAAAAATATTGTTTGCTTGATGGATGGATTGTAGATGGCGCTGTGTGTCGTTTAAAACAAGGTTAAATATTGCAAACGAATATAAACATGTAAATTTAGAAGCTAAATGATACGATAATGAATCCCCGAAAATGAGGAATTCCCGAGGGATGACGTACAATTTGTTTTATCGTCTAAACTGTTTTTTTTTACATCCACTTATATGTTGCAAACGAATATGAACATGTAAAATTTGAAGCTAAATGATACGAAAATGAATCCTCGAAAATGAGGAATTCTCGAGGGATGACGTACAATTTGTTTTATCGTCTAAATTGTTTTTTTTACATCTACTTATCCTGAAATCACTAAAGTCAACGAATTACTAATTGGTATTAGTATTAGTTACGTTATTTAGTTCTTGAGGTATGCGATAGATGGCGCTGGGTGTTTTTTAAAACATGGTAACGATGTGTTTTTTAAAATACATAAGAAGTGGAATGATAGCTTGGAAAAACATTGTTTTTCTCATGGTCAGCTCTATGTAGCGTGTTCCCGGGTTTCCAGTGGCCAAAATCTGGATGTTTTTGCTCCACAAGGGAAAACATATAATGTAGTGTACCATTCAGTTTTGGTTTAACAACTAATTGTATCCAGCGTTACATCGCGCTTTTTAGATTCTTCCGTGGGAATGAGAAGTTTTCTTATATAAAGCTCAGCTTATACCGCAATATAACCGAATTTCGGGCGGAAAGCTAGTAGGGAAATAAATAAGAAAATGTTATCTAATTTTTTTATTATTATATTTTTTGTCAATTAAGCAATTGCAATAAGCAATTAAATATTACTAGAATTTATTAAGTGTAATAATTTCTTCAAATTTTCATTTTAATATTTTGCAGTGTTCAGAACTTATGAATAAAAATATTTGTAAAGCTGTTTTTGTTTTAGATGTTTCAGCATTACTGTAATTTGCTTGAAACATATTCTAAAATTATTATGTAATAGGCGCAGAAATGTAAGAACTAAATAGATATATAAATATAAAAACTGTGTGTGACAACTCCGCCACACGATGATCGAGTTACTCCTTAGGAACGATTTATTTGAACAGGCTAAGAAAATAATAAACACAACTTCAAAATAAAATTGCATAATATGTAGAGCCCAAAAAACGTAACGCTGTCATTCGATCACTATTTTTTTTTCTTATATGTATATCAATTCTTAAATAATGAACTCCAATAAATAAAAACTCCATAATAAAATATAACAAATAAAGTCAAAGTACTTCAAATAGTCGAAAAAATACTTAATACAATTATAATTTAGAAACAGTATTCCGTTTGGATTCGAAATTGTATTTTCTTCTAACAAACAGTGATTGTAGATTAAAAAAAAAACTAAATTATTAATGTATTCGAATCCATATTCATTGACAATGAACAAATTTGGCTCAAAGTAAACAGAGATTGTTAGTTATTCGCTACAAATCTTTTCACAAAGCCATACAGATATTTAATTAAAATTTTCTTCCATTAGTTATTGATAACGAAATGAAAAAAAAAGCTAGTCATCTAGCTCTACACGCAATACTGGTTCTTATTTTAAGAGCAAAGATATCATGACTGGTAGCTTTGAAAAATATATACTTCTTGAATTAAGCTCTATCTCTTTGTAATAAATATCATTTCTGTTTGTAGCAGACTTATTTACTGTTACATATAAAATTTAAAGGCGCCACAATGTAATTTTATATTAAAAAAAAACTGAAAACGTTCTGATATATAAAATAACTCTTTGAAACAGATTCTTGTATTTACCAAAACCTGTTTTTCTGGTAAAGTTAAAATTACTAATATTATTTCTTTCTAAATGGTTTCTTATTTGTTAATAATAATAATAATTCGTTTCTTTTCAGGATATAGTGAAATACAAGTTAAAAACATATAACTTTTGAACAACATGACCTGTCGAATTTGTCGACGTGCAAATAATATTTCTTAATAATAATATTTATTTATGTCACACTAATTAGCGTAGCCCAAAGGGTAACGATAAAACAGACATTTTGATACAAAGATATGTTATATTTAAAGATATATATGAAAACCCATGTCTCAGGTGCAAATGGAGATGATCGTGAGATTCGCTACCGTTGCATTAAACAGTCGACAAAATTAAAAATCCATGTGAATAAACTAATTTATTAAATGTCACTTAAAATCTCGTAATTATTGTTATCATTTAGAAATTAATGTCATATTACAAACTAATACCAATTTCAAAGAATGGAATAGATTCAAAAACGAGTAAAAATATTATGGTTACTTAGGACAGAAAATAGCCATTACAATCGAAGAAAACCCTTGGGTAAATATAAAAAATATATATTATTGTAAAAAAAAAAATTACATTCTAAATCAAGTCTTAAAAAAAAAACAAGATTGTCAAGCAGTGTAAAATTGTACTCTAACATGAGTGCGATAACTTTGATATTTGTATGTTCAAAGGAACCTGCATACGACATTAATTATAACAGCCGAAACAACAATTCCAGGTCTGTAAACCTGGATTTCTGTGTTGGATTTCTCGAGGATGTCGAACCAAATGAATGAAGCTGGATTCTGACTGAAATCAATATGTCAACTTTGAATACCTCCCATAGGATATGAGAACTAATAGCAAGACTACATTGCGGCGAGTTGGCTTCATCAAAAACAGTACTAGAACATTAGATACATTTTTTATTATTAAAAATTGCCAATAAAAAACCTAAACATTGAATAAAGAATTGAACTAATAATGGATAAACTTCAAAATTAATAAAAGAGAATTTAATTTAATTTTGCAAAACAAAGAATAATAGGGGATGGCGTATCAATTATTCTCTATCTTATCAAAAAATATTGTTTAATTTTTTTTATATATTTAATAGTAACGTTTCCATTCTCTTACAGGAGCTGTGATCATGCTTGTATTGATCACACTAACATCTCCCCTTTTAGGTACTCGAAACAGGACCTTTGGTGCGAAAGCCAAGTAAATTTTTAGTCAAACGGTATGAAAAATCAGCTATTTTTTTACACGAAATGAGGTTTACTTGGTCCAGCGTGAATTATAAATCAAGAGTCATGCCCTAAACAGAGGCAACCCTTCGAATCGCTTATCCAGGACAAATTGTTCACTTAATCATGTTACGTATGAGTGATGGTGACCATCATTTAAGGGTAGCGTTTTTGTCCTGCGCCTCGCTAATCGGCCATGTTGATGTTATGGTCGAGACGGATTTTGCTACAATTAAACTTGATTGCGGCTGCCGTAGGGATAATTCTGGGACATATATCAAAACAGTTTTTGTTTTTGAAGTAAAGCTATTGTAATGCACTATAAAACAACAACAACAACTTAATACACATTTAATGGTACACTCTGAAGCTGATGCGCTTTTCGTTTGGTGTCAATATAATGTTCAAACAAGTTTCGCTCCTAAATCCCTCAGCGCAGTTATTATGAGAAAACTATAGATTTTATATGATATTAATAAAAACACAACAAGTCTATATTTACCACCATGAACCAGAGAGAATAAGATACAAATCATAGACAAGATCAACCTATTGTCCACAGATTATGTAACTGTCTTGCCACTAGTTTATATCACTCTAAAGATATGTTTACTTCTATTCTCACAGTAGTAACAGAATGTAGGCTTCCACAATTTGATACGTTATACCTGACCAAAGAAACAAACGTTAATCACATTATCGATGTCACTTAATGCGTTTATACAAATTAAAAAAGGGTGATTGGATTATTTTAATTCTTCACAATCACTATAAAACTTCTAAAATACTGTTTTAAAAGTTGCACATCTCTGATTTCGTGATTTAAAGTACAAAGGTTATTTAAGTTTAAGACCTGTTTTTTAGGAATTTATATAAAATAATCATGTTAATTGAATTGGCTTGGGACAGAGTAAAAGATCGTCTCATAGAATATTTAGAAGCTAGAAAAGAATACAATCGTTATTTTCTTTGTCAGCATATTCCTACGCCCACAAATGAAAATAGGTTTTTGAACGAACATCTTCATTTTTTTATCAACAACAAAGTGATTGCTTTTTAATGTATCACAACATAATATTACAATTTGGTACTATATATAAATCAAAATACTATTATTCATAAACCTTCAACTTTAAGTAATATCAAAACCAATATGAATTTACTGAAAAACTAACTTGACTGCAGATGCAGGCGCCAACTGCCTTGCCTTCGAAAGTAAACAGGATTTTGAGATACTAAAATTTTGATCACCCTTTCATAAGATGCGCCCATGCGAACGCTATTAATCTTCGCAATTATACTCCAAACACTCTTGACACTACGCTATCGAGTTCCTCATTATATAACATCAATAGGTTATATAAAAACTTAATAATAATGTAACTAAAACGTCCATATCGTGTTTATAAGGTCCCACGTGCAAAAGCGCTTTTACTTGTAAAAGCAACCTGGCTACCATAAAACGACTAGTGAAGCTATAAAGATAAGCTGCCGTTTTAATTGGAGTTACTCATGCTTTGAACGCTGTTAATAATATGCATGGCTGAAGCAATCAATGTAACTTCTTAAGATTATTCCATTTTTGTTCAAAATAAAATAAGTACTTCTTTAAAGCAGGCTAGGACGCTGTCTTATTGTAATTTTATTCAAATTTTAGCTAATATTATGCAGCGACTTCAAGTTCCACCATTACTGAGAGTTCGATTCACAATCAAAAGATGTAGAGGACTTTTCTGTATTATCTACAAATAAATTAAAAAAAAATTGAATATGAGCCTTTACTACCAAGCTACGCCATGGCTTCGTAAGTTCTACGTCGAGAGACCTTGTCCTGAGAAGAAGCCGCGAGAAACTCGGCAAGGGCTGTTTTTTCTCCCTTTTTAATGTGTTACATTACATATTTAGTTATACATTTAAGTAAACTTATCTTGTAATACCAAGATGTATAAGAAAAATTTACTATTATACTTTGGCCTGAGCAGTTATGCTTACGTGGTTATTTCCAATATCAACTAGCTTAGGTTCAAAAAGTATGTAGTCATTATCTTGTTAATAGTTAGTGCCATCTGGTGTCCGGCAATGTAAAATAGCACCAATCCTTTACGCTTAAGGATGTCGTAAAGGCAACTCATGATACCGGAGATAATCTTCGTATGCCTCCCGTAAACCACAAAAAGAGCAGCGGTGTTTTCTGGTTTAAGTTATTTTACTGCGATCTCCAACCCACCCAAGCCCGCTAAAAGAGGAAATTATGGGGGGTAAGAGGTTTCCGATGTCTGAGATGATAATGATGAGTTGAATAGGAGAATGGGTTTTAGCAAACTGCGTGGGTTCATTGAGTAAAATTGGGTGTTAACGACTGCTGGCGAAATGTAACCGAAACAATTGACAATGTTTGATCATCACCATCAAACCATCCGAACAACACTATTTGAAAGTTGCAGAAACAATCCTTATAATGAGATGAGTTCCTCGAGTTAAATAAGTGACATTTGTTTAAAATGTTACTAAAATATTTTATTCAGAAAGTAACTTTTCTGTAATTCTCGTTGACCTTTTTGCAGAATCAAAAGTCGAACAAAGGGTGTTTCCAAATCACCGGACGCGTTATCTGGAGTGAACAGTGGATATTTTAATTGGTTTATAAATAACTACCCTTAACCCTGCAGCCCTCGTCCGTTCACGAGGAATTATGACCTTAGGGCGGTTATGGATTATGTACCGCTGAGGTATATTAAATAGGAAAGTCTTGGAAACAATACGTTTTGTGGGCATGGTGAACGGGTATAATTAAATTTACTTAATGAAAAACGTCCCGATAATGAATTCTCGTTAAAATGAAACATTGAAAATCTAAAGGCAGTGAAAATATTCATCACGATTTGAGATATTAAGCAAGAGATATTAGAAGGTGGTTTGAAAAGACTTTCTTTAAACAGAGGATTATTCGTGTAATAAATAAATGTCGACTTAAAGCTCCCCATAGAAAATGATGCAGACGAAGAATTAATAAGAGAGAGCTTTCTATGATGAAAATCATTAGATGTATTTACTTGACTTGATACTATATTTTAATGTTATGCTATACAAAAATAACAATATTACGTAGTCATGCTTCATAAAAATTGCAATTCACTATAAATAACATTATGATAATAAATATACTGAACCCTGTTTAAGGCGAGTCCTAAGCCAATATAGCTCAGATCCATTCAGGCTCAAATACACATTGCAGGAGATTGGATTTTATTACGGCTAACTAAGAACAAAATTAGGCTGCACAAAATCGTAAATGGCATATTTACCGTGCACTTTCAAACCTATTTGACTGTCAACCAGTAATTGTAATGTAAAACAAATATATTTTAGGCTCTATGTTTTTAATGATAAAGTTTATAAGGCAAAGCACGGGTGTGGCTTCGAATGTCTTCTTCAGCGGATGCTTTTAACGGCCTAGAATTTTGCTAGATATCTTCACATTATTGCTATTATTAACGTTGGTAGTTTAAATTGTGCGTATCTACGCATAATATGACAAAACACGACGACCTTATTGTCATATTTTATAGACGTTAGGGTAAATTCTTATATGTTACAAGGATATTGAAGGGAAATTGAGAGGATTATTTAAACTATAAAATGAATAATAATGAAAGACGAAAATGCGAACCTTGTGATTATTGACTTGTAATTAAAAGAGGGATACTAGCACATTTCCAGCCCCTTAGATAGCAACTGTGTTTATTACATATGTCGTCACAATAAATAAAGTTTGATTCAAATGGTTGCCCATCGGGGTACAACTTACACCACCCCATTTTTATAGCTGCAGACATTGATTAATGGCACAGAAACGGGGAATCGAATTATTGCATATCTAGATGACTCCCCTATCTTTTCTTCTCATTAAAACGTGCATCGATACTCGATGTCTTTTTTCAATTTTCCCTCTGGCACTTCTTTTGTCCTCTAATGGTGTTTGAGATGTGTGATGAATGATTTCCATAGAAAAGATGCCTTGATGAAACTCTTCAAGTCAGATTTATTGGAATTAATGGTGTACTGAAATAAAGATGCCATTCTTATCATCGGGGTCGACAGTGAATCATTACTGTAACTTTATTTTAAATAAGTAATGTAATTTAAATTGAAATAAATCACCGAGATTTCATGGACATCTATTACGCATTCTGACAGATTTATTAATCGTTTCGTTCAGAAATGTGCTTCGGTTTGCGTTTATAAACGCTGCCGGCATTGTCCGCGCGAATCTCAAAAGGCACTCACACATTTGGCCATCGATAGAATTTCACTTGCACGGTAGAATCCAACCGAATAAAATTTTAGCGAAATTGAATCGGCCGGTCTGTGCCGGCAGACCGTAAAATTGGGCGGTACGGTCAGCGGCGGGCAATTCGGTATCTTCTTCGGTGTTTGGCCGAATTATGTGTGTATGTTGGGTGTCGCTTTGGACCTCCTGAATTATACATCGGCCGAGGCGACCTGTGATTTACTGTGCGACGTTCCGGCGCGGACTCGGCCGCTTATGCGATATATCCGCTTTCGTTTACATGTTTATGGAGTGGGTGTGAGTAAACATTCGCTGATGTTGGTAGATTTTGTATTCAGGCTCCTTTTTTCGATTATTTATGAGTGTCTAGTGTTAAATTTACTTAAGCAGTTAAAATAATGTAAAATTATAAAAGTATTAAGTCATTTATCAAAAAAAAAAGTTTTAATGTCTTCCTCTCGTGTATACCTAATATCTACTCGTAGTAACCACTGGTCGAAACCATAAGCATGTATAATCGGATTCCTTCCGTTTCTACATGACACACCCTTAAATATTGCAGTCACAATGCTTTTCCGGCTCCTTACAAAATCACCCCAGTCCCCCTAAATTAACTTCTGTTACTTTGTATTGGTTTCTTTTGGGATAGAATCAGAAGTTGCTCTGAATAGCTAGTGTTTGGTAATTCGATGGGGTCTGTCCTATTCATGAAAAGGAAAACATTTGGGTTTGGCTTTGGGAAATCGCAATTTAAGCATCTAAATGCAGTTTGATGAGTAGTCAGAATTGTAATAGGTTTTTCCGTAGACACGACGGATCCATTATGATACTATTTGCTCCGACATCGATATACTGTACATCGAAATATCACCTAAAATTACCATCGTGACAAATCTTATTTTTATTTTAAATGGACACACGAGTGCTAAGATAGTGTATGTTTCAAATACAGCTTATGTATTAAATTTACATAAAGTCGGAAACATATCTTCGTGATAAATAATATAGTTCCGCAATAGTTAATCCAAAACTATGTAGAGATCCCTTTATTAGGTTAATGCGTTTAGTCTTTAAAAATAAACGAGGAGTTAGCCCCTAATTAATAAACATGTTAAACCAGCATTAAAGTTGAAGTTGATGCTAAAAATTAGATTAAAAATCAGTGGAGCGAACTTCCTAAGCCATTCAGACGAAAGCGATAGTGGGACGAGCTTTCAAGCTAAAATTATTAAGCTCAACTTGCACGACATGTTATGTACCAGCTTAATGCAAGCTTTTGACGGTTATTCACACTCATGAAAGCTATCGCTACTGAACAGTACACGTAAATGGACTAAAATGCAAATTATAGTTGCATAAGATATGGTTTCTACATAAAATTGTTTTAAATTATGCCATAGCGCTAAAAGCGCATTTGCGGTAATTAATGTGGAGAAATAATAAATAATTAGTCTTTAGCAGTCGTTTGTTATAGAAGTCTGCGTGGAAGAAATGAAGAACCTCAATTCAACTAAGCTGATAATGAAATCATAACTATTCAAAGTAACGATAAAAGCAATTTAGAAGTGGAAGATGAATAACAAAAATTTTAAAAAGAAAACAATGTCATTATTAATGTTTCAATCAAACTGAACAACAAAACGTGACTATACGTAGATACAACGTATACGTGTTACACAAATGTAGCAATTACCCCAGGAAATCAAAAGACAATAATCTACTAGTTGGAACAAAACGCGTATAGCAGAGTAACAGGAGGGGTGGAACTCTACTAATTCTCCACTGCTACTGAGGGGGCACAATAACAAATAGTTTCTGAGAGAAAAGCCCTAATAGATAAAGACTCGGCATTGTTAATGGCAACTTCTACAATTATAGATTGAGAGGATTCGCTTTTAATGGGAAAAAGTAAGTATATAATAGAAATAACTTTGAGATTGAACAAATGCACTCATAATTTACGATATTTTGAATTTATTAGTGTTGAAACTTACAATGTTGAATATAACTATGTAATTTTTAATGAGTGCAAATAAGTAAAAAGCGTTTAAAAGTTGAGATAATAAATACCAATGTAAAATCTTAACGCACCATTTTTATTAGAATACGCTTACATTAATACTTAGATTTGAAAAATCCTTTTGCAATATAAAGATCAATTTTTTTTAGGAGGATGGTTACTGTTTTTTTTTAACATTATATAGCAAAAGAAAAACTACTAGGCACTGACAGTATCATATTATGAATCAAATACCCTATTTTTTATTAATGCGTGAGGATTACATATAATTAAGCTAAGCAAGTGTTTCATAAACCCCTAGTATGCGTGCTAAAGATGTCCTCACCACAAATTAGGAAGTGGCGGTGTCAGTTGCGGTGGACGGTTGCTGGGCGCGACGCGGCTTTACGTTGCCTAGCACTAAGCCACTCCTTTGTGACCATCTCAGATGGAAAACTGGCTTTACATTCTGAGTAATTGTTGTAATCGTACTTTTAGCTTCTACAACGGTATTTGGGACTTTGAACACAGGCAAGTGTAAAACTATTGTTTTGTATAGTCCATATTTATAGATTGCTATCACAGAGTTCAAATGGTTATTTGTATCCGATTTAAAGACTGTGGTCGACAAATAAACTATATATGTATATCTGCTTACAAATTAAATGAGAACAATAATTTTGCATATGTTTATATATAAATAAGATACCATTTAATAATGCTGGATGTGTCGATATTTTTAATCATTCAGGTTCAATCTAATTAGTTAAATATCTTGACTGCGCCCAAGTATGTACTCGTATTTGACACTAACCGTAACACATAATGTATATTGAACTCTCATATTTAAAAATTTAAGTTGGTAATCGAATTATCATGTTATTTACTGTAACCTTTATAAATATTAAAAAGTAAATGGGTAAGGTATATATTAAATAAGATTCATCAGGCTTCGAAATCTATTCATCTAACTTCATTCGATTCAATAAAATCAAAGTCTTATTTAAAGTTAATAATAGTTTAGAAGTAACGATTTTCTTCATTTTAACTTACAAATTAAATCCCAAAGCTGTCTGTGAATAATTTATCATACGAAGCTTACTACTCAAAGACTGTAACATCTATAGCAGAAAAAAAAATCTTTTACCTAACGATTTTTAGTAGCACCCTAAAATATTTTCTATCTTAACCCAATTCGCCCATCCACCGAATTCGTAATTTCTTCAAAGGCCTTTGAGCTCACATCTGAAGTATTACCGTGCGCAAGATGTTTATTTTACCCTTACTGATGAATGAACTGGTCAGTCTCTGGATTGATATTTCATTCTGTCAGTGCGCTCTGTGGGCAACGGTCCATTCCTTTTATTCGATTTCACACCACTTTACATGGTTTGTGGGATAAAGTTTGTATTAACACAACGACTACTAATGCATTGAGCTTAAAATGAATAACTAAGTTTTCTCTTTGTATTTCATAACATATATTTTGTACTATATTATTATCGAAATCAACTTTTGGAATACGTATTATTATTAAAGGACACTTTTCGTATCTTAATGATTATCAAAACATGTAGTTGCTTTTACCAAAAATATGAATTGGAGAACCTTTCTTATTAAATATTTCTAAGATTCAGGCACTAATTTCCTTACGAGATCTTTTGTAAGATATTTTTTGTGTGAATAAATCGCCTAGAAGGGAACTCTCGAAAATATAGCAAATACCTGCATAAAATGGGCCCTTAGGCAAGTTTTAATAATCGAATTCTCTTTATCCTAAATCCAGTTGTATATTCAATAAAACGGCGATTATTGGAAAATTCTTTCTCTGGAACCGACGGCTTTCAACCGCGACTCGCTTATGAAAAAGTAAATTTAAATATTAAGTAATGAACGGAACAAATAAATGAACCAGTCGAGAATTTCTTTCATGAACTCCTTCTAAGGCTGTAGGACTTTTAACGAGTCCCATTCAAGTGCTTTCCGAACTCTAATAAAAAGATCATAAAAAAGAATTAACAAAGTTCTGAGGGTGTATTCTGAATTTAGAGGGGCACCGACCGGTCCGACGTTGGCCGCGGCTCTAATTGTATGATAATACCTACTTAATATTCCATGAATGCGTCATCCATTTTGTCTTGTGTCAGGCCAGTTGGTATGTAAAGGTTGAAACTGCTATAAATTCGGTCACATAGAAATTGAAACTAAAGATTTTTATCAAACGAATAGTGAGATACTTGTAAAGCAAGTTCATGAATGAATTTCTATTATAATATTGAAATTATATGATAATATTACGATAAAGGGATTATTTTTATCTCATGCTAGATTTGATTCCGTAAAAGATAAAATAATCCTTGGAGTATATACAAAATGATCTACGTTTACTTTTGAATACCAACTAATATTTTTCAATGAGTTTGCCATCTCTGAGCAAAATTAGGACAATAGCTGACTTTACCCACGTAGCGAATTCACTAACAGGAAAGTGATTCGCGACGTGATTTACGTACATCTCTTCAGAGCAACATAGAAAGGGGCTTTAGTTTTGGAGCTTCGCTGAAAAATCACTCGAGAGAGCGGCTTACACAGTCTAAACAAACGTTATTTGAATAATGCGAAACGTTCGTGTTTATTTCCACCAATGAATCCCTTTCAACAGCAGCAGTTGTCGAACGCACAAATTCATTTTTTCTGCTGTGAAAAACCTTGCTGAGAATTTGACAGGCCAAAATATGGGGTCGGGCTACGGTAGTGAGTATTTCGGTGGCCGTATTTCAATAGGAAGGTCGCGTAAAATATTGGGTGGATAACCTTAAAGTTAATTACATTGTTGTTTTGTGATTTACGCACCGTTTCTATCTCTGAACAGTTCAATTAGTTTTGGTTATTTGTATGTTGTTTTATGTGATTTACTAACAACTATTGTTTCTGCGTTATTGATTTTTTTATCGACTTCTTTTTTTTTCTACTTTACTTGTTTCAAACTTTAGAGCGAGCTTAGAACCTTGACAAAAATTACTTCTTACTTTTTTACACCTAAAATTGATTTTCTTTTAGGATTTCCCTAACAAGTAACAAAGTAATACTAATAAAAACACATACTCATAACTTATTATCCACAGTAGTAGCTTAATGGAAAAATAAGTGTATTATTTTATCTTTACTGCCCAACAACACATGAAGGCACTGTTACAGTTATATTAACTAGGGAGTTATAACCCTATGATTGCTTTACGATGTTGTAAAATCTGCGGCTCAACAATTTCGGGGTCCCGTGTGCAATTGTAAAAGTTTGCTGACTGATGGAGTTCTCCCTGCCTTTATAATGGCGTTATTTATTGTCATGAATTTTAATGATGTCCACGATATATTATGAAACTGTTTAAATTGTATGTATACAGGGGTGAAACTATGGTTTAATAGATTGATATATGCAGTAATTGAGATGGATCAAGTCCTTTTAGGATACAATTGCTTGCTACGGAATACTAGCTTCAGCTATTTCAGAATTATTACTTTGGTAAAAATTTGAATGGAATTAAAACTGTTTTATGTATTATTTTCATACTTCAAATACTATGTCTTCAAAGGTTCTGTTTAAACTTTTAGAGAAAGAAAAGGAATACAATATTTGACAGACCTAAGAAACTTTGGAAACGAGATGTAGGTTTCCATCCCAAATCTCTATTTTTTGTGAAAGGCAGAGCTAATGCCAACTGTGATATGAAGCAGTATCATTACTACGTGTAACGTATATTTCGGCTTAGGTAGTCAAGAAAGTTTTCAATTGCTGATCACTGTTATAACCTAACCTAACTTAACCATTTAAGTTAAATTTTGTTTTGTAGTATTTTGATAATATCATCATTAAAAAAGATGGTATAAGTTGAAATTATGACAGACGAATTGAAATATTAAATTATGACGGTGTTGATTTAAACTATTTGCTACCTTACCGATATTTAATCTAAATATGTTTAATAATTAAAGAACTTCAAATAATAATAATAATACCAACAGACATCAAATATTCAGCTCCGTTTCTGAGAGAAAAAAGGACATACCAATAGATGTAATTTCACTTAAATAATTCAAAGTAATTGCTGGGATTTGCTTTTATTCGAGCGGTAAAGTTCCATCTAAACAATTGGATTTCAACTCAATAATGTTATCCCTCTTTCGTATACTACACCGACACATGTACTCTGTAAAAATACTCTGTCTAAAATCTTATAATCTGGGTATATTTACAAACTGGAAAGATCTGTTTTTTAGAAATAAATCTACATTTGCTAACAAAAATTTAATTTAAAAAGGAACGTAAATAAAATTAAATGTTGTTGTTTTAAAGGGATAAATATCACTAAATCATAAACATGCAACAGAACAATTATAAAAAGCAATACTCTCAGTCCTGGACGGAATAGTTCATAAAACAAAATGAAACAATAACGATTTCAGAACGGAAACACCACACCTAAAATATTTTGTGAAAAATTGAGTAGACCAATATATCCTTACTAATATTATAAATCGGAAAGTGAGTTTGTTTGTTTGTTTGTTTGTTCCGCTTTCACGCCGTAACTACTGAACCGATTGCTTTGAAATTTTGCAGACGTAAAGATAAAAGTCCGGATTAAATAATAGGGTACTTTTTATCCTGGAAAAAATTGGTATTCCCGAGGAAAAACAAAAATATTGTTTGCTTGATGGATGGATTGTAGATGGCGCTGTGTGTCGTTTAAAACAAGCTAAAATATTGCAAACGACTATAAACATGTAAACTGAGAAGCTAAATGATACGAAAATGAATCCCCGAAAATGAGGAATTCCCGAGGGATGACGTACAATTTGTTTTATCGACTAAACTGTTTTTTTTTACATCTACTTATATGTTGCAAACGAATATGAACATGTAAATTTTGAAGCTAAATGATACGAAAATGAATCCTCGAAAATGAGGAATTCTCGAGGGATGACGTACAATTTGTTTTATCGTCTAAATTGTTTTTTTTTTACATCTACTTATCCTGAAATCACTAAAGTCAACGAATTACTAATTGGTATAAGTATTAGTTACGTTATTTAGTTCTTGAGGTATGCGATAGATGGCGCTGGGTGTTTTTTAAAACATGGTAACGATGTGTTTTTTTTTTAATACATAAGAAGTGGAATGATAGCTTACGCTATTTAGTTCTTGAGGTATGCGATAGATGGCGCTGGGTGTTTTTTAAAACATGGTAACGATGTGTTTTTTTTTAAATACATAAGAAGTGGAATGATAGCTTACGCTATTGCTTTTTACCGCAATATAACCGAATTCCACGCGGGCGAAGCCGCGGGCGGAAAGCTAGTTTTATTATAATGCTCATATAGTACCTATTTAGGCTAACAGCTAATTTTGTAGTATATTCATAACCAAATATTATTTTTGCTATAGTTGATATCATGAGAAGCTTGAGAACGCAGTGATAAGTTCAGCATTCAATTTTAGATGAGCCTCAAGCCGAGAGTAGCGAGCCACCGCACCGCAGTGGTTTTCCAGACGGATGACATATCCCCTGAGGGAGTCTCAGAGTCTATATTCACTATGACACTCTAGCTGGAAAGAAAGCATGGGATGCCTTTAACGGCCTGAACCTCGGCTATGGTATGCCGTATCTTGGAGTAGAGAAGCGGCCAAGTACGTGCCTATACCAGGTAAAGCGCGAATTGTAAAGACTGTCAAATGGGTGTGCAAACATTTACTATCTTCATCTTCTCCGTGCCTCCGAAGCCACGTTTAATTTTTAGCTCTGGCTGCATCTACAGTCTGCATAGTGAGTTATATTCCATTCTCTCCATAATCCTCGTGTAAGAAAGAAATTGTAATTTGTCGGCAGAATATTTTTTTTTTTGTCGGGAATAGGAAAGCGCTTGACCGCTATCTGGCCAGATGGTAAGCGACCTGTCTAAAAGATACCTACTCACTCGTAATTTGCAAACTCCTAAATTATATTAATCTCGAAACACAGACTCAGACAAAGAGTTCCACTCTTTAGCGGAACAGATTATAAAATCGTAATCAAACGCTCTAGTGCGACTCTTTGGTATATCAACCATATAATAGTGGCGCCTATTTGTAAGTCTGGAATGAATTTTAATGGAAAGCACTATTTTACTCCGGAATGCAAATAAACAAATCTAGTCTATTCCCATGTAAGTTGTTTTTTCTGTTTACGTTTGCCGACCAATCTATCAACTGTATGGCCAACGAGTTGGATATATTTGTTGTTTACACTGGTTTCCATATCCTTTTCTAATAACATAATCGTAAAGTTTCGGTGACATTTGGACATTAGGTTTTATTGATGGTCAGTATCGTCCTGTTTTGCCGAAAGAACGAGCTATTGTAATTGTCACAATAAAAAACATACATAAATTGCCTTTGAAAATATGTTTGGACGATTTTCCGCTTTACTTTTATATTACTTACTAGCTGACCCAGCCACGCGTTGCTGTGGCACAGTAATTTTATTTTTCTAATATAAAAGTAGCCTAAGTTACTCCTCATCACATCAACTACCTGCCATTAAAAGTCCCGTCAAAATCGGTCCAGCCATTTCAGAGGTTAGGCGGAACAAACAGACAGACAGACAAAAATTGTAAAAAATGTTATTTTGGTGTATGTACCGTATATATATTCATATGCATGTAGTAAAAAACGGTTATTTCAGTATTACAAACAGACACTCTGATTTTATTTATATGTATAGATTTATATTTTGCCAAGATTTAATATAAACGTAATTATTGTACCTTTTAATTCGTTTTTGATCAATTGAACAAAAATAGTAAAATAAAAAGCTAAGGTTAAATAAAGAATTGTTTCCAAGTTAGAATTAGTTGAACATGTAGTAAAAGAAAAACTTCATAAGGGTACCATATAAATTGTTGGCAGATGAATTTATTCTGTCAGAAAATTCATCATATCGGTTTGCTAATTGAATATACATAAATATTATCGTTAATCAACTATAAATGCATAACTGGGCTGCTCCTAAATTGATTTTGTAGTACATTAATTTAATTTGTAGCGTTTAGTGACAATTTCGTTATAATAGAACAATTATTTCATCTGTTTTTATTTATTTTTGCCTGACAAATATAATGCTGTACGATTAATTTTAACGACAAACTCATTTTTGCTTTGTAACGATAAATATGGTCATGTAATTTTGTTTTTATATATATTTACTCTAATAAACCTATCCCAAAGTAAGCACTGTAAGGCTTATGTTATGGATACTAGGGTAACGGATATACGTACATATATGCTATACAAATAGGTAATATTTTTAGAAATATATATAAATACCCGTGGCTCGTTTTCATCACACAAACATCTGCCCCTTCCGGAACTCGAACCCAGGACCACCGGTGCTGAAGGCACTAAACAGTCGTCAAATCAGAAACAATTACCATCGATTTTATAAAAATACTAGTTGACCCGGCCACTCGTTGCTGTGCCGCCTGCAGCGCCATCTGCCGGGCTGATTTGTGAATCTAAACCATTCTCAGATCCCCTTGAACACACACAAAAAATTTCATTCAAATCGGTCCAGCCGTTTAGGAGGAGTTCAGTGACATACACACTCACAGAAGAATTATATATATAAAGATACATTTACATAGAAGTCTAGATCTTCTATGTAAAGGAGGAGTCAATAAGAAGGCGGGTTTTCGGCCCCCTTCATTTTTGACCTAAAAAATCAAAAAAAAAATTTTTTTCTACTATATGGACTAACAAATCGATTCCATCCCAAACGGAACCACCCCCAACCCCCCTCCTCCTCACACTCCCCCTAGAAGCGAAAAAATCACATATGACATAATATTTTTTTTTTGCGGGACTAGTTAGAATACAGAGTTTTGAAAGGTAATATTATTTTTGAGCTAAAAAAATATTTTTTTATGTATTAAGTCATATATGATTATTCTGCTTCTTCTCGGGAGAGGGTTGGGGTGGAATCGATTTGTTAGTCCATATAGTAGATAATATGTTTTTTTTTTTAATTTTTTGGTTTGAAAGGGGCCGAAAACCCTTCTCCATTGGTACCATTAAACGATTTTAGTATCTAAGTTAAAAAAAACGAGAATACGAAAGAAAAAGTAGAAGCTAAGACAATGGTCGATTTTAACTTTTTCAATTAAGCGAGCCGTACCGGCTAGATCCGGCGGCCTGACCGGACGGCCGGACCGGTCGGTTTCTCCCGGAACGCGTCAGTGCGTTCCACAAATGAAAATGTTTCAATTTTGTTTCGTTCGCGTGAGTTTATATAAAAATATGTATGATTATATGACTATTTCTCTCTGTCATGTATCTCGGTTGAGGTTTCCACTTTATACAGTTACTGAGCGTTTTTAGTTTAAAAGTTATGATGGAAGGCCATTGTTTTATTACGAGCAGTTTGACCAAGCGAGACTGATCCTATTTTGATAGCCAAACGCTCCCGGTTTCGAATCCTGAAAGGGGGTTTCCATAATCTATAATCTAAGATCACAGTGGTTTGTGTGTTTGTCTGTCCGCTCTTTTTCCCAACGTGTTAACCGTAAGTAGTTCGTCTACCGGATGCTAGATGGCGCTAACAGAAAAATATTTGATAAAAGATAAAAATTAAAGAATTTAGTCCACCCGTGCCAAGCCGGGACGGGCCGCTATTCTATAATCTAAGAACACAAATTTGTTGTTCGTGTGTTTGTCTGTCCGCTCTGTTTCCCGCTCTTTTTCCATTGTATTTGCGTTACCATAGCAACGCCTTACCGGGTCAGCTAGTACTACTTATTTGTGTATGATTTGTATGTCTATCCATCATCCTGGTATCCTAAACACAGTCCTTTCAGTGCTGACTTTGTGTTACTCTAATAGTTAGAAGTGTAAGAGATATTATTTATTATTACATACATAAAATATTTTCCTTTTTCCCGCAGGGGAGGCAGAGATCACTGATTTCATCTTACCACGATCCCGACATACATCTCTAGCTTCTTCAACTCACATCAACCATTCCATAAATTATATTATTACTGATCAATTAATATTGAAGTTTTATAAATAATGACTGATTTTTAACCCTGCATTGATTAGGTCTTATAAATACGACCGATATAGTGTATTTATAGGTTGACTGTCGCTACAAAACATGACAATAGCCAAAATATTACTACTTCATTGTCAAGGCTTCTTTGCTTTTATGTAATAAGAGGAAAAATCATCCATTAATTCAGTTTATTACGAAGTTAGCATAACAAACAAAATGTTATTAGAATCTTCAATCAGACGAATATAGCCGGTAGCAATAAAGCATTTTATGAGATCCCCCATAAGAACGAACTAGGAGCATCTACAAAATACTTGGATGACAAAGCGTAGGGAGATTGTGTCAACAAATACACTAACAAATACACCCGCCTTATGGAGCCTCCACGAATTTCCTCATCGGCAATAAAAAAGGGCAAAGCCAAATGTCAATTTGCCTCGAAACCTTCTTAGATCGAATTGTCTGCCAGCCCAACATATATATACGATATATATTTGCATGAATCGTCATAGCAATCTTCTTACTTGAGCTTATCAACGCACATCTCTCCGTCATTCAGTTCGGAGGAACGTAAATAAGTGGACCAAGTTTGGTAGCAAGAAAGACGAGTCAGCGCTTCAAACAAATCTTAGAACAGAAGTTGTTGTTTTATGTGCAACTTCTCCAGTCGAAAGTTAGTCTAGATCCCATGCAGGCTGAAGTTGCAGTAATTGAAATCTGAGATGGCTAACCTTGCCCCAATTAAAGTTCCAATTAACTCTTTCCTTGTAAAGTTGACACGTCAACTGACCGAATACACCGCCGGTGGCGAGCGACGGATCTCAAGTTTGCCGAAGTTTGCCGAGCGGCACCGAACGCTGCCGAAGTGGCCACGATCAATACGCCCCGGTACCCGCCGCGCGTCAATTCCGGGGCAAAAGTCACGCTTACGGGATAGCCGTCGATTTCGGCCGGTCAGGCTCCGATTGAGTACGTGCGCCCGTCCGCTACGAACGGGTTAACGAGCCTGCTTCTAATACGGAATTTCAAATCGCTAGAACGTCAAATGTTTTTTTTTAATTCGATATTTGATTTTTTTTCTTTTATTGTTTATAATTAAGACAACGTACAGTCTATTTCGAACCGGTATATTCATCTTTATTAATATTAATATTATAATTACATTGTAAATGTCGTTATATCTGTTAAATCTGACGAGTTTCTTGCGTCCATTCTTCATGTCAGTTAAAACATCCTGAATAGGTAAAAATGTTTGACAATTAAAAACTTATTTTAAGTGCATTTGAATAAATTATTTTCATTCATTCATTTGATAATGAAAGGGATATTTCTTCAATTTGAAAGATTTCTAAAAAACAACCGTACTTAAAGATTATATATACCTACACTTGATTCTAGAAAAATAAAGCAAATGGTAAATAAAACGAGAAAGTCGATCAAGTACAAAATAAACAGCATTTTCCATTTACGTAACTACAGATAACTATATATTGAGAAAGTGCTGATATGTTTACAATACACAGAGTAAATACGGCTGGGAACTCAGGATGTTCATAGAAATGTCGAGATAAAATTGTTGGTCCTCTGATAAATAGGTCACGAAGGCAGAGCGAAGCGAGCGGAGATACCTCTCTATATCAGAATATCACGTTAGCTAAAAAGTGTTCCAAATTTAAATGTGAAGTGGATTTAAGTTTTTTACATAAAACCGCTTTTCTAAGACAACTTCAAATTTAGAATGCTATAATCGTTTTGGTTTCAAAAAGTTGTTCCAAAACAATTGACTGTCTAAGAGTTTCATAGACACGGAAGGCTTTCTACGGCAACAATCGATATCAATAACCTTATTTATTAAAGAGAGCTACGAACTTTTTAAGAACACGAAAGTGGGTCAAGGTCGAGAATTTCAAATGGAGGTGAAATAAAAAAAAGCACACAATCCGCCCTCTGGTGGCGAGGGCGCGAAATTAAAATATCGCTGTAGGCAAAACTAGGGTTCTCCGAATGAGGATGTCATTATTCGCGAATTCGAATACTGTGGAGTGCGAAAAAAATATATTCCTCCCACTTTTGGCGTGTCAGCAAAAAAAATCCGATGGTTCGCGTAGTGGGAGTGATAAGGGGATTATTTATTGGTATTCTTATGGTGCTATGTGAACATAACACAAATACAAAGGAATAAAAAATGTCTAGTCATAGTATCTCTCTTTTTTAAGATATTGGATGTCCTTTATACAATTTTTGAACGACAGTTTTATTCGGTCTGAATTTTGAATTTCATGTCATTATTTCGAAAAAAAGTGAGGATTCAGACGAACAGAGTTAGGTTCGTCAATATTTATCCCTACTAATATTATAAATGTGAATGTAAGTTTGTTTGTTATGCTTTCACGCAAAAACTACTAAACCAATCATCATGAAACTTCTTACATATATTCTTGGAGGTATTAGAAGTAACATAGGCTACTTTTTATTGAAAAAAAAATGCGGGCGAACCGCAGGTAATAGCTAGTTCTAATATAAATAAAAATGTGAGTTTGTAATACTTTCACGACTTAACTAATCAACCGATCATTATGAAATTTTAAATACACTTTGTTAAGGGTACAAAGAAGGACATAAGGTACCTTTTGTCCGTTTGTATAGTTCCCGAGGGATAGAAATAAAACTTTTAATAGGTATTCTACATAAACGCTGTGAAAAGCTAGTATTTAATAACTTCGGTCTATACGAAAACATGCTTCTTCAATGTTAGGGCAAATTATGGTTATGGAATTCAATAGTATGCCTTTAATGTACAAAAAAATTATACATTCTAAACGTGATCCCGGTTTATCAAATAACAAGGGTTCAAATCCGACTTGTGACTATGATTAATACCCTTTTTTACTTGTTTTTATCCGAGTTACCTTTACGATTTCCAAGCAGATATTATGAAATATCGACTGTCCCGCCTTCTTGTTATTAAGCTAAAGAAACGAATGAAGTTGCTCCGCTTTTAGCACATAATATTTTTTTAGCTTTAATGTAAAATACTAAGCATAGTTTTTATATTTTAATATATTTTATGCATTTTAATGCTATCTTATATGATAAATTATTAAATAAAAATACTTGAAAAAATCGACTCGGCACACAAGTAAATTATCAGGCGGGAATCGAACCCTTAACCTTTGGATGTCCGGGCCAATGCTGTCTCAATTGATTCAATTCGGTTCAATTCCCGTCTGAGAATTTACTTGTGAGCTGATTCGATTTTTCTATTGAAATTATTTGAGTAAAATTAACAAAAAATTAAGCAAAACTGAAATATTTCTACTTCGAACATAATTTCATATCGCTTAACTACCAGCTTTATAATGAAACTTAGTTTAATAACGCACTGTACTAAGTATTACATTGGATTATGTAGGACTTAACTCGGCATTAACGTAACTTAAACTTGACTTGCCCAAATAAGTTAATCTAGACTCACGCGGTTTTGCGTTGATAAACCACAATTAACTTGGCTATACTAATTTTAATATATGTTTATATATAAAAGATACAAAGAAGCTGAAGATAAAAAAGAGTTTTATAATAAGTAGATTTTTGTTTAACTCATATTTAAACAAAAGTTTACAAATTAATGAAAACTATTTGTGTTATTTAAATATATAAAATCCATCAAAATGAAAAAAAATACATCAAAATCGATTCAGTAGTTTCGGAATTCATCGCGGTCAAACACTGACAGGGATTTTTAATGTATAAACACCAGCTGACCCAGCCACGCGTTGCTTATAGCTAAGTTATTATAATTTGCAATATTTTTATTTATTATAAATTAAAACAAAACCTATTCTATATCCTAAGTTGTAACAAAACAAACGGTTGAGTAGTTTGGGAGTTACAATTGGCTTTTTTATGATAAATCAAAATGAACCCTATCCAATGTCCTAATTCGGAACAAATCCAGCAACATGAAAAATCACCAAAATCGGTTGAGTAGTTTGGAGTACATAGCGGTCAAATACTGTCACAGGGAATTATACATAAATAAAATAAATAATAAAATATTTCCTACATTCTCACCAATTAACCTAGCCCAACCTACTAGCCGAGCCTACTAGGGTAACGGATATACATAAATAAGTAATATTTATAGAAATACGAGTATTTACACACATCCATGTCTCAAATACAAATGCTCGTATTCATCATACAAACATCTGCCCCTTCCGGAATTCGAACCCAGGACCGTCGGTGCGAAATACATCTCTATCTTCTTAAACTCTCATCAACAGTTTCATGCAAGCTCGTTTTATCACGTACCTATTGGAAGTTTAAAAGTAAAAATCAGCGATGAAAATTCGCTACTGGTTAAGGCGTAACGAAATTCCCGTAGCGCGTGCATCGTAAATTTACGACACACAGGAGGGTTAGTTGTGTACTGTGAGTGCGGCGGGTTAGCTCGTGGTGCAAGTCACGAGAGACTGCATTCAAAAATAATATTTTTAATCAATACAAAATACTATATTGATAACACTACATTAAGCAAGGAAAAGAACATAAGAAAACTTTAAATAGTTATGGGCGGTCTTATCGCTGAAAGCCAGGCAACCTTTGGATGGATAGGACAAGAAGGAAGCGTAAGGAACAAATGGATTTAAAAAAAAAAATTATAATAAAAACAACGCTTAAAAAATATTTAGCTACATTTAGCAGTAACTATCTTAAGAATATACTATTAACTAAAGTAGTTTTAATTTTCCTTAATATTTAAATAACATAAAAAAAACAAAATATGGTATTAATTAAATTAAATTAAGAATAACAACATTATAATTTAGGATGTGGAGTGATACAGAATCAAGTGGAACAAAAAGTGTTAATGCTAAAAAGATTGCAAATGGCAACAAAATCAATATATTAAATTCCGATACAGTAAATATCGTTTGGTTTACCTTATATTAGTAAATATTAAAATATAATATTTTCAAACTTGTATATAAGTTTAATTTTTAATAGAAAAATTCTAGGCTTACAAGTAGTTTTCAGGTGGGAATTGAACTCTATTAATCTAGTATCTAATATTTTTCTATTAAAATCTATCAAGATAGGAAATGCTAGATGTAAAAATCATCAAATATATTTAAGTTTTAAATAAGACAACATTTTCCCGGTTTTTTGCGCATAATTACAATTTGAATCTGACTTTTCGACTCTTTTACAGGAGCCGTGATCACAGAATGACTAAGACAATGGTCGTCATATACTTATGTTCTGCTACCTACACAATATTTCAATCAAGTACGTTTCTAACTGTTAAAATTTATATAACTCAAAATTGTTTTATTAAGTATTTTATTTAGTATCTAAGCGTTAATTTTTATATAAGCGTTAAGCTTCTAACTTGTGACACGACCCAACGTAAACTCCCGTTGCGCCGAGCTCAGACTAGCACAATTCACTTCAACTACGAATGGTCTTGAACCGAAAACGATCGTACCCCCTTAGATACACCGACCATATAACCTTATTCGGACAAACTTATGCAAATACAAACTTAACTTTGCTTTTAACTTGTCCACAGACCAGTAACCTTGAGCATCATGTTGTATTTATGGAGTTCACTCCTTAAGAATTGATCTTTGGTAGTATTGAAGTAAGAAAATCGGCATAAAACCTTTTTCTACGGGAGACATCACATATAATAATAATATTTCTCAGATTCACATTACCTTGCCCAACGTAAGCACTGTAAGGCTTGTGTTAACGAATAGACATACATATATTATACATAAATATGTAATAATCATAGAAATATATATAAATACCCATGACTTAGGTACAAATGCTCGTATTCATCACACAAACATCTGCCCTTTCCGGGACTCGACTCAGGATCGTCGGTGCGAAAGGCAAGATCGCTACCGTCGCACCAAACATCAGGTTCCGTTATAAGTATTTGATTTCAATTAGTTGACGCGAAAGTAAAAAAAGAAGTTTGTCAAATGTAAGTTTACTCTTTACGAACGATTGTCTTTGAGCAGGCACAGAAAATAAAAAAACTTCAAAATAATAGTGAAAGGTGCGCACGATAGGTTGGGCATAAAAAAACAACTTTGTCATTCGATCACTACATTTTACTCTTAATATTTTTCAAATGCCGGGCACTTTATATGAACAGAAATTCTTAAAAGGTAAACTCGAAAAATCTGAGTAATTCTAAGTCGCGTCTAAAGAAGTTTTACTCGATGATTGTTAAGTCTCGTGTTTGTACATATGTAAGTTTGGTTCCTCATGCTTTCAAAAGATGGTGTTGCATGTATTTTGGATCGTGCTATGATTTTGGTTGTCAGTAAGTATTTAAGACTATTGTCAATTAAAAAAATTAATGTCTTCGTTTTGAGAATGAAGTTTCATTATTTCAATTCGTGGATTTTGGGATCCCGTACCGATATCGTACAATGATTGATGAATATTTATGTAAGCCACAATGACAGCTTAAAACAATTTAATAATAACACAAGTATTAAACATAATTAAAACATAACAATATGACAAACCCGGTTATTCTTCTAAGTCTGTATCACTTAACTGTATCACTTAAGTTGAAAAGATGACTGCATCGTAGGTCTATGCAGCTGCCATGGGTCAGTTCAAGTCACTTTGTTTACAATATTTTCACTTTGTAAATCAGTAGTTTATAATATCTTTTTTGAACTCTATGTTAGCTTGCTAAAAAATTTTATGCATTTCGATGTATCCTTTAATTAAGGCGTCACTTTAAAATGTGTCTCATAAAATAGGTTTCTTGCATGTAATAAAAAAAAACATTTATTTTTTTAATATTCTTCAAATATGTAATAAACGACGGCATTTTTTTCGGTTAAAAATTATGCATAAACGAAAGTAAATTTCAAAACAAACTGAGCGCCTTCCCATTGGTTGTGACGTCACATGACATGAAGCCATGCGTTTGCCGGCAACATATGTCATTACAATGTATGTAGATTCACCCATAGTAACGTGGCGATTCATGTCATGTGACGTCATTCAAAGCGCGTTAAAATGGCGGCTGTTTAACTTACGATTAACTGACCCAAGAAAATATTTTTTTAAGAAAAATTAATTCTACAAAATTAATGATTTAAACAATAAAAAAAAATCATGCAAGAAACCTATTATTTGATGGTCTCATTGGTTGTCCAATAAATAAATAACGCATCGAAATATATCATAAAGTTTCGTAAAAAAGGACGAATAAAAGAAGTATATTGCTCTAATCATAACATTAAAATGGATAACTGAATATTTTATGAACATTCATATCAAAAGCTTTTAGGTAAATATAGGTCATTTTTTAACTGAAACCCGTTTTGACTACTTTATCGGTATTTCCAATACTTTTCGGAAACTACCATTAGATTTAACGCGTTGTTAAGAACTGTTATAAAGAATAGCGACAATTAAGCAAATTAAGCTTTCGCATCGCATATTAAATCAGTACTTTATGATTTGTATATGATATTTTTTTTAAGAAAAAATACTAGATAAAATTAACTCGGTTCACAAGTTGTACTCAGGCGGGGCTATAACCTGCAACCTTTAGATGCCCGGTCTATGCTCCTGAAATTTAGCTACTAAGCCTAGCAACCTTTTTTCTAGTATTTTTCTAATAATAATATTTAAAGATAAGAAGGTAAATTACCTGTTAGATAAATTATTATAATAGAAAAATACTGGAAAAAATCGACTCGGGTCACAAGTGAATCTCAGGCGGGAAACGAACCCGCAACCTTTGGAAATCCGGTCCAATGCTCTCCCAATTGAGCTACCGAGCCTTGCGAACACTCGTCGAAATTCCGCGAACACCCGCCTGAGATTCACTTGTGACCCGAGTCGATTTTTTCCAGTATTTTTCTATTATAATAATTTATCTTATAAGATCGCATTGAAAATGCATAAAATATATAAAAATTATATACCTGTTAGATATCTAACTATTACTATTTTTCACATTCACATCAATTAGCCTAGCCCAAAGTAAGGGCTATAAGGCTTGTGTTATGGATACTACGGTAACGGACATATATCAGTGCTGCTGCGGTGGATCTCTGCTCGCAGTGGCCTATGCTGAGGCAGGGTCCTGGTTGATCGTAGGTGTTAATTAATTTAAATATTTTTAGAACAATTGTTTTTATTTTATAAGTTGTTTTCCTTCGATCAATAAATTCTTTCTTTCTTTCTATATATATCAAACATAGATATGTAATATACCCAAGATACAAGTGCTCGTATTCATCTAACTATCATCTGCCCCTTCCAGGAACCGAACCCAAGACAGTCGGTGCGAAAGACAGCATCGCTACCGTTGTACCAAACGGTCGTCGTTAGATGATATATTATATATTTTATAGAATAAGGGAAGTAAATATTGTTTTTGATGTATTTCTCATAAAGTACAGACGGAGGCTGACTTGTGTACTAAGATAGGTTTATGTTGTCAACCGCACGGCTTGAGGTTTGTCGTGTTTGCTATTTAATTGTTACTTTATTTCATTTACGTAAACAAAGGGATGTTTTGTACATAAAAGAGCGTGTTACACGATTCTTATTGGGGTACCCTTTATCTGGCAGAATCTTGTTGCGCAGAATGTCACTTGGTATATTAATCAAAAGGTATAAATTGACATACATACATTGCAGGTTAGGTTAGGTTAGGTATTTTTTTATTCATTACCAGTCAGAAAGCTATATCAAATTATACCTAATGATTAGTTTGCGTTCTAAAATTATGAATTTTAAATTTCTGCGAAAATGTCTTTCTCCTGCTGGTTCGAAACCCGTTCGCTGTTATGCTTTGTATGAGTCACTTGAGTAATTTTTTTATCCTTTTCTTATTTTTACGTTTTTCACACTACAGTTATTTTCGAAATTAAGGGGGGAAACAACAAAATGTAATTTTTGTAAGAGTCTTGAAGAGTGTAGAGACGGCTCGTAGTCAGGTTGATAGTAGAAATTCGTGAAGTTGAAACACTGGATTGGAAGTAGTTTAGTTTATAAGTTAGTAAATAGTAACAGTTAATGTTGAGTCACGCTAGTAACGAACTAACTTTTATTATGATTTATTACGAAAGGCCAAGTGCATCAAAATAGGTCGCATGATACGTAAATCGTACAATATTTTTAAACTAACAACTAATATTATTCTTACGTCTTGTATAATTATTACAGTAGTTATCGAAAGAAATTTTACTAATCAAAATTCAACTTGCGAGTCAGGTGGGACTGACAATGTCGTTACCCGGGAGAGTGCCCCTCCATTTGAGTTATCAAGCTCTAATAGACCAGTTAAGTTTATCAAAATTGTTCTTAGTATATTGGCGCCATCTGTTTATGATCCAGGTAACTACATACATATATAACGTCGAATGTTGAATCTAAATTCAAACTTTTATGATTTGTAATATAATAATTATTATTTAATGCAATAGCAATTTCGATTTAGCACCGAATATGTTCGATTCGCTGCATATGTTTGTGTACGAGCATTTGTACCTGAGTCACGTGTATTTTTTTTTACATATCTATGAATAAAATTATTTATATATCATATATGTATGTATTTGAATTACCCTAGTATCTATAACACAAGCCTTACACTGCTCCTACTTTCGCCTATACTAACGGGTGTCCTATATTTAGAATAAGTAACGGTAGCTAAAATGATAAACTGTTAAACTACAAAACTTCATCTAATCATGTTTAATTGCAAAGCTTGATATTTTAAGTTAATGTAAAAACTAAGCATTTATTTCCCAAAATATTCCAAAATCTTTACATCCCGTACACCATATCCTGGTATTCGTCTGTTTTTGCGATGTCAACCAATTTTTTGTTACCAATCCAGATGTCGCTTCGCCGTCGTATTGAATTTTGGTTTGACTGAAACATTTTTTTCATACGACTCCTGATGTTTAATCTATGACAACTGGGTAAAAAAAACAAAAGACTATATGGCGGGAGCGGGAAGCGTCTTATTGGTGGTTTTTTTCCTATTAAAATTTGTGTTGTGGTACATATTAGTGCGTAATAATGGTGAACTATTAACCACTTTATGTTTGTGAACATGCGAGTGTTGGCAAGTGCAACAAAGCAGCGGAAGTTGTCTTTTCCCGCTCTCTCAAGAAGTCCACGAGGAGGTTTCAGTAAAACACCACACCTTTACTGAAACCTAAGGAAATGGATATTTCACTGTTCATTCATTGATCATCATGTTCATTCATGTATCGGCTCTCATCATCATTCATTGTTATCTAATGAAAAAAGAAATAACTGAAGCCTATGCTGTATGGGCTTTATATCCTTTGCCTTCCGTTATGGGAAAAACAAAGCAGAAACAACAATAAAAATAACGTGCCTGATTAAAATATTTGGAGATAGAAGCTCATGTATGACGACCATTACTTAAGTTAGGATTAACCCTCTGCAACTGACATTACGTCTGACAGACACCACAAAATCTATGCACTGTTGCTACTCCGCCATTTCGCGGCATATCGTTGTATTCCGCTCAGTACCTTCCTGAGAGAGTGCCCCCCGCCCATCAATGCGGCGACAGCAGCCTAGACGTGCACACCTTTGGAGCTATCGCTGTGAGGGGTCTGCAGGACATAAGGTCAGTAATAAGTGATATAATCTGGTAGACGTGCCGTCAGTAATATAATTATAATCCCATACTGTCTCACAGACTTCACGTCAGTAAATTAATTATATTCATAGTGTAGTTTAGACGTCACCTCAGCAACATTACATCTTGCACCTCAGTTACATCTTGCAGATGAGTACGGCATGGCCCAAGAAACACTTTCAAGAAAAAGAAAAGCCCCTGGACCATTAGGTCATATTTATAATGTTGAACAAATTCAACAGTGGTTAGAAGAGGATGTAGAGCATGATTTTAGTGATGTCGATGACGAAGTATCCGATCAAAATTTTGTCATTGAAGAGGAAATACATGAAGATAGTGAAATGTCTGCAAGTGAAGAAGAAGATGACAGATTAAATAAGGAGTTGGGGGATTCAGAACTCAGGGCTTCAAATGAAAGAAGAGAGGAGACAACAGAAAAGCCAATTTCAAGTCGAGATTGTTGTCGTGGCAAAAATGGTTTCGTCTGGTCTAAAACAGAGTTCTCAAGAACGTCTCGGACACCAGCACGTAACATTGTGTCTATGCCACTACAGCAAAAATAAACTTTAACGTGTAACTTTAAGACCGATTTTCTAAAAAGTTACTCTAACGATTTTTTTTATTTTTTGACTTGCATTTACTTAAAGCTAGAAGAAGGCAAATTTAGGTTCATTTCGATGATTTCATTTTGTTTGATTTTTAAAATATTTTTTTTCAAGATGGTTGTAATAAATGTTCCTAATTGTTAGATTATTAAGAAATACATAACAGTTTGATATTAAATATGTTTTTAATGATGATTTTACTTTTATTTATACGATATACTACAGATAATAATACCTACAATACAAAAGTTAACTTTTATTATACACAGTTTTAAAATTACATGTTTAAAATACACGTCTCTCAGACTACTCCTCAGTAGAATAGAAAAAAAAATTCACCTCAGTGGCAGAGGGTTAAATATAACTCAAAAATACATAAAAAACGCGTCCTAATCCAGTAAAGTGGTTTTATTTATTTGTAATTAATAGAAGTTTAAAGAATAAACTTTGAACTACTTAGCTTGTATGTTTATTTAGGATTTGGTTAAATATAATTGTAATAACATAAGGTATCACTAAGGCGATATGGGTAATTCTCGAGATTTTTTATTTTAATTAAATTAAAATAACATAAGGCATTACAATAGACAATACGTAAAATTAATAACAAAATCAATATTTATTAGAGAACATTGTTCTAAATCTAAGTTCAGTAGCTAAATCATTTGTGTTATGAAAACTAGAGACAATGACGGTATCACAACACCCAGACACAGAATAGAAAAAAGTTCGTTTTACATTAACCCGGCCAGTCATAGAACCACTCGTACATCGTCCAATACAAGAGTAGCGACAATTTCACTTGCAGAAGAAGAAAGAAAGAAACATTTAATTGATCTCAAACACAAAACAACAAAAGAAATATATAAATAAAAATAATAACAAATATAAAAGAAAAAAACAATACAGGTTTATAATAATTAACATAGAAAATAATAAACAATGATGTATAAAAAAAATGTTGTGTTTGAGGCCAAAAGGAACCCTGTCTCATCATAAAAGCCTCTGCATCGTTCGGAGATGGATACAACGAATACACTTGTAATTAATTCCCAAATTGCTTCCAATAAATGCATCGAAATGCATTAACTGCAAGTCCCAAGCGTACATCAGACATATGCCGCAATGATGGACATACGACCGTAGAAATTGATTTGGCTCTTTAAGTGCGTTTTGGTCCAATCGACCATCAAATGTACCGACCTCTTTGTACGACGGTAATTAACTCTCAGCAATAACATAACGTTATTAATAAAGCTCTCATAGAGTTACTGTTTTAGACACTCTAATGGATGTTTTTTTGTTAATTTACTTAATTGATTCTTTGATGAACACTTAGTTGATGATCTATCTTTGTTATTAATTTTAATTCGTTATACAGTTTTGAGTCAGTTTCCTGAGAAATACAATTAAGACGTCTTCAAGGCACGAGTGAATAGGTACCTTTTAGGCAAGCGCGTTATATCTTAGATCGCATCATCGCTTACCACATGGCTAGATAGTAGACAAGCACCTATCTGTTACCCCTTAAAATCCGCGAGCATTATATAATGCCTTATAGCGCGCAGTCTGATTTAATCCTTATTACGGCTTTGGTAATGGTTCTTTTTGATTGAATGATATTTTTCTCCCCGATAGAGAGAGAAATATCGAATTTAACACAAAGCTGGGCTTCAAGGGGCTAAAATTAAAATAGTTTTGGATACAACGAAGAATGTAATACGTTTCAACTTAAAGGTTTAGTTATACACTAAACTTTTTGAGGTATATAAGTATTTAATTACGAGATTATAATATCTCAAGAAATTGAAAAATTTAATCAATTTTATTTGTTTACTGACAGCAAAGTTGACTATCGTATCAACAATGGTGAATGAGGGAGGTTATTTTATTGTGTTTCTTCATAATTTGTTAATTTAATTGAAATTCGTTATTCCCATACAAGATGGGTCATATGTCGAAAGATATAAACAATTATGTTACAACAAAGTTTAAAGTTTGAAGTTTTGAAACATTTACAATCAACGTCAAGCCAACTGTTCAAAAATTATAATTTTCTTCAGCTGATTGTCAACTCAAAGTAAAAAGACACAGAGTTCAAAGTTACTTGAGATAATATCACACTATAGTGAATTCTTAAGCTGTTGTTTGTACAGTACCAGTACGTTTCCATTCTTAATCCCGAACATCATGTCAGTTGAAAACAAAACTTGTTCCCAACTGAAATAAACATGGAATTCGGAAACATCTCTTTCCTATCCCAGTTTAGAAATTACCAGTAAAATCTTATGAATGCTTGACGAACGGAGACAGCCGTTAGCTTCGAAAACCACTTAATCCTGCCTGCTATGATGTCAGGAATCCTTCTAAGTTTAACTTAAATCCTCGTAAATAACCCATCGCGGAAAACAAACCAATATAACACTCATGAAAACAAAATTATTTCCAATTGTAGATTCTAGTATTTTCATACTGGCAACATTGGTATATTTTTTATTCATATTACTGACTATTAAAATATTGAAGTCAAAAATAATTACTATCTAAACATATTATAAAAGCAGTTTTATATTTTAATAAAATTGGATAAGTACAACCTTTTTTAAAATAGAATTTCTCAAAATTTAAATAAATTTAACAGGATTAAAAGTAACCACGAATTACTGTTATCCGATTACAGGATTACATTTTAATAAGTGGACATGAAAGTGGGTTTTTAATGTATTTACTACGAATTATATTTCTAAGTTACATAATTAAAAATCCTTTTTTATCCTTTATTATTCTGTCTACTAGTATATATAATACCTAAGTTCATTTTGTCCTTGTTCATTACCTTCAGTCATTTGGAGACTTGGTAGCATTTTGGTATTGCCAGCTTCATACCAATACCAAAATGCTAGAGAAATCCCGAATTATTGGAAGCAATTGCCAAAAAAGAATAGGTTTTTTTTATAAACCTGTTAAAATACTATTGGAGGTCTGTTTGCTGCAACGGTAGTCTTTGGGGCCTTAGGTATCGAGGGTCCTGGTTTTGAGTTCTTGTGTGATGAATATGAGCCTTTGTACATAACTCATGGGTATTTATATATATATCGCTGTGACCGTTACTATTATCCTTGTAAGACAAGCTTTACAGTGCTTACTTTGGGCCGGGATAATTGGTGTGAATGTAAGAATTATTTTTATTATATCAGTCACGATTATATCGTTGCTATCGAAAACTTAGTAGGTGGTATGTAAATGCATTACTCTTCTTTAGATGATTGTTATTGTGGACTTCGTGAAGAATTCTTCTACATATTTTATTATACTTTAAAAAAGTATGTGTATGATTCTTAAAAATAGGTCGAATAACGGAAAGCGTAGCATAGTAGTCTAGTTGGCAGAGTATTTCAGACCGCCTGCGGCTAGATTTTAATTCGGACGCGACGTTATCACGGTTAGTGTTTGAACAAAATTTTCAGAGTAAATTTTTTAGGGGCAAGGTGTCCGACATACGGCGATATGTCAACTGTGATAAACAGCCCGGGGCGCCGCCATTTTTGTTGGGAGATCCGCGGTGTTGCAATGGTACAAAAGTCTCCCGAATTTTCGGGTATATTTTCGAAGTGAATGAAGTTGTTTTAAGCATTCCTATTTGACAATAACCCTTTTCTTAATAAGTTTCCGTGTACACAATTTACTAATAAAACATTGCATATATTTTACAGATTTCAAATGATTACGTTTTTATGTAATTTTCTTGTATTATTTAGATTCATGAGGTTTGTTTACAATTTGTGAATATTTTTTGTAATATTTTATTATCGTCGTAATTAAAAATGGCTAATAAAACTACATTAATAAGAATAAAGACAAAATACAGTTGGTCTATTGTTTCTTGAAATGCTTTTTAAATAATTTTAATATTAAATGAAAAATATCATCCGATTATCCTAATTCACTTTCGGAATAAATTCACAAAATTCTGTGAATAACTGTTCGCATTCCATTTGTATAACAAAAACGATAAATTTATTCACCTTTTTAATGATGTCATTTTCAAATAATTGAAGATTCCAATACTGTTTGAAGATACAATAATTTGTCATTTGCTTACGTTTTAGCTGAGCGACAGTCAGTAAGCCGTCAGGCTTTGAAGCATAATTTTGTTGGGAATTTTCGCGACATCAGCTCATTACAGGAGTCTAATTAAGACGTGATACACATTGCTCGCAAGGACATCCAACACATCTTCAAAAATAATACAACAAATTAAGGATAAGTAACAAATTTAGTATCAAACTAAGAAGAGTTTTTTACTATGGATAAGTAAGGATAAGCACATTTAAATAAATCTTTGAAAGTCGCGTTTATTTTATATATAATTCTGCTGTTTATTACCTTAGTCATCATGTGATCATGGCTTCTGTAAGGGATTCAATATAAAAAAACAAAAAAAAAACTGTAACGGTAACCGCTAAAAGTGGTTTTATTTGAACTTAAATAAATATATAACAACCGTGTGTCGGTAAATAATGATCGTGTTCATCACACAAACTCGATCTTACCAGCATTCTAACGCACGTGTCGTTACAGATGAAATCCTTCTATATAGATAAAAATCAATGGTTATGCGTTTGTTACCTATGCGTTCTAAAACTATTGATCAGATTGTGATAAAACTTTGTTAAATATCTGTATGTATGCCAGGGAAGAAGAATATATAGTTAGCAAAAAAAGAGCATCGCAAAACATGCCGGGTGTAGCTAGTCAATATGATGAGGTATGATAATTATGTAATGTTTTAGATTGTGGCGAACTATTTTATGCATTAATTTTACCTAATTTACACAAATTAAATACTTATCCTATTTATTAATGTCTTAATTATGTTTTAAATGTGGGTGATTTGGATGGCCCTGGTGATGCTACCCCTGGACTTCCATTTGCCCCTATATTTTTATTATATGGCACAAATTCAAGTAATTTTAGGAGACACTTAAATTTTAAACTGTACAAGGATTATCCCTTCTATCCCTTGATGCCCCTTTCCTTGATAATCCCTTGTTCTTGAAAATGGTGGAATAATTGAATTAATTGAAATTACGTATAAACTTAATTTATAATAATACAAATCTGTCAGAGTAATATACTAAAATCAAGTGCGAAACGAATAAACTGATGTCTAGAAACATATTTATGTAGGCATAAAAATTAGTACCAGACATACATTATATGATTTTATATTGTTGTTTATATATTTTTTATCTAAGATATAAAATACGCCTGTAAAAAAACAACCACACCGCTGAGCCCTCAGGTGGGTACGGTATTTTATATCTAAGAGATAAGATACCGTACTCTTAGAGATAAGTGCACTATTGCCTAGACATAAGCTTTTTAAACTGCAGAAAATTCGTAGCAATAAAGAGTTACGTATTTGCCATTCGTGATATCCGTGTGTAACGCCAAACATTTTGGCTATGATTGGACAACTTGTTCAACGGAAGCGTTAAGAGTCTTCGCTTGTATTCGCTCACTCAGCTAAGCGAAATGAGCGCCGCCATTTTATACATTCCTTAGCAAATTAAACAGCAGAAAATTACACAAACATACGACACATGTGAAATGTGTCACGGCCAAAAACGGGCGTTTTACTAAGAAAGATACACATGTTCAGTTGTAAGCGCACGAAATAATATATAAACACATTCCTATCCTTAAACCTTCGCCTTATAAAGGGGAGTTTACACTACGATTATCTATTCAACGCCAACCGGTCATTAGTCTTGATCAACGTCGGCGACAATAGCTCAGATTTGGACCGGCCTGACGGTATGCAAAGTCCATTTATCCGGTATTACTTCTATGCGTTCAATAACTATTTAAATCGGTCGGTTACTCAATGCGTCGGAATATTTTACATTTGTATCTGTCACCAGATTTGGTGGTGGTTTAAAGCTTACGAATGTATTTTACATAATTCTTTCTTAAAAGGATCGGGTTATGTAACGATTTATGATTGTCATGACTCCGTTTTACGGTGAGAAATCTGTGAAATGAATTTTCACTTTATAAGGACGCGCTTGATTCGATTTTTACGTCTGTTTGTAGAAAGTTTTAATCGGTGTTAATTGTGATGATTGGAATTTAATTGGCTTCATAACTTTACCGTGGTACGCTGTACATTGCAATGTATTAAAGAGATTCGCCTAAAAATGGATATTTTTTTATACAGGCAATATTTATACATGTTTGTATTTTAAGTATTGATTATCTATATATTTAAAAAAATCTCCATCACAGTATTTGACCACGATGAACTCCAAAACTACTTAACCGATTTTGATGTTTTTTTTTCATTTTTCTAGATTTGTTCCAACTTAGAACATAGGATAAATTTCATTTTAATTTATAATACAGCAACGCGTGGCCGCGTAGGTATGTTAAAATATTTAGTGGTTCGGTTATTTCCTTAGGATAATTTAATAAGTATCTTAAAATTTTAATTTAAATATTAATTTGGGAAACTAAATTATGTAGCTAAATATGAAATAGCTAAGGTTTAATCAACCATGCGTGGGAGATCTCTGTAATTGGCTTAAGAATATAGACGTAAATTTAACGTGTACGTTTATTACAAACAAGTTGTTGAGTTTCTAACTATATGAAATAAACAACAAAAATTAAACTTCTGAATACCTATTTATGTGTAATTTTTTTGGTATGTTTAAAGTTTGACAACGGGGTATCGAAATACAAAAAAACGGGGTAAACAAAAAGTAACGTCAAAATTGAATGCGCACCAACACTATTTTGGTTATTCGGCGTGCATCAAATATTTACTCGATCACACGCAACGCGGCTTGTACCATTTCACCCGGATTTCAGTACGAGTGAAATTTTGTAGTGTGAATGTTCCTTAACATTAGGGTAACTGCGACAGTGATTGACAGCGCAGGCCCCGGCTAATCTCTAGTGTCACAGAGTAGAGCTTACCAACACGTTTACCCTATAAGCACTAAGGCCACTTAAATTGAGCTCCCCTTCCATTGCATTTCTGCAGCTGTCTATAACACTTAAGGTTACAAGCTTGTAGGCTACAGGTCTTGCTAAATTGGGCGTATTGAACTCATTGTGTAATATACCTATGACGTCTGCAAGTTTACTTGTTACCAGATTCCTTAGTGTCTGCCTTGCAATCGAGCGTCTTATTGACCAGAAAATAAGAGATGATATCCTATTTCTTAATCTAATTAAATTAATACGAATTTTAGTTTTTTTATTTACTTATTACGCTATTTATAATTATTATGAAATAATAATAAGTCGTCGGAGTGTGGGCAGACAGCCGATGAGGTGTACCGACGATGTGGTCAAAGGGAAAAACAGGGAAGAACGGCGGGCAATGCAGGATGCCTACACTCAGCATTGGGTGGAGAAAGGCTGAAGAAGAAGATGAAATAATATTTCTTACACTCACACCAATTAGCCTAGCCCAAAGTAAGTACCTTAAGGCTTGTGCAATGGATATTAGGTTAACGGATAGACATACATATATGATACATAAATATGTAATAATAATTGAAATATATATAAATACCCATGATTTAGGTACAAATGCTCGAATTCAGCACACAAACATCTCTTTCCGGGACTCGAACCCAAAACCGTCGGTTAGGAAGTCCGGATCGCTACCGTTGCTCCAAACGGTGGTTAATGATTAAATATCGATATGGTTTTGCTTGTATATGTTAATTAATTTAAGTATTTGATAGAATTAGTCCATATACATTAAATATAAATATTATTATTTATTAAATATTCATTCTTCATTCATAATATTCATTAAATATTATATAAATATTATATATAAAAAAGACATATTTTGTTTACTTTAGTGCTTGATATTAAACGGTTTAATAACTCCTGATGATGCTCCGTGTGGGGACGAAACACGTGTAGAGTATTTGGTGGAGGTGCTAGGTGCCTCGCTGTTTTGATGTCTGCGGTATCTGCATTTATTTGCGGGCGGGCGGGCGATGCATTTTATTTGCTTTTTGCGGAAGTAAGCTAGATGTTTTTGTTTTAATTAATGATTAAGTATTTTACAATAGGTGGTTGTAATAAATGAATAAATATGAGATAATATCCACATAGATTGTTCTGAACCCAAGTAGCTAAGCAGTAAGTATTTATTATATGTGGTTTATTATTCTTGAAATAGTTTTTATTTAAATTTATTTTTATAACTTCAGACTCTTTATTACCATTATTTTTCGCTCTCCTCTCACCGACATCGTAACTCTTAGATCTTAATTTTTTTTTAAAATTTAACATTTTTTTATTTTTTTTTTATTTATTTCCAAATAATTTATAGACTAGATACATTTCCATGTTATTTTAAATCAACTTACTAATATAAAATAGTTACCGAAAATCAATTTATCAAAGTATATCATTATTGGTTGTCAAAATAGATACAGAAACTACTATGGCACCACAATACCCAGACGCGAGGCAATATAGAAAAGTTTATTTTGTACGTTATCCCGGATCCTTGGAGTGGCTTTACTATGCCCGTATGTAAATCACTAGATCACGTAGGTAGGCAAAATCGGACAGAAAATTGATTGTGTGTGAACACTAAAATTATAATATAAAAAGCAAAAAAGCAAATGATTTTATTTCAAATGTTTTTTTTTTTTGTGAAGGTAGTAGAAATTATATGACGACCATTGCCTTAGTCATCCTGTGATTACGGCTCTTGTAAAGGAGTCGAAACGTCGCATAAACAAAATTATGCGCAAAATCCGTAAAAAAGTTGTTTTGACACTAAAGTTGTCAGTAAATATATCAATGTTCGTTAAAAGCTTCAAATGATCAAATTGCCAACAAATTCACGTGAAAATTAAAAAACTTACAACTAATATCCGGATATATTTGTTGTCGATAGCTCCACAGAGTTATTTATGACGGAAATTGAAGGTCCAATGAAATCATGGTACGATGGATTATTATGTATGGTGTGTATATACTATGTATGGTGAAGACGTAAAATATTGTAATGTCGTTACTTCTGTTAAAGCTGACGAATTTCTTGTTCTTCTTGTCAGTTAAAAGACGTCCTGAATGTGTGGTAGGTAAAAAAGGTTGGACGATTCAGAACAACTCATTTTAAGTGAATTTGAATAAAGTTATTTTCATTTTCAATATTTTGTATAAATGAATGTCATTTGAAATTTATTTGTAAGTACTTTGAAAACATCATCGAAATGGTAATTAAAATGCTTGAGTCTTCAAGTCACGAGTGAATAGATATCTTCTAGGAAAGCGCGTCACATCCTAGATCGGTTCATCGCTTACCTTCCTGCCAGACAGCGGTCAAGTGCTTGTCTATTTATCATTAAAAATACCCAAAAACGGGACTTAAACGAATTGATATTTACCTATATCTAAAGAATCTCACGTTGAATTTTTATAGTTGAAATAATGTCTTTAGATGAAAAAATCAAGCAAATAAATACTTAAATAATAAAAATATAATAGTTTACTGATATTGTCAATGTTATTCGCAGAAATTAAGAAGCAGCGTCACTTTTATTACTTTAATTAACATTTTATTTGTACTTTAATAAAATCTTTTTTTAAGCTTTTTTATTTTAGTTTTGTGCAACGGTAGTAATCATGCCTTTCGCACCGACAGTCCTGGATTAGAGTCCAGGATGAGGCAGATATTTTAGTGATGAACACGAGCCATTGTACCTGAGTCATGGGTTTTTATATCTATAAATATTATATATCTATGTATCATATATGTCTATGTCTATCCGTTACCCTAATATCAATAATACAAGCCTTACATTGCTTACTTTAGGCTAGGCTAATAGGTCAAATAAATTACTAAATAAAAAAAACAGCAGCTGTTAAGTAACGTTCATATAAAGTATATATTTTTACTTTATACGCTTTACTTTTTATACATTACACATTTTAAATAAAAAAAAAATTACGGTTTTTTGCGCATAATCCTGACGACCCGTAATCGCAGGATCAATTATGCGCAAAAAACCGTAAAACAGTTTAACGTTTTTTTTGTCAAATAATCACATCCGGATTCCAATCGTGAACATATAATCTTGTGATCCATCGGTGGACTCTTTAAATCTATCTCAAGATACAGAATAAATAGGGTTACATCAATCAAGTCTTACGAAAGGAGACCGCAGAGCCATCGAACTGACTTGTTAGGCCTAAGAAAGTAGACTCGATAAAATGGATGGGTTCCAATGATATTTCATTTCGAAACGATCCGTTCGCGTTTTGCTTTTATATAAATCTAAAAGGCAAACCAAAATTTATTAAGTCGTTTATTCAAAAGGCTTTATCAAACATAATTTGATTTTATAATTTTGTTTTCATTTTTCAATGCTATATTATAAGATAAATTATTTTAGCGGGAATCGAACCTGCAAACTTTGGAAGTCCGACTCAATGCTCTCCCAATCGATCTACCGAGCTATTATTTTTATTATTATTTCTATTTTTCATAGAAATATAGATAAATATATAAACTCAGGTATGAAAGATCGTATTCATCATACAAACATCTGCCCCTTCGGGGACTCGAACTCAGGACCGTCGGTGCGAAAAGCGCGATCAATACCGTTGCACCAAACTGTCGTATTTATACCGTAAATCAGAATAAATATTGAACGAAACAACCAAGCTATACTGAAATATAGTTAGTATTCATGCATTGCACCAAAGCAAAGAGAAAGTAGTTGTCGAACATATAGTTCCCCTACCCGTCAACAGATGGCGTTAGTAGTATCTGAGAGGAACGGTGCAGGCGCACGCGTGACCAATCGAGACCCATTCATTTTATTTCTTCTTTTTTTGTTCGCTCAACCCAATTCCGATGTTATATCCGAGAATAATCGTCAAAGGGCCCGGTTGCCTCCACACTGAAGATGTTATTTCGAGTCTAAAAAAAATCGTTTACAGCTACTTTATCGCTTTTTATACTTTACAATAGTTCTTTTTGTTAGTATTGAATTACGGAATACGTGTGAAAATAGGTTAATATCTTATTTCGGTTTTTCTTTACATTGATATTTCTATCAAGAAATCATCCAAAGAGTTTTTAATTTATTTAGTTTTATAGAGATCTATATATATCTATATATTAAAAAAATCCTTGTCACAGTGTTTGAAATGAACTCCGTAATTGATCAACCGATATTGTTTTTTTTTATTTTGCGGGATTTGTTTCGACTTAGGACATATAATGAGTTTCATTTCAATTTATGACACGGCAACGCGTGCCCGGGTCAGTTAGTACATATATAAATATTCCCTGTTTGTTTGGCCGCGATGAACTCTGTAATTAATGGACCGAATTTAATGTTTTTTTTACATTTTGCTGGATTTGTTTTGACTTAGGATATAGAATAGGTTTCATTTTGATTTATAACACGGCAACGCGTGGCCGGATAAACTAGTATATTTATAAAAAATCCCTATCAGTGTTTGATCGCGATGAACTCCGAAACTAAACAACCGATTTTAATGTTATTTTTTATTTTGCTGGATTTGCTCTGACTTGAGACATAATAGGTTTCATTTATAACATAGCAACGAGTTGCCAGGTCAGCTAGTAATTTATAAATTTCACTTCCACACAAATTAAATATACTTTGGTGTAGGTTTAAATTAATGTTAAGTGTATTTTTATAGGGATTTCAATTGAGCGTTCAACTGACACGCTTATATTAAAATAGAAAATATAAAAAAAATATTAAAACACGACCGAAGCTTAAATAACAAAAGTCAAAACCCACGCCGTATCCACAATCTTGAATGATAAACATTAATCAAATTGATATCTTTTTTAAACAAACATTTATTTGTTATCAAAATCTCCGAACTTAATCGCCTTTATATTTACAGTACCATCAATCTTTTCCTTTCCCTGGTCCTGATAGAAATATGATAATACACGGCATTAGCGATTCACAGGGCTATTGTAACGGAAAATTGAAACACACCAAGTGAGAATTATATACTATTCATATATTCATTGGAGCACATGTTAACAATGTGGGGCGTACCTTCATATATCCGAACAAAATAATACGTAAAAATGTACCTAGTATATATAATGGTAATGTAATAAATATGCTTTTAGGGTAATAACTAGCGGCCCGTCCGGGTATCGCACGGGTGGACAAAATTCTTTAAATGTTTTCTATTATCAAATATTTTTCCGTTAGCGCCATCTAGCGTCCGGTAGACGAACTACTTGCGGTTAACGCGTTGCTATGGTAACGTTATTGATACAATGGAAAAAGAGCGGGGAAAAAGAGCGGACAGACAAACACACAAACCACTGTGATCTTAGATTATAGATTTCGTGTCTTCAACTCTTATCAGACCTTTCATAGATGTTCGGTTAAGGATACTTTTGACCTGGACATCTTCTATTTGGCCCCTGAAAGTTCACCTTGGTCCGCCTTTACCGACATAACATACACATTTGCCTCATAAACTTGTTTTGTCGATCCCTTTTCGTCCATCCTTTCTACATGTCCAAAGCATCTAAGCATCATTTTCTATCTTTGTCACTATATCTTCTTCCACACCACTCTCTTATCACATCATTCCTTATTTTAATCCAACAAATTCACTCCAGCTATTCTTCTTAAATCTCTCATTTCCTGTGCATTAATCATAGATTCGTGGTTATGCCACCCAAGATTTACTTCCATACGTTAAAGACAGATAGGTAAATAGTCTATTTTAACACCATAATGTCCACATGCGTTTTGGTATTTTCAAAAAAAATGGTTGCCTGTAAAGTCGGTTTTACGGGCGAAGATTTTACGTGACAACGTCTTTTTCTCGGTAGAATATTTATTGATATGAATATAATTAAATTGCACAATAGGAACAAGGAATTGAATGAAAATAAGAATTGCACAAATTTTAACTATAGAAATATATTTTGTTTACTAAAACATTGTACATGTAAACTTAAACTTAACTAATTCCTATTTGAGTGATTTTGTTGAGGATAAAAAAAACTATAAATCATTATGTAACAGGATGTTTAAATATAAATGCCTGTAATATATTTCGAAAATTAATAAATGAATAATTTGGGTTATATAGGAAATATATCTACTACTATTAAATATTTATATTATAAGTGATTTATACATTAATGATTTAAATGGAACAATCTTGGATGGTTATCAAAATTTATCGATATAAACAATTTTTTTGTATTATATATATCATAAAGAGTTTACAATTTCATATATATACTTATAATATTAAAAATCAATAAACTTTTAAATATTGAGAAAACATTCGGCGGGCCTCTCTCTCGTTCGGTGACTCATCGTAACGTTACCGAGCGTTACACTTTTTCATAAGTGACTCCCAGCCGCAACCAATTTATAAGACGTTGTCACGTCAAAATATAAAAATAATACCTAAATATAAACCGGAATCAGGGTTTGCCCGTGTACTCCCAGAAGTACACGGACTTATGAAGTAAAAACACCATGTACTCTTAGCGTGTACGGACTCGTGAGTGTATAAGCAAACATCAGTTGAATATTTATTGATCATAAACAATGAATTAGGCCTCATAAATGTTGGCTACAAACAAAAAATATCGTTATACCCTCAGTTATAATAGTACATCCCTAAAAACGTAAAATCATTCCATTGTGACTCGAATTTGCAACACTTCAAAAAAATTGTCGTTTTTTATTTTTTTTATTTATGACTAGTTGACCCGGCCACGCGTTGCTGTGCCGACTGCAGCGTCATCTGCCGGACTGATTTGTGAATCTAAACCATTCTCAGATCCCCTTGAACACACACAAAAAAATTCATTCAAATCGGTCCAGCCGTTTAGGAGGAGTTCAGTGACATACACACTCACAGAAGAATTATATATATAAAGATAGTCTTGACCACAAGTCCAGAAAAGATTACTAGCCAATTTGGCAAGACTATGAAAATATAGCCTATAACGTAACACAGGCCTCGTGTACCACATAGGGTACACGAACTCGGCGAAACCGCTCCGAGTGTACCACATAGGGTACACTGGACTGGTAACGTGTTAAAATAATTACAAAAATAAAACATATAGCTCAATGTGTAAAAAGCGTTGTCTTGAAATTACGTCACAAAATCATCCATGTTAATTGATAGCATTTTAAATACCTCATTCGATGTTTTACACCAGTTTATGTAGTATATCTACACTTTAATGATCCAAATGCATATTTACATTTGTAATTATACTATGATAAGCTTCATTAACATATTAAACATATTTACATAATTACGTAACAACTAAGCTAGTGGTTTCAGATAAAATATAGTATTTGTTGCTCTCATGAATATTTTTTCTTTAAGTAAAATTAAGTTCTATGTTAGAACGAGCATCTAAAGCTGTATTAGCAGATTCATAACAGATTTGGCTGGGCAGGGAGAGAAACACGAGTAGTGAAGGTGCGTTTTGATGTCGCAATGAGTCCCTTTAAACCTACACTCGTGTCACCAAGTCTCGGGATTTACTTCTAGTTTCTCTTTTTTCCACACGATGGATCCGGCGTCTGCACGGTGAATCCATGGAATGCAGAGAAGTTCGTCTATCTCTCAACCCATTTTAAAAAGATTATAGTTATAAGCAACTTATTTCGGGAAGGATGTAATCATTCTATATCTGAATATTGTTTGTAATTTAATTTGTTGGTCTAAATATTTGAATTTCCCAAGAAATTAACATTATCAAGTCGATGATGAGTATTTTTAGTTGTAAATTTGAACTTTGAACTCTTATCAATTTCAAAACTACTTGGTACAGAATTCCACTGATATTATTATTAAATACGTTTATCTATATACATAAAAATACCCTGTCTGTGTGACTGCGATTAACTCCAAAACTACTAAACCGATTTTGATGATTTTTTTTTCATTTTGCTAAGTTTGTTCCCACTTAGGACATGGGATAGGTTTCATTTTAATTTATAACACAGCAACGCGTGGTCGAGTCAGCTAGTACGAGTATATATATAAATATTTCCTGTCACAGTGTTTAACCGTGATTAACTCCGTAACTACTCAACCGATTTTGATGTTTTTTTTTCATTTTGCTGAGTTTGTTCCAACTTAGGACAAAGCATAGCTTTCATTGTTAATTACACAAAAATGCGTTGTCGGGTCAGCTAATATTATATAGCTCGACAATTACCACACAAGCTTATTGAGCTTTACGTTATTCCGTTAATAACGTTATCTGGTTCATAATTATAGCTTATTAACAACACATCGCCATATTTAATTAGCAACGTATTAATCCAATGAGTGCTTAATACTCCGCTAATATCCCTGAATTAACTGTTCACAATGTAAACTTGAACGCGTTTTATTATCTATACTAATATTATAAAGAAGTAAAGTTTGTGTGTTTGTATATTTGTTAAATTGTAAGGGGTAATCTCGGGATCTACTGAACCGATTTTAAAAATTCTTTCACCAATAGAAAGGTTATTGCTGAGTGTCATAGGCTATATTGAATGCTAGAAAAAATTTAAAGAATTTTGTCCACCCGTGCGAAGCCGGGACGGGCCGCTAGTATTATATATGAACATCAATCGTTTTAAGAAAAAGTTTCGATTTTATAAGAATTTCAAAGATAGATATTGACAAAAGAGAAAGCTGGCAAACCTCACTTACAAAATCTAAATATACTTAACTTACCATGCTTATACGTGTAAGTTTGTAAGAAAACACTCCAATTTTGATACTTAAATCATAGATGCGGCCCACGCCACATACCTCGCTATAAAAATAATCTTTTGTTAACAAAATCTAAACTAACTTTACACAGCTTAGGTCCTTACCCGATGTCAATTAAAATTTATAATAAACTACCAGAATACCTTAACGCAGAAACAAATACTAATAAATTCATAAGGTCTTTGAAAAAGTTATTAATAACAAAAAGTTATTGTTCTATAAATGAATATTTTAAGGAACAAAAATTCTGAATATCTGCCCCTATACCCTTCGTTGCTACACCTTTCGAGGTGCATGTGATAACTTTCTTAATAATAAAATGATCTCTCTTAAAATGCAATTTGACAGATGTAAAGGATATTTAATTGGAATTACGTTATTTGGAGTAAATAAAAAATTTCCAGTGTTTTAATACTTAAAATATTTACTTCAGATTTTTGATTTAATGGATACTTTTTGATATAACTGACGACAGTTTGGCGCAACGGTAGCGGTCTCGCCTGTTGCACCGATGGTTCTGCATTCGAGTTCCGGAAGGGGCATATGTTTGTATGAATACGAGCATTTGTAACTCAGATATGGTTTTGATATATATATTTCTAAAATATTACACTTATATGTATGTCTTTCTGTTACACTAGTATCCAAGACACAAGCCCTACAGCGCATACTTTGGGCTAGGCTAATTGGAATGTATGTATTTTTTTTAGTAAGTCATAAATATTCAAAAGATTCCTCTAATGAATATTTTTATGAAGGAAAGCCTGTAAAATTAGTCAATATTTTGAATTATGTTATTTTACTTGTAAAGGTGCGAATCATTAGAGTGAAATTGAGCTTATAACTTAAAGTACTTTCGAACCTTAGATTATTAACGCATTAGCAGGACTGCTATCATTATTCCAAGCAATTGTTAATAATGTATTTTATCTTTGCATTCATGTCTTGCGACGTGTCGGTAGCTCAGCGGTCAGAGCACTCGCCGCGATAGCGAAAGTTCGTGGGTTTGAATGAGGCCTGAGGGCTCGAAGGCGTTGTTTCTTTGTTCCATGTCTTATATCTTATAGAAAAATGGTTAGTAGATTAGTTATTTATACACATTTAAATACAGATTAACTTGTATAATTTTAATAAAATATTAAACATAAAATAAGAAAAGATACTAAGTTTCATAATGATCCTTATCCGATTACGGACTTTAAGTGTAAATAACAAATATTTATTGAATTTTATGATTTTTTTAAGTAAATAATATTGTATTTTAAGAAAATTTAAGTTAAATTTTAAGACAATACTACAATATAGTATGTAATGCAATCATTACACAACGATAATATTAAAATCATGATGATTGACCAAAAATATTTATTCGAACGGCAATTTTCACTCGCGACATACATTTGGATATGGTCATCGCATTGAGCTTAACGATTGCAAAAGGCTGTCCAAGGCACGAATAAACCAGCTTTCCATCCAAAATAGGATATGCACCTCCACAAGTGGCTCTGAGTGAATTTATAATAATAAAAATGGTTGCCTGTAAAGTCGGTTTTACGGGCGAAGATTTTACGTGACAACGTCTTTTTCTCGGTAGAATATTTATTGATATGAATATAATTAAATTGCACAATAGGAACAAGGAATTGAATGAAAATAAGAATTGCACAAATTTTAACTATAGAAATATATTTTGTTTACTAAAACATTGTACATGTAAACTTAAACTTAACTAATTCCTATTTGAGTGATTTTGTTGAGGATAAAAAAAACTATAAATCATTATGTAACAGGATGTTTAAATATAAATGCCTGTAATATATTTCGAAAATTAATAAATGAATAATTTGGGTTATATAGGAAATATATCTACTACTATTAAATATTTATATTATAAGTGATTTATACATTAATGATTTAAATGGAACAATCTTGGATGGTTATCAAAATTTATCGATATAAACAATTTTTTTGTATTATATATATCATAAAGAGTTTACAATTTCATATATATACTTATAATATTAAAAATCAATAAACTTTTAAATATTGAATAAACATTCGGCGGGCCTCTCTCTCGTTCGGTGACTCATCGTAACGTTACCGAGCGTTACACTTTTTCATAAGTGACTCCCAGCCGCAACCAATTTATAAGACGTTGTCACGTCAATAATAATTTCAGAAAGCGGCCATATTGAATACATGTCGCAAAGTTCGGAAATTTTCGAAAAATGTATGAATATACAGTTCAATACCTGGAAAAATGATTGTCCATACTTGGTTTAGACCCGTAGTAACTACCAATGCCATCATTAAAAGCGGAGTTAAAAAATACCCTTACTAATAATAATATTACTTCCATTCACACCAAAGTAAGCACTATAAGGCTTGTGTAATTGATACTAGGGTAAGAGATAGACATACATATATCATACATAGATATGTTATCTATTATCTAAGATCATGATGGTTTGTGTGTTTGTGTGTCCGCTCTTTTTCCATTGTATCAATAACGTTACCATAGCCACGCGTTAACCGCAAGTAGTTCGTCTATCGGACGCTAGATGGCGCTAACGGAAAAATATTTAATATTAGAAAAAAATTAAAGAATTTTGTCCAGCCGTGCGAAGCCGGGACGGGCCGCCAGTATTAATATAAATACTCATGACTCAGGTACAAATGCTCGTATTCATCACACAAACATCTGCTGCTTCCGGGATTCGAACCCAGGACCGACAGCGAAAGGCAGGATCGCTACCGTTGCACCAGTCGTCGTTTTATATCCAACAATTGCGTAATATTGCTATATAAAGCTCACAAAAAACGCCATAATTTCAGCGGGGACTCCTTTCAAACCAATTTGTCTCCAGTTTACGGTCGCAGTTAACGTATCAAACAATGAGCGAAAGTATTTTGTTTTTTATACCGTTTCAAGTTTGATCGTTTAACTAACCATAACTCTTTTATTGGCCGCCATAAAGTATCCGCAGGAATCGTTTTTAAGGTTCCGCACCCAAAGTGTAAAACGGGACCCTACTAAGACTGCGCTGTCTGTCACCAGGCTGTATCTCACGAACTGTGATAGTTAGACAGTTGAAATTTTCACAAATTATGTTTTTCTGTTGCCGAATAAAATAAATATTTAAAGGGGCTCCCATACAACAAAAGTGATTTTTTTGCTCGTTTTAGCTTAATTATTGAGCGAAGCTCTCTTTTAGGCAACTCACAAATTTCGCTTGTCTCCCTCCTGCTACTTAACGGTTCAACCGATTCGAACGAATTTTGGCATGAACATACATGATTATAGCCTGACGGACATAGGCTATGTAAAAAAAATATAGACTCTACCATGGAAGAATAATCACCGAAAGAAAAATTGAAAAGCTGATCACAGCCAAACCGCTGATACTACATTGAAGAAATTTAGGTGAGGTTAGGTAAGGTAGTTCTTCGCTCAGTATTTGCAAACAGCAGCAGCACTGCAGACCTAGTATTGATAACGGCAACAAATAGATACACTTTAAAAGAGCAATGTTGAGCACTTTTATAATTTACTTAACTAAAAGTTTGTATGGAACCTTCATGCGCGAGTCCGACTCGCATTTGGCCGGTTTTTCGATTCCTCCAACCGTATCGAAAGACCTTTAATTATCAGTTCCCATTACGTCTTCGGACATAACGTCAGGCCTCGTAATAATTGTAGGAGTGAATAGAAACATGTTGTAATCGTGTAAGCAATTAGGTTCGTGTTTTTGTTCTTGATGACAATGTTTTCTGGGAATGTCTATTTGTTCGGGTACACGTGGGAGTTCCGATGTGTTGTCTTTGGTGTAGTTTGAATGCATGTGTCGGCCTCGGATTAAATTAACCGGAAACTTTAAGGGGAAATAGTTAAGATTCAATGGAGGTCTGTTGCAGTCACTCAGAAAGTTAAACATGCCACCCCGGGCGTTCGAAGTTACTGATCATTACACCAGTTTAAGAAACAACACTTTTGCTAAACCATATCGAAAAATTAGATTAAAGTTTGATAGTAAAAATTTGCTTATAGGGTTTTTGAGGCATAACTTTGTTTAAAAAAAAGAAATGTATTTTTGTTCTTAGAGTTTTTTGCGCTTTTCTATTAAATCCTGACGTAAAAGATTCGACTCTTTTACGTTTACTCATTTATAGGAGCCGTGATCACAGGATGACTAAGGCAATGGTCGTCATATATTTTCTACTACCTTGTCAATGTGCCCGGAAGTTTAAGAATGAATTAAAAGCTAGATTTTTATATTTGAAGAAGTTATTACATCACTAATTCTTCTTTATCGATTGATCGATACTTGTAAAAATATTACTCTTAAAGTCCCGGGTTCGATACCCGGTCGGGTCAATGTAGCAAACTATTTTTTCTACATTGGCTTGCGTCTGGATGTTGTGATACCGTCATTGTATTCCATAACACAAGTGTTTTAACAACTTAACTTGGGTTTAGAGTAATGTATGTGATGTTGTCAATATTATTATTATTATTAACCGATTCGTTGGGCACGTCTGGCGTGCCATAACTTTCTTTTGCATGTGGTGCTAGCCACTGGGGCCGTGTCATTTTAAATCGATGATAACTCCTTCTGATTAAGTTTTAGGGAAATCTACCCAGAATAAAACTATCTTCATTTTTCACGTAAATCAAGGCTCGTAGCCTTCGTTTCTGGTAATTGTATGTAGCAACGAATCGGTTAACTTTAAAAATATTAGAAAAAGTTTTACGGTAAAGGTCTCGGTAATTTAATAAGATGAGCACTGGCTTGAGTATTGAGGTATGTGAGTTTGAATCCCGCCTGATAGATATCACTTTTATCTTAGAATTAATCTTTTGTATGAAATATTAGGAAAAATTTTACGAGTCTTTCAAGGTTTTGGTAGTTTAATTGGATCAGTCATAATAACGAGGTACATGGCTTCTAGTTCCGCATGAATACTTAAAGCACTTTAAGTTAAAACTGACTGTATATGTATATTGAAGATTAGGTATATAAAAGTATAAACATCCAAGCAACGATAGTGGGCTTGGCTTTTCAACTTTCCACATGCTCAAAAATATTTCCTAAACAAAAGAATTGGTTACACACGTGATTGACAACGTCGAACCTGTCACAGACGAATACAATAGACAAAAAAAACCGTTTTTTTGTAACCGGTAGCGGTTAATGTTATCGATAAGGATGAATTGTATTGAAAACAGGATAGTCCCAACAAAGGTTGTATGAGACAGCATATTTATTTGTTAAGCTTCGATCCAAACAGAACGTGATCCCAAAACAACGAGTGGAAGATAGTAGAGATGTAAATTACGTAAAAACTGAATAAAAACGGGCGGGGTCCATGTTTCTTTTCACAATATAATGGCGTGCGTGCTCCGTATGAAGTCGGTCGGATCGCACGGGTGGTCCATCGCGGTTGGACTATTTAAATACATTTTTACTCTTATTATTTGCTCACAATTTCAAGATTTATGTTTGTTTAACACTGAGGTGTTGGGACAACGGTGTGTGATTTGTTGGCTTTTTATAGGCTATCGATTACGGTTTCCTATCTCGTGAAGTTAAAAAAAAAAGTTTATAGCCTATAAATTTTGGATGACACTTTCGAGTTTACATAAACATCGTAACGTTTCATTTGAACAACGTAAACATTTAATAAACAGCTAATGTCTATTTATTTCGAGTACACAAATAAGGAAATAGTTAATTGAAATTAAATAATAACAGTTTTTATGATTCACGAATCTAATAAAAAGATTATTAAAGTAAATAACTTGTATGATGATATATATTTGAAATAATGAAAATAACTTTATTCAAATGCACTTAAAAGAAGTTGTTTTGAATCGTTCAACATTTTGCCCTGCCACTCATTAAGGACGTCTTTTAACTGACAAGAAGAATGGGCGCAAGCAGCTAGCTTTAACAGAAGTAACGACATTTACAATTTTATACGTCGTCACCATACGTAATCCACAAAAAAAAAAACAAAATTATTCTGTAAAAGTAAAAGGAGCTACTTTTAAAATTCTTATGAATAAATATTCACTTTTTTAAGCTTTTCTTAAAAATACATTCAAACTTTGTGACTAAACCACACTTTACAAACATATCCACTTAAAATTAGAATAACAATTATAATGCTATAATAAGGTGGACAAATTTCAAATGGTGTTTGAGTAAATATGTTGGAAACTGTCTCCAAACAACCTAAAGAGGATGCCATAGTTTTCTTTTTAATTTTCATTACATTTGTACAATCAATTTTATCCGTGATTGAAGTCACTTAGTAATCAAAAAAATACTGTAACAGGTGACTAACTTTTCCATATCTATACTATATGTTATATTAATATTATCGAAGTTAAATAAAAGCAATACAAATAATACTAACTTAAAAGGGAAAAATAGGGATAGTATCGAATAGTTTGAAAGATCAATTTATTTCATCGATGCAACAAAATCCCTAATTCGAAGCGTGAAACGATAATAATTGAAGTCAAATATTTACTTTCTTCTCACCCACATTACCCAATCAATTTCAATGATTCTTTGAAATCGTTGTACGTAAGCCCTTTCCAGTCTTAATTTAACAAATCATCATCAATTTATTTATCCGTCCCGTTCGTATCCCAGTTATCTTCAATAAAGCCGTCTGTCTTATTACAGTCGTTAACATCTATTTTGACTTACGTATCCGAGATATCCTTAGATGTTTGAAATAAAATTTCAATAGACACGACTCCTAAAGGGCTGTTATGTATAAACTCTTAAGTGTCAAGTTCACTGACTGGAATTATTATTGCGGATTGGTTTGTCGCACCGATAGCATTCTCTTACTCAACATTGTCATTTATTCGTCTTGTTTACTTCTCAATATTATAAGTTTAATTTAATTTATTTTTTATTGGCCTATAGCTCAATGTGGGTTTTAGTTTTTTCTCTATTACTCCCGTATTCTTTATTCCGTATTTTAATTTGCAATTTGAGAAGTTTTTTGTCAAAACTAAATAACAGGAATATTTAAATTTTTCAGATATATAAGTTTTTCTAAAATTGCCAGGCTCGCTAGTTTTTCTATTATAAAAATGTTACGTTTTGTGAACGGTCATCGCAAACGCATTAACACTGAAAATAATTACCGCAACGCACGTTATCCGAGCGACCGCTGAAAATATTGATATGCCGCAACGATGTGCCATTAAACTCGAATAAAGCCTCCACTAACCGCAGTGCGAACGAATTTACCATTTCCGCACAAACCGTATAGCCAAAACACAAACTTACGTTGATCGAAGAAGCAGCGATCCAGACCATTCATAACGTTGCAAACAACCGCATAGTGCACTCAACACACAATTATGTAACGTTCACAACTTGCACACAGTGACGTCACACTCAAAACAAATCACAGCGTCGTTCCCACTCGGTCACTGCACAACGTCAGGGCGGGTGCTATTAAACCATTCGCGTTCTTATTTAGGCGTGTTGCCTGCACGGCGGTCGGCGCGCGACTGGAGTGCGCGCGACGCAAGGAGCGAGGGAGGGGAGATGTCGAAGCGGGAGGGGGTGCGTGCGTTCGGAATCCGCTTCCCACGTGCTCGGCACCCGTCCTTCTCTTACAGGACGGGTTAGCTTTTTAAAAGCTCTGCCGTCGCTCGCGTCGACGCATCGATACGCCGGGGGCGACGTTTCACTGTAACCTTGTTTATATGCACTGCAGCTAATAATAAACACGCGAATAACACTTCAAGTGCGCGTTTGTTATTGTACCGTTTTTATTGTATGTTAGAACTAAGTGGTGAGTTAAGTTTCGATGTTTGTTTTCCAGTTTCCGATACGCTTGTTCCGCGCGCCCCTTTCCGGTTGGCTGCGTAAACTTTCAGTGCACATTAGTTGTACAACTTTTTAATAAATCTTTCTTATGTAACTTGCCTCTTCCATTACTGATTTCAGTTTGTTCTACTATTAATATATAAAAACAAACCTTTTAATATATTTAATACAAAGTTATAAAATAACTAGGCTATATATTAAGATAATCTAGGTAACATAAACACCCACGCCGAACACCGGAGCAAATCAATCAATCAATCAATCAAAATATTTATTTGCATAGAATATGGGTACAGAAAAGATGACTTAAAATAAGAATTAACGCCACATCTAACCCTCACGGGTGTGCAAATTTAGAAAACAAAGATATTTAAGCCAAATTAATGGTATCAATTTATAAAAACATTAAAAGCAAACAATTAATTTATATAAAAATAAGTATAGATTTCAGTTTATAAATAAAATTAAATTATACATGCCATAGGAAATTAAATGTACAAAAATTTTAGCGATTAATTACATTATACTTTGTCATTGATAATAATCATAGTCAAAGAAACGACATACATAATGCCTCCCGGTCATAAAGCTTGTACTTATTATAAGTCGAAGACAGATAATTTCCATCGTAATAATGTGTAAGACAAAAGGGTGGCTCGAGTTTTTTGAAAAAAAGTTAATGCGTTTCTCAAAACTCTATTTCGGTGGTCGCTCACTTGTCTTATCACCCTGTCACTCGGCAGTACGTTTTAGGATTGCCCTTACTATTTTTTTCTCATCCAAACTTAGACAGTCGTTGTTGAAAAGTCCCTCTGGTGCAGTTTGCACTTTATTTTGATTTACGACCACAAAAAAAATAGAAACATATTATTTCTTGTTCGAAACGGAATTTGGATTGTTTCATTAATTTTTTTTCGGAACGAAATGACAGCTGCCGTGAAATATTAACGTACGAATTATTAGCGAGTGGCACACCCATTAAATTATGCTTTTATTGTGTTGAACTGACGAACAAAGGTCGTGCAGGTGATAGAAACAAATTATGGCACTATTGATATTAATCTTGGCATGTGTGCGAAGAAAAGGATCAAGGCGAAATAGGGGTTATCGGAACAAATCTTGGGCAAAAATAACGAGTTGCTTTTATTGTGAGAACCGCCTGTTCGAAAGCTTTTTTCATAAAAAACACGATTTATTTATACTTTATGCAAAAAATATACAAAGGCGGACTTAAGCGACTAAGTCTTTTCTACCAGTCAAACTTAGGGTGATGTGGAGATAAGAGTAAACAAATAAACAACAAATAGATATTTCTCAAATTCCCACAAATTAGCCTAGCCCAAATAAGTACTTTAAGGATTGTGTTATGGATACTAGGGTAACAGATGGACATAAATATATGATACATAGATATGTAATATTCATAGAAATATATACAAATACCCATGACTCAGGTTTATCACACGAACATCTGCTACTTTCGGGATTCAAACCTAGGAGCGTCGGTGCGAAAGGCGGGATCACTACCGTTGCACTAAACGGTCGTCGGTGTAAAATAACAAAGGAAATAAATGACGAATTATAAAATCTACTTAAATAAATACTATACATAATATGTATTTACATATTAAATAAATATATAAACGATAGTTAGTGTTATATTATGTTCACAGCTTGCTTTTGAATGCCTACAGGTGGACATTGTAAAATCATAAGCAAAGGGATTTATTTTTCGCGGGATTTTTTTCGAAACAGGTCGGTAAGCTAGAGTCGGTTTCGTTTAATAATTTTTATACATAGACTTTTAAAGGACTTTTTAACAAGATATGTCAGTACTAGTGTATACTAAACATGATAGTTACATATTGAAGATAGTTAAATAACATAAGTAAAAAAAAAAAAGTTATATTTAGTTCTTACACTTCCGCGCAAATTACACATTTGAATAAAGCACTTTTTACAGATTTTGCGTATAATTTATTTCATATTTAATCCTGACGTTTCGATTCCTTTACAGGAGCCGTGATCACAAGATGACTGTCATTCGTACATGACAATAATACAGGTTTCATTGAGTGATTACGAGGGTATCAATCACCAGGGTTTACAAAAACGCACATAAAATCTCAATTTAACTCATATTTTGCGAAACGCTGACGATAGTTGGCGCTAGTGGTATTTTATTAAATTATAAACGTTAGCCGAATATGTATATATATATATACATATTCGGCTAACGTTTAAGTATAGCTATCCAAAGAGGAAACGCTGTCAGCCTTTACCTTTTTCAACAGCAGCGGTGAGGCTGGTTTCTTCTCTTTGTTAGTTTATTATATCTAGATATTTTTTTAATTATTAACAATGGGTTCGCTCTTCATCTCAATCATCCCCGGAGACCAAGACAAAATCCACGATAGAAAGAGCGAACCCAGAAGGTTTACCTGGCTTTGAAAACGGACGGGTTATATATACGTTATATACAGGGAGGGAGTTCCACTCCTTTACTGTGCGCTATGAAAGATGTTGAGAAGCGCTTAGTGCGACAAGTCGGAATAGGAACCAAGAAAGGGTGGTAGCCTGCAATGCGTGTGGATGTCCGATGGAAAAAGGGAGATGGCGATATGAGCACATGCAACTCCTGGGAACACTCTCCGAAGTACGAGTACATTTTGTAGAAGACCGGCCACTTTACGGCAGTGAGCTAAGGTGTGAAGCTCTTCACCAATTTGCTGTTAATATTATATTTCTTAATTGAAGATGTCTTATAAATAAATATTATTATGAGCAAAAGCTTTCAGTGCTTCTCAGGATGTTATTCGAATCAGTTAGTGCTAGCTGACTCAATTAAAACCACTTAGGACGCATACTTATCGGGACATTGAGTTCAAATGAACCCGGTCTTCGCTGATTCATTTGTTAGGCACTCAGCTCAAATGGTAGTAATATACTGTTTAAATAAAACTACTTCGACGAGTTTGATTTTGTTTTTTTTTTATATGTAATTCGGACGTTTGGAGTCCATTACAGGAGCTGTGATCATAGGATGACTAAGATACCTTACCTTATAATTTTTTATATAAATACTAGCTGCCCGTCCCGGCTTGGCACGGGTGGACAAAATTCTTTAATTTTTTTCTATTATTAAATATTTTTCCGTTAGCGCCATCTAGCGTCGCACGGTGGGGTATTTGTAACAAAAAGCTGGCCAAAACTATTTCTTATGGTCTAACTACCTAAACTGATAAATTGGTCATATTTTATCTATTTTTGCTCAATGGCGATTACTATACTGCCCTCAGGTACGTTAAAATTGATTATTTTAGCGTACCTTTAATATTATCTAAGAATTAATTATAAAGTAAAATGTTACTGGGTAGAGGGTATTAAAACAATAGATTTTATATATCAAAATACTATATTAGTCAAATTCATTATCATCAGATATATCACATTCATCTATCGTTGTCGTATATTGTGCTCCTGTATCTTCAGAATCATCACTTTCTGGTATAAGAAATTCCAATGCTTCTTTTGTGAATGGCTTCTTATTCTTCATAAATCTTGATCGCGTACACGATAACAATGGGTCTGAACTCAATAAAAGCCTATTTAGTACATCCACATTGCAAGATATTTTTGAAAACTTTCTAGCAAAATCAGTACGGTATTGCCGAAAGTGTTTGTTTCTCGCTTCTGCCGCTTCTTCAGAGAGCTGGCCTATAGGGATTATGGCATGTTTTATTATTGTAGGTCCATGAACCAACAATTTGTGGAGTGTAGGCGTCATGGGATACCATCCGTAAAGTCTCACATAAATTTCTGAAGTTTCCTTACAAAATGTTGATAATTTGTCGGTATCTATTCTGTGACCGCTTGAAATGACCTCTAACAAAGTTCTAAGCCTTTTTATCAAATCTAAATCTACTCCGGTAATTCTAGATGCTGTCTCAGGATCACAGAAAAATCGTCTTGATACATTGCCTGTGTTAGTATTTCCAAAACCAGCTTTTGGTACATCTACTAGTAGTGACATTTCTTCTTTAAATTGTTGCTGTATACGTATTTTATTCTCATTTACAATTTTTTTGTCAGCAGAAGACCTTGATTGCCATTTTTGTGTAGGTAATTTGTACGCCAAATGTAGAATCGATTCAAATAATCTTATTCTCGCATGTAATATTGAAAGACCAAACTTCAAAGTCGCAGGGTCTTCTTCTCTTCTTGTTTCTAATTTATTGAAATCTTTTGATGTTGCTTTGCAAATATAGCAACGCATTGTTGATAGGGTATTAGTTGCCGCATTGCAGACTTTTCCATCCACCATAGTAAATAAAAACAGATGCTTTACTTTTATCACTTCACTATTCAAAAATATTTCAGATAGGTTTAATTTTTCAATTTGACTTTCTATATAACTAATTTCATTTCTTGTGATGTCGTTAGTTTCATGCACAAATCTGATTCGAATAGGTCTACAAAATCTTGGACTCGACGGGACGGGGTTTTGCCAAATGACTTTACTTTGGCTGTTATGACTAACAAGGAATCTCAAAGGCAAAAACGAGCTTTGGAATATATTTGCATCGTCATAGCTTTCGTTCGTATTTTGTAAGGATTGCATATACCGTGTCTGTTGAGATCCGTCACATCCCCATTTTGATATAAGTTTTAAATTTTCCTTCTCTTCACTTGAAAGTCCTTTCAAAACTTCTTCGAGGTATGTACATAACCGTGAAGCAGTGTGATCTACCAAATCTTGCAGTTTAATCTCAGCACATGTGTCAGTGACATGAAATGACTCAGGCTTAGGGTAACAATCAGCTTTCGCTTTTTGTAACAAAGAATAACACGGATAGAGCTGTTTTCTAGCACTGCGTATCACATTGTACTGACTTCGAGACAAACCTGCTTCTACGAACATTGATAAGGCTTCCATTGTTGATAACCGCTGTATATTTTTTTCTTTGTTTTGTGTGATTACTTTACGTATTTTGTATGCTCTAGTCGGGGACTTGGTAATTTCTTTTATGATAGCCGAAGCATCGCTTTTTCCTGCGGCTCTTAGACTCATTTGAGCAGCATATGTTAACGTTGCATCGGGTACCTGCGCCCGGAGTTCTTTTGTTTTGCGCCGTTTACTGCGATCACTTAACTCCCCAAACTCTTTTGAGGGCCGCGGCCGACCAGTCTTTTGTTTTACCCAGGCCGATAACTTTATAGTACCTGTAAGCCACTTAGCATTGTTCTGGAGGAATCTTTCTTCTTTGTACGATGCCGCCGTCCATTTTTGTCTGAACTGCCATTTGAACAGTTTCAATTCCTTTTTGAGACTACTTATTTTTTCAGTTGGACAATTAGTTTCCCTAATGACACAATCCTCCATGTATGCGAACTTGTCATCAAGTAATCGTCCAGAACTTTGCTTTATATAGTTGTAGAGATCTGTCCTACTTTTCTCCCGGACAGTTTCTTCAAATCCTATGAGGACAAAAAATATTTTAAATTTAGTACCTAAATTACTGTTTCATATAAAGAACTATATTTCGAAAAGGCGGATGTTGGCGGATTATGTTTTTGGTTTAAATGATAGTACACAAGATAGGCTAATATTTGTGCTATCATTTTTGACCGAACCTATCCGAACTTTATAACTAAAACACTAAAAAAGGAAAAATAAAACTATAATTTATGCTAAGTTTAATGTTTGCTAATAAAATTAAAAAAAATATTTATATGAATGATATACAAATGAATATAAGTTTTAAAATACAGTACATACCTCGATCTTCAAGATCCATTATAAAAAACTTCACTTCACTTCTCAGAAATCTTACAATAGCGGTTAATAAAACTCCGTTTTTACAAGCGACGAGAACAAAGACGTGCGATAGGAACAACGACTAAATTCCGACTGTCGGAGGGGCAAACAAAATTGAATGACACTTGTAAGGTGATCGGGGCGTGACGTCATAACTATTCAACAATGAGAAATGAAGGTTCATTTACTAATTGGGTACAAATTTTGATTTCGACTTTTGACCGGTTTTTTGCTTCTAATACCCCATAGTGCGTCGGGTAGACGAACTACTTGCGGTTAACGCGTTGCCATGGTAACGTTATTGATATAATGGAAAAAGAGCGGGAAAAAGAGCGGACAGACAAACACACAAATCACTGTGATCTTAGATTATAGATTTACGTATGTAACCCTAATATTACAGTGCTTTTAGGCCAGGCTAAGAAATATTAATTACCACCATCGCATACCCATTTTCATGGTAAACCCACTGCGAGGTCTCGGGTTCGAACCCCAGCTTGGTCAATGTAAAAAACGAACTTTTCCATATTTTTATATATGTTTTGCATTTTTCCATGTTATCTCATATAATAAATTTATTTTAACATAAAAAACTAGAAAAAATCGACTGAGAATAACTTGTGAGGCGGAGTCGATTTTTCTAGTATTTTTCTATTAAAATAGTTTTTTATATATTGTTTCGGTTCTGGGTGTTGTGATATAGTGGATAAATGCTACTCAAATTCGGGTTCAAAAAAATACAACAAATTTTAGTTCGCCGCATTGTAAACCTCATTTCAAATGAAACAATTAAAGGACCAGTAATTTTTTATGAAGCGTTCCAATCGAATTAATTGCCAATTGTTTGTATGATACAAACACTGGCTGATGAACGTAACCGATGCGTTCAGAAACTAATTTAAAATGGCAAGCCGTCCGTCGCGGTTCGGTCGCTTCCCATAATTTGTGCGTATCAACGTGTTTCCGAACGTCCCCCAGCAATATACAATGACACGGTAGATTAAGCTGTAATTCGTGATATATGTATAAATATAAATGTGAATATATCATGTCAGTTCATAGTCGAAAGGAATCACATCGAGAATAGATTTTTTTTAAGTTATACTTCTTTAGGCGCGTTATGAAAAAATTATGAGAGTGAAATTTTAGATGCGCGCTCATCACTGTGACACAAAATTATCAAGTTGAAGTTGGCCGCAAAAGCGACATAGAATAAACTAGCAGAATGAAGTTGGCCGCTAATTATGAATGTGTGTGTGTGATTTTAAATTATATATGTTAACAATAATTTATATAAAATTATAATAACAATTTTATATTATATAATAACAATATAACAATTTTATTTAAAAATGGTTTTTATTTTATAAACTTTTTAAGTGCGTTTATTGATTTGAGGTTAACTGTCGGTATGTATTCTTTTTATTTGTTTGTAATATAAATTATTATATTTTTTTTATTACTATTGGTTAAACAGGTTTTTGATATATTACTTGATTCTGTATACAGATATATAGAAAATCTGTTAATCTTTTGATGCTTCTTAATGATCACTATATAATTTATAAATTTATATTTCTTTTCACATACAAAGAATACGAGCATACGGGAGAAGATTTTTAGATATCTTTGTTCAGTAACGATAAAGAAGTATAACTTCTTACGTCCGTACATAAGTACACACAACGGTTTTTTTAAATAATAATATATCTTTCATTTAAATATATTGATGGTCGCTTGGTGCATTGGAAGCGATTCATCCTTCTGCACCAAAGGTCACGGGTTCGAATCCCGGGAGGGGAATATGAGTGAAGAACATAAGCATTTGTTTTCGAGTATATACCCATTTATGAATTCTATACATAGTACAAACACAGCTTAGTATAGGACTAAATAATTGATTTCGTATTTTTTTACTTGTATTTTCACTAGCTGACTCGGCCACGCGTTGCTGTGTTATAAATTAAAATAAAACCTACCCTATGTCCTAAGTTGGAACAAATCCGGCAAAATGAAAAAAAAAACATCAGAATCGGTTGTTTAGTTTCGGAGTTCATCGCGGTCAAACACTGTGACAAGGAATTTTTACATATAGATTCACACCAATTAGTACTGTCTAAAATCTATTTATTTTTCTAATACATCTTAGTACCTAGTACAAAAAATTACTCAAATATTTTGTAAATATGAAATATTACACTTAAATAAAGAGAGAAAAAACTGCATTAGCAATTTCTTGCGGCTTTTTTCGACACAAGGTCTCCCGACGTAGGTCTTACCTACGTAGCGTAGCTTTGACGCTCAATACACGCAATGAAAAAGATATTGATTAAAAAAGTGTGCATGTCAGCGCACGCACGACTGGACTTAAGGACGATTGTCTTTGAACAGCCACAGAAAATAACATGACAAAACTTCAAAATAAAAGATGCACACGATAGGTTGCGCACAAAAAAAGTAACGCTGTCATTCGATCACTAAATTTGACTCTTCATATTTTCCTCGTTATTCTCTACTTCTATTGGTGTCTGTTTGTCTGTCTGTAACGTACAAATCTTGAAACTCAAGTTTCACCCATTTCTAGACTAGCTTAAACATAGCTCAGAACTCGATGAGAATATATGATTATATACTTTCCGACATGATTCAATCACAATTTCAGAGAAAATTTACAAAATTTAATTTCAATTGGAAAAAATTTAGTTCCGAAAAAATCCACAGATGGCGCTAAAATCGAGGCAACAAATGTTGCATAATGTCATACTAACTGCTACTTGACATTTTAGATCCAGAAATTGGAAATCATACACACAAAACTAAAAAGAAGAAAATAATTCTCTGCCATGTGTCCAATACGAAAAACGGGGGGCGCTTAAAAGATTACATTTGGTATTTATAGTATTTAGAGAAATGTTTTTTCTTTTAGTTGGCCTGATAAAAACGAGGGTTTTTTTATTTTTTTTTAAATGTAAATTTTTCATACCAGACGCCTTATATATAAAATTCTTAAGGAGTAACTTCCAAAAAGCATTTTATCTTTTGTATCTATTATGTTAAACGTTGACGTTGGTATTTCGCAACAGTGAACCAACATCGTCATATAAAGTTACCCTCACCCGCTAAGTACAAGAGTTTAGTTCCTAAGTTATGCTCTTACACTTACTTGTTACTTTCAAGTGAGTTAAGACACTATGTTTATAACATCTATTTTGTGTGATACTTTTCTTATAAAAAGTTTGTAAAATCGACGGTACACGAAACTGTACTCTCTTTGACGTTAGTTTATAAACATTTCTAGGTCAGACACGTTTCCATGCTTGAATTAAACTGCAAAAATCCGAGATATTCAAGGCTTGTGATGTATAACTACCAGTAATAGACAGACCGTTTAAACAGTTAAAGCGTACGCGTAATAACATAAGTTTGGAAAAGATTAATAATTTAATTGTTATATGATACATAAAACGAGAAATAATATAGACCACGACAGATGTTTATGCGCGTGCCTGGGTTTGCTGAAATTATTGCATGTCTTTTGTTTTGTCTCTATTTTTTTGTCTATAATATTACGGCGAACTCTCATTAGCTTATAAACCCTCGAGGTTTTTGCTAATGAATTCTGTTGTGCTGTAAATGTTGTGAAGTTATTTAGTAAACAAAGGAATAAAAAAAAACGAGCGACCCTTACAGTAGTCGCAAATGATGTGTAACATTTGACATCTCCTTAGTAATAAGCAATTTTAAAACGTAAGATCATAAAAAACATCTAATTTATAGAAGATTTTTTGAAGTTGTGACAGAAATTAACCTGAAAAATTAAAAAAGCTAAATATTGAATTACTTTATTCGAATAATTATTTATTATTACTTACTTGATTTTTTTCCAATGATCTGCACTTTATTGAGACTTATTATCATCAGTCAATGTTTATTTATGTAGTTGAAGTATATAAATTAATTTATATAACAGCAAACTTTATACACCGTATTTACACTTACAACACTGTAACTTAAGTAAACAGCTGATGGCTGACAGTACCGACCTCTCGGAAAACTGGTTGGTACTATCCGACGGTCAACTCTAAAACCGCGCGCTCATTCATCAAATCGAATAGCGCGCGATTTCGCTACTTCCTGTTACACACTTCCGTCCCATTTCACGAAATCACTCCCACAAATTGCAGGAAATATGTTACACATCAAAAACTTCTTTATAATAGATTTTATTTATTATTAATAATAAATAAATATTAGTCAATATCAAAAACATTGTTTAGAACCCAAGTTAAGTATCTGAAGCACTTGTGTTGTGGAATTCCGAAACAACGACGTTAGTACAACACGCCAACCTTTTTACGTGGAGGAAATGCGTTACGCATACCCCATCGTTGGGTAGACGGTGGGATTATGCAGAACTCTACCCTGCGGACCTACCTGACGAAAAAAGCTCGTGCGCGATGCACAGGGGCCTACCCACTAAAAACTGCATCATCATCATCATACTATAGGTCGTTCGACGGAGCAATGACACCAGGCGGAGTCATGGGAACACTTGCGGACACTTTCGCGGCCCCGCCGGTCGATGTCTGTCCTAGGCGGACCCTTCTGCACAACACGCCAACATAGAAAATTTCGTTTTATAAATTGACCTGGTCGTGTATAGAACTCGGGACCTCAGAGTGGCGTTACTATGTAAACCAGTATACGAGCTGTTCGGCAAGGAGGTCGTAAACAAATTAACTATAAATAAGTATGAGACATCACATTCATTGTCCTGAATCCAAGATAAGTAAGTAGCTATAGAACTTGTGTTACGGAAATCAGTTACAACGACGGTACCACATCACCCAGACACCGACCTGGCCGGGGATCGAACCCGGAACCTCGGAGTATACCATCTAAAGTACAGCTCCAGTACGCCGCCAGATCAAGATCCTGCTACTTTGGAAATGGGCATATGAACTATAGACAGAGGAACCACACCTGTGTTGCGCAAAGTTACTTTGAACGATACTGTAATGTGAATTTTGTGACAATGTTATAACCTATTTATATTACTTTTACTTAATTTTATATACATTTTACAGTTATTTTCTATTATTCAATTTAAGATAAATTTAATTGTTATTTTTTCTCGCTCGGCAGCATGTTCGGTTAATAGCCGCACATATTTCATTTCGGTGTTGTCAGCACTATTGCAAAATAACATTTATTAATTTAATTAGTTAGAAAACTGTACCGATAGGTATAAGTTGTGACTCACGTAATAAATTCAAGTGAAAAATCATTCGAGTTATAATTTCAAGAAAACCTAATTCAAGATCGTCATTAAAAAGTTTGTATGGTAGCAAGAAACCATACACTGATATAAGATCCACATCGGAGGTCGCGAAAAGTATAAATTCTTTTCATCTTTATAAAAGCCAGTTTTGAAAATCGATACATTTCTGTATTCCTGTTTTCTAATTAGAAGAGCAAGCGGTGTTTAACTGCGCTCACTATCTTAACCCCCACACATTACTGCAGTAAACTTGACAATAACTTAATTCGGGGGTCCCAAAACCCCCCGAGATGACGACAATGGGCCTGGCTTAATATAATTAGAGCGATCGATAGGGTTAGCAGAAATTTCGTATCTTCATAACATCTGTTGCTTATTGCACTGTTTTATTAGACACTCGTTTATTACGAATAAATATTCAAAAGATTTTTTGTTAATTTTTTCTGTAATTAAACGACGTGCAACAGTAGCGATCCTGCCTTTCGCACCAGTCCTGGTTTCGAATTCTGGAAGGGTTAGATGTTTGTGTGATAAATACTGGCATTTGTACCTGAGTCAGGGATTTTTATATATATTTCTATAATTATTCCATATCTATGTATATTAGGTCGATACAGTCGCTTAGCATAAAGCTTCGCTAGCACCATAAATTGGAGCGGAGTGTTATACTAAAAAAAAATGTTCAATAATGTATAGTTAATTTTAAAATTCCATAAGAAAGAAAACTTTCATAAAGAGCGCGCTTTTTGTTTCAATAGGAAATCCCATAAACCCAATGTTTTTTGGTCATAACTATTTTATTTTTGCGAATTTAATTCCGTCTAGTCTAGGCCTAAATATGTTGATTCGATGCCACACAAAAATTATTAAAAACGGTTAGGAACTCTGGAAGTTATGGCGTAACAGACATTGCGTCATTGAAGCTGATCCATGGGAGCTCCGTTCCAAATATATGTATGTCTATCCATTACGCTAGTATCCATTACATAAGCCTTACAGTACTTACTTTGAGCTAGGCTAATTGGTGTGAATGTAAGAAATATTGTTATTATTATGTAAATAATGACAAGAAAAAAATCAACTTGTTTTTGGATGGGGATCGAACCCACTAAATTGGGTTCACATCTACATGCACGGCGCATGCGTTAGCTTAAAACACACTTAAATAAAATTTGTTGAAAAAAATCGACGGATTCATCAAGTTTTCGGTAGCTTAATTGGATGAGCAATTGCCCGGATAGCGAAGGATTTAGGTTCGTGTCTCGCCTGAGGCATTTTTTTAAATTAAAAATTTGGAAATAAGTATTTCCATTAACCCCTCGTGGTAATTTTAACGCTTGTGGTACGTGTGGGTACGTAGTACATCGGCAAGAATCAAACTCAGTCCGTTCTAGTTAAGGCTGACATATCAACTGGATGAGGATCTCAACAGGATAGGATGAATCGAAGTTTTCCTTGTTTTTATTTCTTTAGAGATGGATTTACTACTTGGACAAGTTAAAGGTTTCTTTATAATAAAATACAAGCGAAATAATCTTTTTTTTAACGTGAACATGTAGGCGTTTGATTTGATGGTTAGTGTCGATGCGATCTAGAATGTGACGCGCTTACCTAGAAGATACATATTTACTCGTGACTTGAAGATCCCTAAATTGTATTTATCACGAAACACAGATACCAGCAAGGAGTTCCACTCTTTAGCGGTACGGATTACAAATTTGGAACCAAAACGTTTATTGCGACTCTTTGGTACATCAACCATATAAAGATGGCGCCTATTTGTAAGTCTGATTTTCCGATGAAAATATGGGAAATAATATTTAACATTGACGCGTCCACTCAAGTTTACTAAAGCTTAATAATTTTTTGTATTTTTTTGCATTTTTAATCCTATCTTACAAGATAAATTATTTTAATAGAAAAATACTAGAAAAAAAACAACTTGACTTACAAGTGAATTCTCAGGCGAAAGATACCTACTATAAAATTTCGATGGACGTTCAAAAGACTCGGTAACTCAATTGGGAGAGCATTGGATTCCTGCCTGAGTATTTATTTGTAAGCCGAGTCAATTTTTTCTATTACAACAATGTATCTGTACTAAAGCTCTTAATCTAAACGGTCCTCGGTCCAAACTGTCTTCAAAAATATTAATCCAAAAATGCCTTTTGAAAAATTCGAAGAAGTCCTAAAACTATTGAATTCCGAATGCCACATAAAGCGACTAAGTGAAAACGATAAATATAAAACAGAACGGAGCTGGTGAAACATAAATATACTAAATACTGTAATTAAAGTATTGGAATTCGTTATCAATTTACGCGCCCACGCATGCGTCACTAGAGCCGTGAGCTGAGATGCTTCGGGTGATAAGATGGTAGATGATATTAATATCGTACTAGATAAACCGATCATTAATAACTTTTAATGGACAAGTGGGTACCTCCTACCCTATACTAGACGGTTCCGTACTTCAAGCGCTAAAAAAATATATTGAAGCAGGTGAATTTTACAAAATAAATCTCTTTTGCGTTAAAAGACCAATATATTATTAACTTTATTATTATAATAATAAGTAGGACGCTGCAGTCGCTAAGCATAAAGCTGAGCTAGTACCATATATTGGAGCGGAGCGCTTTTTGTTTCAATGGGAAATCCCATAAGCCAATGTTTTTTGGTCATATTTTTTTTGCGAATTTCAAAGTTCTCCGTCACGATCTAGTTCAAAACCTGTTGGTATGATTAATTACAAAAAATACGAAAATCGGCTAAAAAATCATAGAGTTATGGCGTCATATACATTTCGTCATTGAAGCTGATCCATGGGAGCAATAGGTAAATATATTATTGACGGCCGTATGGGAAACGGTAGCGGTCTCACCTTTTGTCCGTACTTTGTTTTATTAGCAGATAACAGAAATTAAAAGAAACTATAGTACTAAATAAAAACACATAATTTTACTATTTATAAACCAATAACAGTTATTATAGACTAACTGTATTATGCATACGTATATGTATGTATACATATGCATTTAATGAATTACTGCATTATTCGTCTGTACCCACTTGTCAGTCCGCTACCTCTCTCAACAGTCTCAATGCTAAGGGAATTAAGGAAAAAAATATCGGACACTTAAAATAAAACTATTTTATTGCTAAATAATTAAGCTAGGACCAAACAAAAAACACTATCGTCAAGCTGATTGAATAAAGAATCCACCACAGAATATTTGGATCTTTGTAACTCAAAAATTAATCGTATTTAAAAAAGAAACAGCAGGCCACGCGGTAATTTGAATATGGCAGCATTTGCTACCAGGGACTGTTGAGGGGTGTTGGCTATCGGTAGCAATTGTTACCGTGGACTGACAATATGTTCATAGCTTATTGATCATTCCATATGGTGGAAGGTTGATAAAAAACTGAGGCATAGGTTCTGCCTAGTCTAGGCATAAACCAGCCAGCCTTTGCAAGTCGACTGTATGTATATATTTTTTGTTTTAACAAATATCTACTAAATATTAAAATCTAAACTGAAAGAAAAATCAACTTGTCTCAAGTGTCAACCGGGAAGCAAATCCACGTCCCCTCGTTATCTGAGCGAGTACTTTCCCGGTAGAGTTTTCTAAGTATTGTTTCTTGCAATTATTTATTTAGATCTTTTATTAACAGCTGTTTGTTCCGCCATTCAGAGTTTACGGAACCCTAAAATATAAAGGAACTCTTATCTCAAAGTAATTAATATCAATGTAACTGACTCTTCATTTCGCTTTGTAACTTAAAAAGGAATATTGTTAGTTTTATTAGTGTTCGATTGTACTTTATCGCGGCCATCTTTAATTATTGGTCTATGTTGGTTTATTATTTCATAATTATTTTTAACTAATCAATACCGCCTCCTTTAAAGTACAATTATGATTTAAAACTTTTTAGTTTATATTTTTTTTTAAATTAATAATGGCTGTGCCATATCGTCCTTTTGTTTATAATATTTAAGGCTTTCCACAATACACTGGAATTTCGAGTACCGCATTAAAAGTAACTTCTGAGCAGAGTCGTTTTTGAAATGAAATTTCTTTAGCATCGTTGTTATTTGAAAGTCAATGTAACGAAAAAGCGACAGTAAAAAGAGACAGACACATAAATTCATAAGATTTAACATAGGAAGAAATGAGATAGGAAGCATTATACAGTGTCTCTTATGTTCGTGGTATGACTTTAGTTACCATAAGCCTCTTGTATCATTTATCGAAAATGTAAGCTCTGAGTACATCTGTGTAATATATACGAATTAAATATAAAATAATTATCTAACTTTGTATCAGCATGTTCGTTACTAAAACCTACAATTATCCTCTCCCCGAAATTCGTCTCATTTTATTGAAACCAAATATTTTGAAGATTTCACTTCTGAATTGCACACATGCTTTTTTCTTTTTTTACTCATATTTTTTTTATCATATTTATAATTAAATAAGATTTTTTAATATATTAAATTCTGGTGTTCGTTTTCCCATAATAAGTATAGCGTAATTCTTAAAGTTAATATCACCAAACTTAAATACTTTTAATGGATATGTTTATTATCATAGCTTGGTTTTTATATCTTTTAAAGAGGCATATTCACATAATGACGAAGATAAAGATTACAGTGTGCGAATATTTTATGAGAGCTGAATGTTTTGAGAATGATCACTATTCAATTCATGTAAAATGAACTCTATTTAATGATTATTTTTAAAATGTTGGTATTTATTTTTGTTATTAATATATACGTTATCCGAAACTAATAAGTCTAACACTAATTTGACTATAACATTACTATTATTGTAATAATAGAATAATTTTGTTTTTTTGTGGATTATGTATGGTGACGGCGTATATTGTAAATGTCGTTACTTCTGTTAAAGCTGACGAATTTCTTGCGCCCATTCTTCTTGTCAGTTAGAAGACGTCCTTAATGAGTGGTAGGGCAAAATCTTGGACGAATCAAAACAACTTATTTTAGTTGTATTTGAATAAAGTTATTTTCATTTTCATTTGGAAAAACCTTTGGGATTTTTTCCAAAGGTTTTGTTTTATTTTTCCAAAGACGTAAAATGTAAAGAAAATAAATGAATTTCCGGTATTAAAAAATCTGCCTTTACCGGGCATCGAACTTAGGACGCAGATAGGTAGAGTTACTCAAGCTCAGCCTTGCCTATCATAGAAATCGCAATCCGATTTATAGCAATAATAAATAAATAAACATGTAAATATCACATAATTTCCTAATGATTTTAGTATCAACTTCAAATTCATTTGAATAACTCTTAAGAATTTCACAAGTCAGTTCACAGCGATTCGTCAGCGATTAAGGCGAAATATAATAATTTCTCGACGGAAATCACATGCCAACTAGTGATGCCGATCGATTGTGGACTATCGATAGTTAATCGATAGTCTATCGATAGAAGACAGATACCAGGACTGTTGGGAATAGCTCTACTCTTCCAATTAAAAAGACTCTCACTTAGATCTTCAAAAATATTTAATAAATTTTACGTGTTTCGATGACAATTCTTATGATAACGATAGACAGCAAAAAACAAGGATTTATGAAATAATAAAATACAAAAAGTTATAGACAAAAGAAGCTTTAGTTCTCAACAAGGACCATCGATTGTAGTATCGATACTATGCACACTATCTAGTGCTTGATATCGATACTATCGAATAAACTTCCAATGGTATCTATAGTATTTGTATTCTTGATAACAATAGAATCGATAGTATTGAGACTATGGATTGTTTAAGACTATCGATTATTGTCAATTGTTTTAGTATCGATGCTAACGATAGTATTGTTACTAAGAACATAGACAGTATCGATACTATCGATATTTTCAATGTTTTGTTATTTGTTAGCAGCAATATTATCGATAGTACGTTATTGTGCAGATGAAAAAAATCGATAGAAAAACTATTGATAGCCTACAACACTAATGCACACTCGATGTTAGTAAAAAGCTACCAAAGGCAACAGAATTCTTCCAAGGAGGTTTCATTGTGCGTTCGCGACGTGCGTCTGACACCTAGCTGATTGTATTGCCGCTCGTAAAAATTGCGAAAATTTTTCTAACGTCTCCCGCGATCGAGTATTCCGAACGTCAGCGTTGCGAACGTGTCGTGTATTTTACTTTATGGATTTTTAAAATTTTAAAAATGGAATTTAAAATGTTCCAGATTATTCGGCGGATGCAAGTTTCTTTTCTAAATTTGTTTTTCTACTGTTTTGAAGTGCTGCACGCTTTACGTGACCGTATGTGCGTTATAAAATAGTAAAACTGAACCTTTATTATAAATGAAATCCCTCAAATCATTAAAATTATTAATAACCATAATATTTATTACATTCACAGCAATTAGCCTAAGCGCTGTAAAGCTTGTCTTATAAAAGAATCTCGTCTCGTAAAGGATACTAGGATGACAGCTATACATACATATATATTTCATATATCTACATCTACACTAATATTATAATGAGGAAATATTTGTATGTTTGTAATGAATTAACTCAAAAACTACTTAGCCGATTTCAAAAATTCTATCACCATTGAAAAGCTACATTCACGATAAGAAACATAGGCTATATTTAATGCTAGAAAAAAATTTAAATAATTATGTCCACCCGTGCGAAGCCGGGACGGGCCGCTAGTAACTAATATTCAAAGAAATATTTAAATATTTATATATTATTGACTTCAGGGACCGTTGCACAAAACGATCGTCAAAGATATGAATAAATTAAAATTATAATAATTTATTTATTTCTCTTCCACAAAAAGGTGGTACACCAGTCTAAATCTATATACATTACAGTATAAAGACCATTTACGAGAGACTGGAGCCTGAGATAGGTTACCTATATAAAACCCGTATTACAGGTCATCAGTGCCTCCGTAATTCCGGTAAATTCTGGCTGTTTATAGACAATGTTACAAAAACAATAAGTATTAAAGGCAACATAATTCAAATAACCGTATAGAACAAAAGTGAAAAGAAAAAAAAAAGAAGACCAAAAAATTATCTGTAAATATAAATAAAATTAATATTTTTTACAATTTTTGTCTGTCTGTTTGTTCCGGCTAATCTCTGAAATGGCTGGACGCATTTTGACGGGACTTTTTTTGGCAGGTAGCTGATGTAACAAGGAGTAACTTAGGCTATTTTTATTTTAGAAAAAATCTTTTATTGTAGAAAAATAAAGTAATGTTGCAATGTTCCACGCGGACGAAGTCGCGGGCGGCCGCTAGTATAATATAAAAATCTGACAAATCATTTAAATTAAAATAATGTTAAACCTATTTTATTAATGAAAAATAATTATTAATGTTTAGTTCTTATTAGTATTATAAATTCCTATTGACAATACCTTACTATATATTGTCAAATTTTCTAGATGATTATTCATAAACTAGTATGTAATGAAAAGTTTCAGTAAAAACCCAATTAATAATTACACAAAGTAAGGTTATGTTTTTGTGTCATCTTCATATATAATCTGTGATCGTCATCACTCTTTCATCGTTATTCTCTCACGTCAAATCATTTCGGTTCGATTTCGTCAATATCGACGCAACTCAAAAAACTGTCAAATTCAACTAAATATGCCAAACGATCTAAATTGTTTGATGTTTTATCGTGCATAGAGACGCAACGCAGATATCGCGCCACCGTTCGCTCGAAAGAGATATAATTACGTTGTTTGGCATGCGATAAAAGATTTAATAAGAAATTTGAAAGCCTTATTCTATAAAATCAAAAGTTCTTAGTTCCCTCGCTAGTCTCGCAATCCTGCGATTTTTATTTTAAGTTTGTACTAACATTTAAAATTTAGTACTAAGAATTGCGGCTTTAAATAGTTTTATTTCTTAGTTTCTCGGGTTTTTTTTTATTTATTGAAGTCCAGTTCCCATACAAAAGTGAAACATCACTTTGTTTACAATTACTACACTTAGTATATTTGTTTCAACAGTAATTTATTAGAAGCGACATCTGTTTAATCAAAAGCGTAATAACTCACTTAAAATATGTTGAATCTGCACCCGCAGTATTTACCTGTAACAATAAGAAAATGCTATCGTTAAAACAAAAAACATATTTTTTCGTACCCTTGAAAACTATTTCTATTGTTTTTATTTTAAATATTTGCACACCATCATTGGTCAGTTATGGTCGTTCTATTACTTTTTGCACCTATATATTGTAAATAAAGTGTTTGAATGATAACAATTATTTTCAAACGAGAAAGTGGTTTTCAGCTTATCGTTGCGAAAGCTCTTTTTTTAAAGAACAGTGATCGGACGTGTGATCAAAAATCGTTATTTAAAACTCCTTAGCGCTTCGGAAGACATGTAAGGCTGTCAAACCCGAGTGCATCTGTAGTTGTTCCTCAAGAATTCTCACTCAGCTCTTTCTTCCTACTTTCCCCTTCAAATTATAAATACCCTTTTCCACATGTCACACAGTGTTACAATACGATAAGCACCTCAATATGAATTTAAAAAAGCTGCCAAATGCTCGTCACAATATGACTAATATCTAAATATTAACTATATGATCACTTCATACACTATTTGATGTTAAAAACAAAAGAAAATTGTTTTAAGGTGTTCACACAGGTGTAGGTCGAACGCTTATATGAGTCTTCGCCTGCGCGGTACAGGGGCGCGGGGGTACGGCGAGAAAGAGGATCGAGTAAAGAGCGGGCGGCAGGCGAGCATAGTGCGCCTTCTCCCCCCTTTTTCCATACCCCTCGCGCTTCTGAACCGCATGGGTGAAGAGCTTTCGACCTACTGTAAAAAGATTCTCCACATTAGTAACATCCGGTGTGGGAATCGATATGATACGTTTGCAAACATTTCAGATATATTCTCAAAAAAATAGAACTGTGTAGATATAAACGTCTCGAAACATCTCAATATTTTTCTACACTTCGGAACATTTTGAAATATGTAAATTGGTCATATTTTTAATATTTGTAGTTGTTGAAATGATTGGATAAAATAATTAATAGCTTTTCTTTAATATTTTAGTTTTATTGATTGTGAGCACATTTTTATTACAACGCAAATCAGAATAAGAGACAAAGAAAAAAAATAGATAACATAAATTGTGCGGGATATTTTCCTAGACTACAATAGATGGCGCTACGTGTATCATTTACATATTTATTAATAAGATTATAAATTTACCTAAGTAGAACAGTAGTCATGACAAGCAATTTTTGATGACTATTGTATTAAAATATTGGGTGATAACTGGAAAACGGCATAAAAATCATGACTATAAATATACAAAAACCATTACTTAAACAATCCATTATACCACCATTGTAAATAAATTATCCGAAGCCGAACTAATAATCGATCATGCTTTGCTTATTCAGTCACATCTATTATTAATAACATTTGTGCGTCTGTCCGCCTTTTGGTATTTGTAATTGTTGGTTAAACGATAACCAGAGATAACTTGTAGATGCCGGAATGTAAACCATCGACGAAAGTATTTAAAAAAGTCTGTGGTTGACCATAGAGCAGATAAACTGCGTTGTGTTCACTTAATTAATCAATTTGAATGGTAATTCTTCTACTGATTGCGCAACAGCTAAGACAGGGGTTTATTTTTCGTGTGTCTGGGTATTTTCTTTTTTGTACAATTGAATTAATTAAAAAAAAATAAGTTGAAATTAAATAAAACGATTTTTACCAGATTCACATCAATCATTCTTTCTTGTATTTAATCCTGCCGTTTCCTTTACATGAGTCGTGATGGCCGTCATACATATGCCAATTAAAATATAAATAAAATAAATTGCTTTAATTTCCATTTTAATTAGCAATTTATTATATCTACGATTACTATAAATTACTTAGTCTACCACCGGTTTGGAAATTGGGAGTCCCTTCCGAGAAGAACTGGCGAAAGGTATTTGGACAAGGAGACCAATCTCCATCTTACATTTATTATTTACAAAGCTTACTACATCTCTAGATTTCGCAGTATTTATCTTTGTATTAGTGTAATGGAGTCGAAAAGTCAGAATAAAATATAAATAAAAAAAAGGATAAACGTGTGGTAGATTCGGTAATAGTGGTTTTAGTTGAACATGCTATAGGCGCGAGAGTGTAAGAATTAAATAAGTTACAGTTAAGTTTTTGAAGTGAAAACTTCTTTAACATCATAGTGTTCATCACAGTAAGATCATTTAGAGGGACGGCTCGTATCGACCCAAAATTAAAAAGATACAGCGATAATAATTCGCGGTACCGGTCGAATCGACGAAGGTTAGCTTTCTTGGGTTTAATGGATATGGACTTACGCCAAGAAACACCTGATTCTATCAAATACGTGAAAGGTTGTTGTTATTTCTACTCAGCCGGATATTACACAGCTAGTCTTGACAACCAAACGTTTTGGTATGACGGTTCTGGGTTCGAATCCCGGAAGGGGCAGATGTTTGTGTGATAAATACGAGCATTTATAACTGAATCTTTATATCACACTAGCGGCCCGTCCCGGCTTTGCACGGGTGGACAAAACTCTTTAATTTTTTATAGCATTAAATATAGCTTATGTTACTCAGCGTGAATGTAGTTTTCTAATGATGAAAGAAATTTTGAAATTGGCTTCGTAGTTTTTGAGTTTATTGATTACAAACATACAAAAATACAGATCTTTCCTCTTTATAATATATTATTAGTGTAGATATGTATGTTTATCCATTACCCCAGTATCCACAGCACAAGCCTTACCGTGCTTACTTTGGGCTAGGATAATTGATGTGAATATAACAAATACTATTTAATTCTCTTGTAAAAGAATCAACACTTAAACTAATTCCAGCGTTCGATTCAAAGCAAAGTGCAACTGCACCAGTATACCACATAAATTCAAAAACTAATTTCGTAGTTTACATTTAAAAAGCAAGTTTCCCGTATTTACGTAGTGGGTTGAGTGAAATCAGCGCCCGAGCCTCGATGTTGTTCGACGTCGGAAAATATATACATATATATTTATATATATTGCTAGTACAGACGCAACTTCGCAAGTTGCACGTTGCAAGCGAGCAACGCGGGATAAGGTAACGGATTTAGTAACTGAGGTAGCGAATACAGTAGATTACATTTAATTCAATACAATCCATCGGACATCCAGACGCATTGCGGGCTACCCTTTCTTGGTTGCTATTCCTACCTGTCGCACAAAGCGTTTCTCAACATCTTTCCTAATGCGCAATCCTGCCTTTCACACCAATGATCCTGGGTTCGAGTCCTGAAAAGGACAAATGTTTGTGTGACGAATACGAGCATTCTTACCTGATTCATGAGTTTTATATGTTTGTAACAATAAATATTAAATATCTATGTATTATTTATATGTCTATCCGTTACCCAAGTTTCCACAACACAAGCCTTACAGTGCTTACTTTGGGCTAGGCTAATTGGTGTGAATGTCAGGGATATTATATTAATATTATGATAAAAATATTATGATTAATTGAGCGAGGTATACAGTTTAGACGTATAAAGAAAATTATACCTTAAAATGTGGTGGTATAGGACGACTATGAAACGAAACAGTCCCACCATTATTTAATTACAACTATGTTATGATATAAAATAATTTATTTATTAAGTGAAAAGGAATTAAAACAGATCAGTAATAAAAATAATATTTTTTAATATAAATATGTTTTGTTTTCATAAAAATAAACTATTTAAATAAATTTACTTTTAAAAACGCTCGCTAGACCACTATGCTATATGCCCAAAGAACAACATCTCTTTTCTTCGGAAAACTGGAGCACGCTGCGTTCAGAACATTCTAACTGAAGCTCGCCTTAGTAATGCTTTTGACAATACAAAAGTTCCACTTTTTTAAGAATTACGGAAACAGCCACTATTTTGTCTCCGGATTTCAACTTTGACTCTTGCTCAGATTGTATTGTTTGGAAATTTTCGTATTCTGTAACTTCTGTAATCTAAGTGTCTAAGCATTTATATATGTTTTGCTAGAAAATTACTAAAAAAAATCAACTTTGCTCAAAAGTCAATTTTCAGGCGGAAATCTAACCCGCAACCTTTGGATATCCGGTCCTATTATGAGCGTAACAATTTAATAATGAAATTTTCTTAAATAACTTTAGCGTACAAACAAATCTGTTATATATATATATATATATATTGCATTTTTCAATGCTAACTTATATGATAAAAATATTTTAATCGACTTGGCTCACAAGTAAATTCTCATACGGGAATCGGACTCGCAATCTGTCGTTGTCCGGTCTAATTCGGGCGTATCGAGTATTAGTAAAAAATAGAAAAATTCTATGGGTGTTCACAAGGCTCTGTAGCTCAATGGGAGAGCATTGGACCGGATCTGCAAAGCTTACGGGTTCGATATTCTCCTTAGAATTGACTTATGAGCCGAGACGATTTATTCTAGTATTTTTATATTAAAATAATTTATCTCATATATTTTTCTAATATAATCTACATATTTACGAATCCTAGTTTTTTTTTTAAATGTTATGTAAAAAAAATATGTCAATTAATTAAACTTATTTCCATTTTAACATTTCCAGACATAGAGTTGAAACTCGTTTGTAAAATCGAATTTTATTTAGATGGTGACTTTGCAAGTACATATTTATGATAATCTTGCGAACAGTAAAACGGTAAAAAGAGCCGAGATGTTGTTAGATCTTCCATAGTTCCGTAACTTATAGACACAAGTGAGGTCAGTCAGGTCAGGTTTGAGAACGCTTAAGAAATACATCTTAGACAAGTGTTTCTATTGCATTTTTATTTCTGACTAAACTTTAACATAACAGAAATATTAAAAAACAAGATATAAGTTTAAAAAACTTAGCTTTTATTATTACTTAATAATTTAAGTTAATTTATAAACGAACTTATAATTCAAGGGGCTTAAACTCGTTGGGATTGTGTTGTTCATTGCGGAGTTTCCATGGCCACCATACAGTCCAGCAACAGATCCTGGCTACCTGGATGAAAGTAGTCGTCAATAAGAATTAAATGAGCCGAAACTCGATGGGGTTGTGTCGCAGTTCCTATAGCCACCTTACAGCACCAGCATCAGATCAGCTCCATGGCATTATATTGCATTGCCATGCAATATACATATGCATGCAAAATTTCAACTCAATCGGAAACCGGGAAGTGGGTCCAATTTGACTTGCAAGATTTTATTACAACCACTGTAGTGCCACGGCAATGTAACTCAGCAGTCGACGTGTGTTTGTTGGTTTGATAAACTCTATTCATTAGGTTTCAAGCATTTTTACTTTCCCGATTTTTGGATTGATTGACAAGTGGATTTAAACAGTTTTATCACTCACACTGAAGCCTCCAGCTAGCTTAGAATTTGCGATCGCACCTATCACCCAGAAACTATCTGAAAACCGCCTCAGATGGTATGGATATGTCAGAAGACGAAGCAACAATCATATTGTTAATATTGCACTAGGACTACCTGAACAGAAGAGAGGTAGAGGCCGCCCGCCACTGACCTGGTGGTCTAAAATACAAAGAGATCTCAAGGAAGCCCATTTGCCTGAAGAGACAACCTAGGATAGATTATCCTGGCGCAAAAGAGTGAGGAGACCAGACCCCAAATAATGGGAAAAGGGCAGGACAGAGAGAGAGGATTCGCTTCCACAATAATTCTTCATTATCCTTTTTGGTCTCCGGTAGTCTACAGTATTGTTCTGAAGGTCGAAATTTCCAGAACGAAAACATTGGAACCGGAATCGTACCGTGTTTTTTTCGCCACACCACTGCCATACACATCTTTAGTCCTTCGAGCTGTTTCTGCAGCACTGGTGCTATGGTAGAACTCGTACTCGTAAATATAGCGATATATGTATCATGTTTTCCATTGTGCGACGCCAAAGAAAAAACTAACCAGGAAAAACAAATGAATGACTGTTTTAGAAACTTAAATGTACCAGCTAATTGGATTTATAAATTGGAATTTGGATTTATTAACCAAAGAGGAAATATTTAAGATCAAAGTGGCCAGTACGATTAAAAGAAAATTTATATGTAAGGACCTAATAAATTAGTTTTAAAATTAACAAATGTCAAGAACTGTACGGCATTGGAGAGGATAGGTGTCTTTGAAGTTTAAAGAATCTACCTTGACCAACCATCAGGGCTAAAATGAGAAACGAAACGTAATGTTCTTGTAAATGAAACTAAACGCCCGTTTGCTCCGATCAGCGGGCGACTCTAATGCAATAGCTGGTGTGGTTCGGGGGCAAGATGTAATCTGAGGACCGCGGGCAATCGCGCCTGAATCGACCGTTTGAAGTCGCCGCGAGAGCACTTAGCCCGGCTACCTGTTACACACACTCGTAATCAGACGTCTCTAGCCCATGTAGAGCCAGTGCAATCAATACCCTAGAGCCCTCTAAAAAGCGCGTGGTCAAAATAGAATAGGTACAAATAACACCACATTACCACAATTCCTCAGTGGATAATAAACTTTTTTGTTTGTAGATTAAATTGAAAATCGATTGTAGCAATTTGCCAGTTTTGGTTGCCATTATGTGCTGACTGATTGTATTTAGAATTATACAGGGTAATCCCTTGTCCTGGGACCTACCAAATACACAGATCTTTAAAAAGAAGGCTGGTTTGTACCTGATCCAGAGAATAAGTTTGGCACACACATGATAGAAATTGGGAGAGCATTAAACAGGATATTCAAAGATTGCTGGTTTAATTCCATGCCATCCATTTGATAGTAGTTTTCTATTAAAACAATTAATTATATAAGATAGCATTGCAAAAATATATGTATTAAAATCATTAAACTGAATAGCTGTTTCATTTTAATCGTTTGTCCAAACACTGGTAGTTACCCATTTGTGTTTTTTTAATACAAGTGGACAACGCTAGCCTACAGCGTAGAAACTAGAAAGATATTAGAATATTTCGATGGGTATTCACAAGGCACGGTAGCTCAATTGAGGATCTCCCAGTAACGTCAGGATAAGATTAAAATTATGCGCAAAAATCCTCAATAAGTTGTTTTATTTAAATGTGTAAGGAGTAAATTTAATTTTTACCTGATATGGATCGGAGAGCATTAGACCGGACATCCAAATGTTGCGGGTTCGATTCCCGCCTGAGAATAACTCGTGAGCAGAGTCGATTTTTTTCAAGTATTCTCTAAATAGAGAAAAAAAATTTGTTTTTTAATTTTAATTTTTATCCACTATGTATATCCAGTTTAGATTACAAAGAAACGGTGGAACTGCTACAACCCCTCAAATAGACACAAACGCATGCGCACACACAGAAGACACACACATACACTCACGACACACCCACACACATATACACACAACGCACACATTTTTGTCTAACTTTTAAAACAAAATACGTTTTCTTTTTGTTAAGTTTGTTTATTTTGTACATAGGTTAAGGAGGAAGGGAACTGATTTCCGAAATACAGGTTTTAAACCTAGTTCAGAGTCAGCGACTTCATTATGCTTGTAATACTTTTTCTATAAATAAAGATTATTATATTATTATTAAAATAATTTATTATAAAACTTAAAATAAACCACTAAAAAGTTTGAATAATACAAGTGTACGGTGTAACAGACATCCATTTCAAGAGGCATCTATTTTTACACTGTCAGTTGTATCTCCAAGGTGCATAGGTCTCTATCCGACAAGTACGTACAGTTTTTCTAATTAAGTCTTCTGCTTGTTCGTATTGTTTTTTTTTTGCTTTATGGTCAATTTGTACTTATCATTCGTTCGGTGTCTATTGTTGGTATTCATCGGTCTTTTATTTCGTTTTTTTTGCATTCTATATTTAAGTATGTACTTATGTTTAAGCGTAATCTATGGTATTGTGGAATGACAATCGACACGTGATGAGAGCAAAAAAATGATTTGGAAGCAAAAAAATTGTATGTTCGGTGCAAATTAATTGAGATTTGATTGATATATGTTGTGGTTATTTGTATGTAATGTATGGTGTATATTTATTTATAATATACTAGCTTCTGCCCGCGACTTCGTACCCGTGGAAAAGTTACTTTGGGCAAACACTAACTTAAACCGCGACTTCGTTTACGTGGAAGATGAAATATTATTTTAAAACTGCGATATCTCCTAAGATATTCATTGAAATGGAATGATGTAAGGGGCAATTTTGTTTTAAATGAAATACTTGTGATGAATAACGTATTTATTTGGATAAGGATTGATATCATGTTTATGAAAACCCCTTCGCAAATAATGCATTACTTTAGAACAAATTTGGTTATCATTATAAAGGTGATAGTGAGCCAACCATAAAAGATAGACATTTGCCGCCGCGGACTTTTTTTAGAACTCTTAAAGGGGAACAATTCTGTCATACATGATTTTAGCGAAACTTTAACCGTTTACGAAGCGCACTTTTTGAAGCGCACCTTCATTGGTGCTCCACTCCTATTGATGTAAGCGTAATAATATATATTCTATTTCGATAAATAGGCTATCTAACACTGAAATAATTATTCGAATCGGACCAGTAGTTCCTGAGATTAGCGCGTTCAAACAAACAAACTCTTCAGCTTTATTATATTAGTATAGATAATATTTCTCACATTTAAACCAATTAGTCTAGCCCAAAGTAAGCACTGTAAGCCATGTGTTATGGATACTAAGGTAACGGATATACATACATATATGATACATAAATAAGTAATATTAATTGAAATTCGTATTCATCACATAAACATCTGCCCTTTCCGGGACTCGAATCCAGGGCCATCGGTGCAAAAGGTCGATATTATATTATATAATTATATATTTTTAGGGTTTTTAATAGTAATCTTTGGGGCGCAAGTCTTGTTATTTACTTTATTGCCTTAGGTGTATTATATTTTTTTCTGTTGGCAACTTTTTGGGCGAAAACGTCATTATCCATATCAGATATATATGTAGATTAAGAATGGCTTTTTTGTCACAAAAATAAATAAATATGAGTATTATAGATATCTTAAAAAAAAACATTTTTGGCTTAATAAATTGTTCTATTATTTTTTCTATATCAAAAATATTATTTATTATAAATATATTATTCATGTTTTGTGTATCAAGTTATCATTTATGTTATGTTTGTTAAGGAATACGATCATTTGTAGTCATGGTTATTCAAAAATATTGCTTTAAATATTACTTAAATACATCAATTTTTTTTGTACTTAAACATAGGACATACAATCAGTCAACAAACTTAACAAAATAAAATAATCTTCACTAATATTATAAAGAGGAAAGATTTGTATTTTTGTATGTTTGCAATGAATAAACTCAAAAACTACTAAGCCGATTTCAAAAATTCTTTCACAATTGGAAAACTACATTCACGCTGAGTAACATAGGCTATATTTAATGCTAGAAAAAATTTAAAGAATTTTGTCCACCCGTGCGAAGCCGGGACGGACCGCTAGTCCTTACTAATATTATAAATCGGAAAGTGAGTTTGTTTGTTTGTTTGTTTGTTTGTTCCGCTTTCACGCCGTAACTACTGAACCGATTGCTTTGAAATTTTGCAGACGTAAAGATAAAAGTCCGGATTAAATAATAGGGTACTTTTTATCCTGGAAAAAATTGATATTCCCGAGGAAAAACAAAAATATTGTTTGCTTGATGGATGGATTGTAGATGGCGCTGTATGTCATTTAAAACAAGGTAAAATATTGCAAACGAATATGAACATGTAAATATTGAAGCTAAATGATACGAAAATGAATCCTCGAAAATGAGGAATTCTCGAGGGATGAAGTACAATTTGTTTTATCGTCTAAATTGTTTTTTTTTTACATCTACTTATACTGAAATCACTAAAGTCAACGAAGTACCAATTGGTATAAGTATTAGTTACGTTATTTAGTTCTTGAGGTATGCGATAGATAGCGCTGGGTGTTTCTTAAAACATGGTAACGATGTGTTTTTTAAAATAGATAAGAAGTGGAATGATAGCTTACGCTATTTAGTTCTTGAGGTATGCGATAGATGGCGCTGGGTGTCCAAACTCTGCATGTTTTTGCTCCACAAGGGAAAACATATAATATAGTGTACCATTCAGTTTTGGTTTAACAACTAATTTTATCCAGCGTTACATCGCGCTTCTTAGATTTTTCCGTGGGAATGAGAAGTTTTCTTATATTTGTGCTTTATACCGCAATATAACCGAATTCCACGCGGGCGAAGCCGCGGGCGGAAAGCTAGTTAAAAATAAACTAAACATTTTGAAATTAGCTACAACTAAAAAACTTACCATGTTCCATGTCTGTACCAAATATGATATATCTATGTATCATATATATATGTCTATCAGGTAACCTAGTATCCATAAAACAAGCCTTTCAGTGCTTACTTTGGGCTAGGCAAATTGGTATTATTAATATATTTCTTGCTGTCGATAATCTCATCGATAGTATGGATAATATTGTATGGGATTACACTATCGACATTGCTATCGATATTATAGGTGATTTTTTATGGAAACTATCGATTGTTCGATAATCGATATTCCAGCAACACTATCTCGTTTTTATTTTGAAATTTTCGTCATCATTAGTCAACACTTCACGCGGCATATATTATTTTTGTCTTTCCGTCCATCTTCCTTCCCATATGAGATATTATTAGATAAAAAGAAATGAACGGGTAATTATTTATAATTAATAGTCATTTCCCTATTAACTACTAACAAGCATTAATTATGAAACCAAACTTTTTAATGATAATCATGTTTTCTTTTAACTGTTGGGCGTAACTCATTTAATGGAGACTGTTTGATTTTAAATATAATTAATTTGTTATAAATCTTAATACCAAAGACAAAAGAGTTTTATACATTTTAATAACTTAATATTATAACATCACTACATAGTCTAAAACAAAGTCGCTTTCTCTGTCCCTATATCCCTTTGTATGCTTAAATCTTTAAAACTACGTAACGGATTTTGATGCGGTTTTTTTAAATAGATAGAGTAATTCAAGAGGAAGGTTTATGTGTGTAATACATGCATAATATAGTAGAGTATTGCATCCGTGCGAAGCCGGGGCGGGTCGCTAGTATATTATAAACGCGAATGTGAGTTTATTAGCCCTTCCGGGATTTGAACCCAGGACATACGAAAGGCAGAATCGCTACTAAAGCACCAACAGGTCATCAAGAGTATTGTTACTATCGATAGTATTATGAAAATAGATGAAACTATCGATAGTTATTAAAAAAAAAATCTTTATTTGTGCCATAAATAATTTACAAAAACCGTAGTTAACGTAACTACTAACACACCTAGAACTTGTACATTTTACCATTAACACACTAAAAGAATATTTAGTAAATTTTACCTAAATGTGTGTGTGTGGGTGTGTGTGTATGTGTGTGCGTGTGTGTGGGTGTGTGTGTATGTGTGTGTGTGTGTGTGTGTGTGTGTGTGATTGTGTGTGTGTGTTTGGGTGAATAAAGTACATACAAATAGCATTTAACTAACAGTTCAATAGCTTCATATACTTGACTTAATAGTCACTCATTTAAAATAAATTTACACTTGCGGTGAGTTTGCTCATAAATATTTAATTAATAATTGATTTTATTGTATAATATCGAGCTCAGGTGTATATAATGAAGTCTAGATTTGTCATAAGTACATCTTTCAACGTTAAATACTCTATTATACCGGCGTATGTTATTAGACTGAGTGGAATCGTATTCACAGGTTGCTTGCGTAAGATGACGTTATTCAAAAATAGCTTTCGAACATAAAGAACCTTCCATAGTTCGTAAATTAAAGTTAACTCACTATCGATATTTTCGACAGTATTTGACATCCTCCATGGTCGAGTGGTAAGCATACCCATACGATCCTCGGCCGGGTTAATTAAGAAATCGAACTTTTCTTTAATGGCTCGGGTCTGGATTTAAGGTTCCCAAGAGGACTGGATTCGACTGACTTCATATCCAAATATTCTCTCATAGAGCAGAATTTTTCCTAAAAGCCACGTTGTAAGCGATTTTTCAAATTTGCTTTTTTATAATGGTAAATTTCGAAGGTTCCAATACCTTTTTGTATATTTCTTTTGAATAAAAAATTAGTAAAAACATCTTCGTCGATTGGATTTTAATTCAATTCTTTCTGATTTACAGAAGCACACGTCTCTACATCTACAAAATCCACTGCTAAGTGCAGTGAATATTTCGCACCTTTAATACTATAGGGGCACAATTCGAAAAAGATGATTGTTGGAAAAACACCTTTAAAGACTTTTGAGCCCCTGTATTGTCACAAAATCGGTCATAAGTAAGTAACATCATAAGAGCATGTTCACTAAGCATGAAATATTTATCGCATATTAAATTTATCCTAGTACTAGTTTATTTAACTAATTTACTTATGACCGATTTTGTGACAATACAGGGGCTTAAAAATCTTTAAAGGTGTTTTTCCAACAATCATCTTTTTGGAATTGTGCCCCTATAGTATTAAAGGTGCGATTTGAATTTTTGTTTATTATTCAATCATGTTTGATCGGCTTAAAGGATATGAATGCTATTTGGCATACAGGAATGCAAAATCTCCCCTTAATACCCCGGATCAACAGATGGGTTACTTTTTAACCCGGTAAAAGTTTACCCCGGAACAACGCAGGTAAATACGCAGTTCGATGTTAAGTAAAATACAAAGTATGTTAATGGATTACTTAAAGAAAAGATTAAAGATGTTGCTGGAATACACTCATAAAAAAAGGCTATTTTCTTATCGGTGATTATTTATAAGACAAGAATGCGCAGACTTAACAGTTTTATTCTTAAATTATATTCCTGACGTTTCGACTCCTTTACAGGAAGGTCAAAAGTCGTCATACCTTCCAAGAATTCACCGAGCACAATCCTAACTGTTAAATTATACAAATATAATTGGAAGTGTGAAAACTAAACTAATATAAGTATGAAAAAAACAGACCTCATACAAGACGGTTTTTACGGTGTCGAAGACCGTAGAGTTGTCAAAAAGTCTTATTTCACAATTAATATTAATTGTTAAACAATTAACAATTAATGAGTCGATATATCAGGATTGTAATTGTCTTTCTATCTTTACATATCTAAAAAATCCCAGTCATGCCGTTTGACCGCAATGAGCTCCGAAACTATTCCACCGATTTTTATGATATTTTTTGCGTTTTATTGGATTCGTTCCGACTTAGGACAAAGGATAGGTTTCATTTTAATTTATAATTAAACCGCAGCAACGCGTGGACGGGTCTTTTATGAAGTGACAAGCATCGTTGTGATTTGAAAGTCGATGAAACGAAAAGCGACAGTAAAAAGAGACAGACACATAAATTCATAAGATATAACGTAGGAGAAAATGAGATAGGAAGCATTATGTACGTGTGTTAATACGTGTTTGTGTGCGGATGCGTAGTACAAAGCTTGAGAGAAGGCATCACAACAACCGTGGTATTTCGTATACCTGTACGTTTATTTTTGAAGGTTTCACTTCTACCACGTGTGAATTGCACACATGATTTTTTATTTATATGGGTGATATACGCGAAAGTGTAAGAACGACATTGAAGATAAAGGATATAAAATTGGAAAGGAAAATCTAGGTTTCTAGAATTTAAAAGCTTTGTCAAGATTCAAGTTAATTGCATTCAAAACATCCATCCGTAATCGTTATAAAGGATTTAAAGAAAAAAAAATATGGATACCACAATAAAATCGTTGTTAGACACAAAATAAAAAAACTGTTCGAATTTTACGAACGATCTGTATAGAACAAAGGACGTGCCAGGATAACGGTGCCTCACAAAAAGAAATATTATTAATAACTTACGTATATCAACTGCAACTTTACCATTGCTGACAATTAAAAGAAATACACCGAACTACAACCTTATAACAATGACATAGAGTCTATAGTTGCACTCGAAGACGGTGTTGATGATCGAGGTGGCTATAGTTAATAATGAAAAGAATCTCAGAAACATTACTTGTGTTTAGACGTGGCAACCATCCCACACGTCCATATTCGATTCGGAATAAATGAGTGCACCTATTTCTGTACTGGCCAATCCTTCATTTTGATTAATAGTTGTTACATGCCCACCATTGTTGTAACTTTTATCTCTTACAGATTATGTTGTAATGTCGGTGAAGGTTCGTTGTAAGTATTTACAATTAGTGTGTTTTACTATTGAATTAGAATGTTGATGGCCGGTGAGGTGGCTCGCATACATTCATGGTAAACGATCCCGGGTTCGGTTCCCGGTTGAGTCAATGTACGCACGTCACGCACTAAGTCGCCTCGCCTCGCCTCTTGGTTCCAATTATGTAATACGTACGGCTAAAGAGTGCTACTCTTTGCCTATATGTTTCCTGATAAATACAATTTAGGGGTCTTCAAGTCACGAGTGAATAGGTATCTTCTAGGCAAGCGCGTCACATCCTACATCGCATCATCGCTTACCATTTTTTTAAATGCTTCTTTGTTAAAAGTGTGTTACTGTTTCCCATAGGTTGTAAGTTGTTACGTTTTGCGTTTATTTTATGGTTGTTGGTAGTGGTAGCATCAAAGGGTCAAAGCTAGTGATACTTTTCACCTATGAGCGAAGACTAGTGTAGAGAAAGATGGTAGAAAGTATGAGTGACAGCAGAGATAGGAAAGGCAGAGTCGAGGTAGCTAGCGGTCAAGCGCGTACCAATTTACAAATTAAAAAATGTAGAAAACGAACTTTACTGTATTGGCTTGGGTCTGGGTGGTGTGGCACCGTCTTTGGTATGGCTTTCAATAACACAAGTGCTTTAGCTACTTATCTTGGGTTCAGAACAATATACGTAATAATAATATTTTGTACAATTACGCCAATTAGCCTAACCCAAAGTAAGCACTGTTAAGCTCGTGTTACGGATACTAGGGTAACGGATAGACATACATATATAATAAAGATATGTAATCTTTATATAATTAAAGCTTACCATGACAGTTAAACGGAAATATTCATAAAGTAATCGATACATTTTAAATTTTTATTCGTATACAAATTCTGCGCATAATTTATTTTATATTAAATCCTGTCGTCTCGATTGCTTTATAAGAGCCGTGATCACAGGTCATATATTTTTTTCTACCTTCACAATATGTCAATTGGGCACGTTCCTGACAGTTCTTTTTTATATAAATCAAATTGCAAAATTGATATATAAAAAAAATTGAAAGAGTTAAAAAATAATTTTTGTTGTCAATTTTTTAATCGGGCACGTTCCTGACAGTTATTTTTTTTATATAAATCAAAATGTAAAAATGATATATAAAAAAAAACTATTTTTTTTATTGAATTGAGTGTTTGTTTAATAAGCAAAGGGGAAATCCCATTCATATGTACATTTGCGGTTTGGTATATGATTCATAATCTTTTTGCGGTGAATTGTTTTAATAGTGATTTAGCAATACTTTGAGTCACAGACAAGCACCGCAACGTTCAATTATGTCCAACCATCATTATTTTTTCTTCCACCTACATTTTCCTAATACTTACTGTAAACGTTCGCATAGAAGCATAAATCACTCCATTTAGCGTACACCGTTGGCCATTAAAGTTGACCTAGATTTTTTCTAAATAGCATTTTGAATCAGCAATTCTAATTTCACTAATAAGTTACTAACACACGTTTTTTATCGATAGAACATTCTGGTGACCACTATCTGTTTTTACGATACTCTTTCAAATAATTTGATGAATGTGATTTTTATATTTTTGCATTTAGAATGGTATCTTATATGATTTTATTTTAGAAAAATACTTGAAAAGTAATATTTTGCCTTAAGTTATTCTCAGGTGGAACCCTTACCTGACTGAACATCTAAAGGTTGTACTTTCTATAAAAAGTTGTGATTTTGTTTATATTTGATGGATAAGGGAAGGGTTCATGTTATTTTTTATTATTATTATTTAACATTGATTGGGATCAAGAGCGAACCCTCGCTCTTGATCCCAATCAAGCATGGAGGCAAAGACAGAATCCACGATGGAACGAGCTTACCCTATTCTGCCTATTCACCTGGCTTCAAAAACAGACGAGTCATAAGTACTCGGAAATACAGACGCAGGGAGTGAGTGGCATTATTAAAAAAGTTGGGAAGCACTTGGTGCGACAGGCAGGAATAGCAACCAAGAAAGGGTGGTAGCCAGCAGTGCGTCTGGATGTCCGATGGAAGAAAGGTGATGGCGGTATGAACATATCCTGAGCACACTTTCCAAATAATTTACTAAAAAAATAATGTATATTGAGAAATTTTATTTAGAACTAGCTATACCCGACATACTTTGGGATGCTCTTTTAGATTATATAAGTCTTCCCTGGCATACATACAAAAACTTAACAAAATTTCATCACAATCTAATTAATGGTTTCAGAACGCATAAAGATATGTTTTTTTTTTCATCACAATCTAATTAATGGTTTCGGAACGCATAAAGATATTTACCTATTTTTCAATAGGTATGATCTTTTACAATGCGTACGTCAAAGCTACGCCATGTCTACGTAAATCCCGTCGGAAGACCGGGAAGAAGCCGCAAGAAACTTGGCAAAGGCTGTTTTTATTATTATTATTATTATAGTTATTATGCGATACAAAGTTATACACCACTTAAGCAAAATCTTCTCATACAACAAAGACGTATAAGAAAAAAATACTATTACAATGAACGGATTGCATACGGTTTACTATCTCTCATTACAAAAAAAGGTCGATGCAGTCGTTAAGCACAAAGCTTCGCTAGCACCATATATTGGAGCGGAGCGTAATACTAAAAAAAAAACGATTTAGTAAATTTTAAAATTCCATAAGAATGAAAACTTTCAAAAAGCGCGCGCTTTTTGTTTCAATAGTAAATCAGAGCCAATGTTTTTGGTCATATTTTTTATTGCGAGTATACAAAATTTTGGCTCCGTCACGATCTAGCCTGTCCTAAGCCTGTTGGTTCGATTCATTACAAAAAATAAGAAAATCGGCTAGGAACTCATAGAGTTATGGCGTCATTTAAGTTCGTTTTTATCGACCGCTTCAATAATAAGGGAAGGAAGAATCAAATATTGATTTTTATCTTATTTAGAAATAAATTTAGACTTGTACAGATTGAAATTAATATATGTATGACTTGACTTCTTTTCCTGCACTCAAAGACAGAAAACAAACATATTACACAAAGATACCAATCCGTGAACACAAACCCAGTAGTTATACAGTAAAATCGACGTGCATAACAAAACTAGTGAAACTCGTGCCTTTTATCAGTACGAAACTAACTTATCAGATGTTTTTAACAATGGCTCTCTGCCTTTTGTTTGGCCCATCTTAATGACTGTTTTAGTTGCCTGGCTTGCGTAAATTGGAACAGAAAATTGTTACATTCGCTTGTTAATACCGTTTAAGGTGAATTGGAGTAAGTTTGTGACGTTTTAATTTACCGAGAAACGTTTCGTTAGCTTTGCGATTGAGTTGTTACGAATTAGTTTTTTTTTGTATAAAAAAAGGGAGCTTGAGTTTTTTATTTCATTTTATATTATATAAGGTGCTAGGTATAATAATAACTAGTCAAAATGAAATGATTATGATTACAATATTACTTTGTGGGTATCAAATGGTTTAATTCTTTTAATTATTAATTAATTTTAATTTAAGTATACAAGAAAACAAAGTAAGCACTGTAAGGCTTATGTTATAGATACTAGGGTAACAGATAGACATATTTATATAAATATATACATCATACATAAATAAGATGATACATAAACATCTAATATTTATAGAAACCCATGACTCAGCTACAAATGCTCGTATTCATCACACAAACATCTGCCCGTTCTGGGACTCGAACTCAGGACCGTCGGTACAAAAGGCAGAATCGCTACCGTTGCGCTTGAAGGTCATCAAAAGTCGTTAATAGTAATTTATAACCGATTGTATCACTATAATTATAAAGTCTTTTTTTCTTTACATTATTTTTTTAGTTATTTATTTTAATCAATTTTGAAGCAAATCTTGTTGTTATTGCACGATTTATTGACTTAGAAGATTTTTTGCACTAAGTTCTTTGTTTTAATTTAGCATATATTTTATCGTTCATGTACTGGTGTCAACAAATATTTGTAAAACTATAAATAAATAAATTGCACATTTTATTAAAATTGTTTATAATTATATTTGAACCAGCGGCCCGTCCCGGCTTCGTACGTGTGGACAAAATTCTTTAAAATTTTTCTAGCATTAAATATAGCCTATGTTACTTAGTGTGAATGTAGCTTTCCAATGGTGAAAGAATTTTTGAAATCGGCTTAGTAGTTTTTGAATTAATTGCAAACATATAAAAATACAAATCTTTCCTCTTTATAATATTAGTGTAGATGTAGAGAACATTAATTTTAATGGATTTAAGTAATATAGAAATTAACACTTAATTCCATAACCTATAGGTAATAAAAAGGAAATGTTATTAAAAATAAAAAATAATACTCTATGCATTAATCTACACTAAAAAATATCCCCTTTGCTCGTAGGTAATGTGCCCAGAAGAGTAATTACCTCGTTGCATAGCCAAACTTATGCACTGGGCAAGGTACATTTTTGGAGCGGAGCGAAGCGAAGCTCCCATGGATCAGCTTCAATGGCGCAATGTCTGTTACGCCATAACTCCCAGAGTTCTTAACCGATTTTAAATTTTCTTGTGTGGAATCGAATCAACAGGTTTAGGACCAGATGGTGACGGAGCCCGAATTTTGAAATTTTCAAAATTTCCCTTGGAAAAAAAAAGAAATCTTTTTTAGGTATTACGCTCCGCTCCAATATATGGTGCTAGCGTAGCATTATGCTAAGCGACAGCATCGCCTAGTTGGAGCGGAACGAGCGAAGCGAGCGAAACTCCCATGGATCAGCTTCAATGGCGAAATGTCTGTTACGCCATTATCTTCCCAAGTTCTTAACCGATTTTAATATTCTTTGTGTGGAATCGAATCAACAGGTTTAGGACCAGATTGTGACGGAGCCCGAATTTTGAAATTCGCAAAAATTCCCATCGAATCAAAAAAAAATCTTTTTTTAGGTATTACGCTCCGCTCCAATATATGGTGCTAGCGTAGCTTTATGCTTAGCGACTGCATCGCCTAGTATTTATCAAAAATTGAAAAATAGGATACTGCGAAATATTCTCAACATCCACAAACAAAAGACGAACGGTCTACCAATAACGTCATCGATAACCAAACTATTATGATTACCATTCGAAAACAAAAAACTTCTGTCTTCAGTACAAAGCTTATCTGTTCATTTATATTCGTCACACAAATACTTACAAGTACAGAATAATGAGGTACTTTTATTCGTTTGTCCACTACTAACCACTTGTCCTAGAATTGATCTGTTTACCATTGAATGGGCATTTTAGTGGAAACAAAAGAATTACATTAGGTCATACTGTTATGGAGTATAAATAGGATATAGCGCGTTTAAAATTCAAACAATACTTTAAGAGCTACATTATCGGAATTTTATATATTTGTGAGTCATCACATTCTTAAGATAAAAGTTCTTTAGTTCTTACATTTCTGCTCGTATTATATATTTAAATAAAACATTTTTTTAAGGTTTTTGCGTATAAATTATATTTAATCCTGACATTTCGACTAAGGAAATTGTATTTTAAACGTATTACTAAATATATCAAAATAATATCGGTCCATCAATGAGTTGTCGCTGATATGTATCTTAATATTATTTATATCAGTAATCAGAGGTTTATAAAAATTTTGGACAAAAAAACTGTTTTACGGATTTTGCGCATAATTTATTTTATATTTAGTCATGACGTTTCGACTCCTTTACGAGTGCCGTGATCACACGATGTCTAAGGCAATGGTCGTCATATATTTTCTGCTACCATTACAGTATTTTAATCAGGCACGTTCCGAATATCTAAAAAGAGTAATACAAGAAAACAATGTATATGTTTAAAAAAATGTAAAACGTTTATGATTACTTGTTAATGAAATGAACTAAAAAGTTAAAAAGAATTAACTCGATAGGGTTGTGTCGTTTTATTGCGGCGTTCATTCCACCTTCCAGCTCCAGCATCAGATCAGCATGACATCATAATATTGCATTGTCATGCAATATACACATGCATGCAAAATTTCAGCTCAATCGGAAACCGGGAAGTGGGTCAAATTTAATTTGCAAAATTTCATTACAGACACCGGGACAAATAAATGAAAGCTTGTAAAATTCAACTAGTCTGGCGGGATTCGAATCGGCATCCCCTCGCTATCCGAGCGAGTACTTTTCCAATTAAGCTAACATAACCGACCCGTCGACTATTTCCGAGTATTTCTAAAGCTTATTCGATATAATCATGAGTCACCGGTCACATTCTTAAGATAAAAGTCTTTTTAATATATTTTAATGATAAAATTCAATAGAAACTTCCATTAGATTTCTTTCTAAAGGAAAAATTTATCATCGTATTGTTATTTCAAAGATAATTGAGCAAATAACTTAGTAAATAAATAAGATATGTAAGTGAAATGCGTGGGAAAGCCAATTACACTATAATTGTAGAAAAGAAATGAGAGAGAGAAACATTTATTGACCAACACAACACATGAAATAAATTATACAAACAAAAATTATAGTACAAAAGCACAGCCAACAGGTCAATCAGGCCTGTGCCTCAGCTTATGTTGTGTTGTTACGACACGAATGCGAGTCGCTGCAAAGCTGGTAATCTGACGTAGTCTGATTAAATAAGAAACATAATGTAACATTTTTTTATATTAAACTAGCGACCCGCCCCGGCTTCGCACGGATGCTTATGCATGTATTATACATATAAACATTCCTCTTGAATTACTCTATCTATTAAAAAAACCGCATCAAAATCCGTTGCGTAGTTTTAAAGATTTAAGCAAACATAGGGACAGAGAAAGCAACTTTGTTTTATACTATGTAGTGATAGGTAAGTATAGTATAGGTAAGCGACGTTGCGATCTAGGATGTGACACGCTTGCCTAGAAGATACTTATTCACTCGTGACTTGAAGACCCCTAAATTGTATTTGTCAGGAAATACAGACTCAGGCAAAGAGTTAAATACACTTCCGCGTACATTTTAAATAAAATAAATATTTAAAGGATATTTGCGCGTACTTTATATTTAGGAGCCGGATATGATATAGGGCACCGTCATGTCAGCTGTGCCGATGTTCCTGGGTTCGAGTCTTGGAAGGGGAAAATGTTTGTGTGATGACTACGAGAATTTGTGCCTGAGTCACAGGTATTTATATATATTTCTATAAATATTGGATTTTTAAGTATGTCTATCCGTTATTCTAGTGTTCATAACGTAAATTGAAAGAAATATTATTATTATTATTATTTCTAAAATGCAAAAAATAACTGCTAAATTATATGAATTCACGTTAATTAGTTAAATTATTAATGTAATAAATTGTTGAGTTAGTCATTACATAAAGTTTATTTTATTTTTAAGAGCACTAAAATAAAAGCTTGCGTTTAAAAACCGTTTCTTACCATAGTAATTAATAAATTACTTTGTATTTTTAATAAACCTTTTCATTTATCGATATCTTGGGAGTCCGCCATATTCGATTTAAAATGACGTTTTTTTTTTTTTTTTTTTTTCTCATCATCATCACGCGTTGTCATCCAAACAAAACGTGTATCCATAATTTTATCTCAACTAAGAATAAATGATTTAAAATTTAGTTGCAAGATTCTCGATGAAGCTATTTCTAAAATACAAAAGAAAAGAGTGCTAAATTATATTCCTTCACGTTTATTTCGAGTTTGGAGGTGTGTACCTTAATTAGATGCCATGTTCTTTGAAGAGTGGGCGTGCAAGGCCTACAGGGATGCATCGGACTTAAGGAGCAGATCTTATCGATGCGTCTGTATTGAGACTTTTATTGGATTTTTTACACGGAAATAGGTAAGATAACCTTTGAGGTAAAGACGATTTTATTGTGGGATCCATTTCTTTCGCATAATGTTTTTATTTTTAACTAGCGGGTGGACAAAATTTTTTAATTTTTTTCTATTATTAAATATTTTTCCGTTAGCGCCATCTAGCGTAAGGTAGACGAACTACTTGCGTATACCGCGTTGCTATGGTAACGCACATACAATGGAATAAGAGCGGACAGACAAACAACAAATTTGTGATCTTAGATTATAGATTTATTTCGCCATAATTTGATATGCATTGCCGGTTAGATTAGGTTAGATATTTTTATTATTTATCACCAGCCAGAAGTTATAGAAAGTTATGCTTGTAAATATTATGACATCTACGATTCTTCCCTTAATAAATGGAAGTCGGAGCTTGTTACAGTTTTGGAGTGACGATGGAAATTATAAGTTTAACAATTTAATTTGGAATTTTGAAATTTAAAAACATTTATAATAAAAAGCTAATAATTGTGTAATAATAGATCTATAATAATTAATGTTGTTATGAATATATGTAGATCTGAAATCTAAGTTTTGTCTCTTTGTTTTTTATGATAGGTTTTTGTCAGGCGGAGATTGTGGAGTTGCAGCCTTCCATTGTTTTTATTTTTTTTTTGTGTAATTGATGTTGGTCGCAGATGACCTTAACAACGATACCGGGTTTTGGGACGGCGAAATCCTTAAGTGGACCTCAAGCCGAGAGTAGCGAGCCATCATAGTGGTTTTCTATGAGGCATCTACCATGAGAGAGTCTCCGAACCAGCATAGAGTCACGGCGTTCTTGCCGAAAAGGGAGCATAGGCTGCCTATAGGGCTCGGACCTCGGCTATGGTACGTCGTGTCGTGGGGGTAATTTTTATCTGTTTCTTATTGTTTGACATGTATTTGATGTAAATCTATTTTGTGTTCCTAAGTGAAGAAATAAATAAAACAAGAGGAACCTTTTAAAACTATACGTAGATAAAATTAATTTAAGATCCAGTGCAAACAATTTTGTAGTTTCTTGAAATATATGTGAATGGTAAATGGCACCTGTAACCTGTAAACACACTAGAAGTAATTTCTAGAAGTATAATATTGAGTAACTAAATTTAAATTTAGTACTTTGCTTGATTGCTCGAATTTCACGTGCCGAATGCTGGCTAGACAGACAAACTATTATTAATAAAATGTCCTTACATGTATTGTTTTTCTTAATCATTTCATTTTTAACACGTTTTTCTTAACTTGCTTTCTTGTATGTTTGTTTGTTTGGGTCAAATCTTGCGATCGATTTGTCGACCACTTTCAGACATTCAATTGAGCTGACATTTTTTATATAGCCTTGCTTACGATGACAATACAATATTTTTAAGGTTTAAGACTAAAAAGTGTTAAATAAATTATCATAAAAAATATTTTAAAAAACCACGTTTTTCTCTTGTTACAAATGCACTAAAAAGGGTAAAATAAGTTTTTTTTTCTCTAGGCTATGTGGATCCGTAAATATGTTTAGTTTAAACTAACTGTAAAATTATACAATTAAAAACGTGGGCGTATTTTAAAACGAACCATTCAACATGACTTAAAAGTTCTTCAAAAATTCCCAACTACACCATATCACGCCCCACGTTTTTAATTGTATTATTTTACAGTTAGTTTAAACTAAACATATTTACGGATCCACATAGCCTAGAGAAAAAAAACTTATTTTACCCTTTTTAGTGCATTTGTAACAAGAGAAAAACGTGGTTTTTAAAAATATTTTTTATGATAATTTTTATAATAAAAATCGGAATCATAATAATAATAATCTTTTTTTCAATAAGCCTTATACATATTATACATACTCTCCTCTTACTCCAGTGAACCCAAATCATCCCAGAATGCTAGCAACCTTTTCAGGCTACTGCAGCCTCAAGGAAAGATGCTGGAGAGAAGTTGTGCCCGTTGCTCTACAAGTTACAATACAATGAGTTTATGATAACCCATCCTCTAACCAATTTTTAATTCATTCTTTTTTATATTTTTGTTTATATTTCTGATGATGATTGTGTAATATAATGAATGTTATGTACGCCCTAACTGTGGTGCATATCTGGACAAAAAAACAAAATGTATATTGAAAAACAATGTATTAATTTGTACCATGTGGCAGTACTGATTAAATAAATAAATAAATAACCGATCTTCGCAAAAGATATTTGAGTCTCCGCAAGCTAAAATTCTTATGATAACTTAATTTTCAGAATAATTCCGTTTACAAATTAAACTTATACAGAGAGCATTACCTTAAGGCATTATTTATTTAAAGTCTCACACAGAAATCTTATTAAGATACCTTAAGATACTTTTTTGTTAAAGGAAAAAAATACTTTGTTCTGCGATGATCATTATCCTTGTTAATTAGAAACATATTTTCAATTACTTTGATTTTGCAAAAATATTAATATAATTCTACTACAATTTTGGATATGTTTTTTCAATTCTCTTTGATTCTTCCATAATTAAACGTTATAATTAATTTAAGATATTTTTTTATTTTCTTTATAAACACTAGCGGCCCGCCCCGGCTTCGCACGGGTGGACAAAATTCTTTATTTTTTTTCTATTATTAAATATTTTTCCGTTAGCGCCATCTAGCGGCCGGTAGACGAACTATTTGCGGTTAACGCGTTGCTATGGTAACGTTATTGATGGAAAATGAGCGGGAAAAAAGAGCGGACAGACAAACACACAAACCACTGTGATCTTATATTCTAGATTTATCGGTGGTGAAATAGAATTAGCATGATTTATATAAAGTATGAAAGAAATAACATTTACATACTCGTCACATAAGTATTTGCCCAGTATTTGAAGCCAAGACCGTTACTACAGTGGGCAGTATTACAAGCCATATAGTCATCAGTGTAAAATAAAAGTGGCAACCTAAAACAGTTCCCACAAGAAACCCGATAAGAATTATATATTAACAATTTTGGCTCATTAAAAGAATAAAGCGCATCATATCGACACCCACTGTCTAATCTCCGAAAAAAATTACCGTTGCCATATTCTGAGGAAAAAAAAAACTCGGAACCTCTGTCAGAGAGGTTATCTCTCGCGATATGATCTCGACGGGCGCGATCCGCTCGATACGCAAGCTAAACAATTAGGAGCCATTAGACGGATCGATTCGGTACCGTTTTGTTGGTTAGCATCTACGATGGCCATCACACAGAAGTGTAAGGTTCAGTTCAGTCAGTTCAACTTCAAATTTATTTTTAGAGGATACATTTCGGAGAGTGTGCAGCAGAATTGCACAGCCTTGTTCCGACGTCCCAATTTTTTCATCAGACATCCAGATTTACAAATAGGCGCCATCGTTATATAGTTGATATACCAAAGAGTCGCACTAAGCGTTTTGGGTCCACTTTTGTGATTTGTACCGCTAAAGAGTGGAACTACTGGAATAAAATTTGGAAGTCTTCAAGTCACAAGTGAATAGGTCTTCTGGGCAGGCATGTCACATCCTAGATCGCATTGTCGCTTACCATCAGACGAGATAGCGGTCAAGCGCTTACCCATTCACGATTAAAATAAAATTAGCTGAAACGGCCACGTATTGCTGTGTTATAAATTAAAATAAAACCTTTGTTCTAAGTGCGATCAAATCCAGGTAAATGAAAAAAAAAATCATTAAAATCGGTTGAGCAGTTTTGGAGTTCATCGCGGTCAAACACTGTGACAGGGATTTATCCCAGTTACAAAATTGTTATTAGGTATAATAAAAAAATATAAAAATACATAATCACGTAATAAATGATAATACGAGTATAATTAAATCATCAATTCTCAAGAAATTTCAAAGCCGCATATAATGACAAAAATGGCGATGTTCGTCGTGCCATTGTACTAGTATTAAATTAAATATTCTTTAATTCACCATAATACAACACGGTGTAAATGCAGCCACCGCGAGCCAAAGAGGTTACACAGTTCACGTGTGATGGTATCTATGTATTCTGGTATTTTTAGTACTTCCATCTTGCTGGCATAACGAAGACCGATACTATAGTAGGGATGTCCATGTTCAAAGTAACGGACTCCATCAATGTTCTGTTCCAAACTGCCCCATCCATCATAAGAGGTCTGGTAAGCTGTCAATGTGGATAGTAACATTATATAAAATACTAATAATTAAGACATATTTTTTTACATTTAGAAATATTTAACATTAGGAAATCAAGATATACAAATCACAAATTTAAATCTCTCTATATCATACATATTAAATATTTTAGTTAGTTTAGTTTCATCAAGGTAATTTTATAATATTTTGTCGATTTAAAAAATAATTTTCTATAAGCAATCACTCTTAATAAGTTGAAGTCACTTCTTATGTTATTCTTAGAGGCATCATTTGTATCCTACATCAAAAACTGACATTATCACCTCACGTCAAGAGAGTGTCTCGAAACGCGCGGTTTTATTTGGGGCGCCTCGATCCTATGTTGGGGCGACCGACGCAGCCGCATGTCACTTCGCAACAAGCGAACGCTCTACAAGGTTTGCATTCGACCGGTGATGACCTACGCGTCTCCATTCTTCTCTCATGCAAAGGCATAAGTCCTATACAAATTGCAGGTGGTCCCTAACAACTTCCTACGTAGGGCTTCAAATGCTCCCTGGTATGTCCGCAATGTGGATTTACACAGGGAATTCGAACTGCCTACTCTACAATATTCTATACGTTTTTCCAAAACGTCAGAGAGCCACTCCAATCCTCTACATACCTTCCACTTCCTCAAATCCACTGTCCAGACGACCTAGATCCGTCTTGACGGATCAACCTAACCAGGTATCTTCTGACCTGTTAACCCCCCTAAGAGGCACAGGAATCCGCCAAAAATAGAGTCAATATAGACCTCCCTCTTCTGGGAGCCGGTCGATTTTTTTATGCGCATCCTCACCTAGGTGCGTAGCACTTGCGTCGCCTCAGACGACGGCTTCTGACCCTTCCCAGGTACAAGCCAATCTCAGGTTGTTTTTAGTTTATGTTTTAGTTTATTAGAATAAATAAATTTATTCTCAAACGAATTGGCCTAGATACATTTTACATCTTATTTAATAACCACTCACTAATATAAAACAATTAATGAACATTATATTATTAGAAGAAGAATGAAAACGTAGCGATATTTTTAAATGCATTTATCGATGTAAGCACATCACTATTGAATCGCCAGTTTATAGTTTGAAAGTTCTTTAATATGGTCTGATAAAACTGAAATGGAATGGAACTATCAATAGCTTGATACGTCAAAGATACCTAAAATACCAAGATGGCCGATAGACGCCTCCTACGACACTGTATCTGGTCCATTTATCTGGTTGGAAACAAATAAAATGCAGTTAATGTGTATTCATATTTGACGGAAATAATAGTGTGGGTAACGGACGTTGCGATCATTTGGTGTAACGGTAACTATCCTCCGTTTTGCACTAAAGGTTGTGGGTTCGAGTCCCGGTAGGGGCAGATGTTTGTGTGATGAGTACGAGCATTTGTGCTTGAGTCATGAGTTTATATATATATATATATATTTAATTTTGTCCACCCGTGCGAAGCCGGGACGGAGCGGCCCGTCCCGGCTTCGCACGGGTGGACAAAATTCTTTAAATTTTTTCTATTATTAAATATTGTTCCGTTAGCGCCATCTAGTGTCCGGTAGACGAACTACTTGCCTATGCCGCGTTGCTATGGTAACGCATATACAATGGAGAAAGAGTGGACAGACAAACAACAAATTTGTGATCTTAGATTATAGATTGTAATGACAATATGCTAAAAATTATTTTGGTGTTATTTAATTTAATTTCATAATTTATCAACTCTTATTCTGTTTTTATGCATACTTTTCATTTAATCCTTTACAAAAGCCGTGATCACAGGATGACTAAGACAATAGTCATCATATATGTTCTACTAGCTTCACAATTTTTATCGGGCATTATAATATTATTGTTTAGGTATAATATCACCAAGTAGCATTTCATGATTCGCCAAAAAGAACCTTACAATGCTTGTTAACAGGATTGAGTTCGGATTAAATTTTATTTTTAAACGGAATATGAATTATAAAATTACTAATTATCGTTGTTAAACACGACGTCCGTCCACTTCGCCGATGATGTTATTAAAAACCGTATAAACAAATGAAATTTGCATCCGCACAGTCGAAATTTATTATTCAATTCGTCGTGCGAAATCAATTTCAGTTTGGGCTGATATAATTTTTATGATCCACCGGCCCTCCATTACGGAAATATATCTGTCAATATAAAGCTTTGTACACACTAAACGTATATTGTAATAGTAATATTTGCACACACATTTTTTATCTACGACCACACTTTATTGGTTGCTAATCCTACCTGTGCACCATGCGCTTCTTAACATCTTTTATAATGCTTACAGCAAAGAAGTAGAACTCCCTCCCTGCGTCTGTATTTCCAAATACTAAAAACCCGTCCATTTTAAAAGCCAGGGTGAATAGGCACCTTCTGGGTTAGGTCGTAACATCGAGGATCCTGTCTTGGCCCCTGGCCATTGGGATCAAGACAGTACTCATTCAAAATAAATAATAAAAAATAAATAATCAATAGCACACCACGTTTTCGAAACTCGCCGTTGACGCGCGCCCGTATCGAAATAAACGCGATATTCACGCAGCTGGATTATGATTTTTTGTAAGTGTTCAAAGTTTAACTTTGACTACCTGCATAAATTCAGTCTCGCGTTTGAATCGGTATCGGTATCGATATTTGACTGATAAAAACACATTAGATATACAACAAATTTCTCTGTAGAATAAAAAAAAGCATGTGTGTGCAAAGCAATTCACACGTGATAGTAGGGAAACCTTCAAAAATACTGCGTACACGTATACAAAATACCACGGTTGTTGTGATGATGCCTTCTCTCAAGCTTTGTACTACGCATGCGCACACAAATATGAATTAACACACGTACATTATGCTACCTATCTCATTTTCTGCTACGTTACATCTTATGAATTTATATATCTGTTGTTTTTTCGTTTCATCGACTTACGAAATTACAACGACGCTAAAGAAGTTTTCACTTAAAAAACGCGCACTGATGCGCTTTTTAACCGACTCCAAAAAAGGAGGAGGTTCTCAATTCGGCTGTATTTTTTCTAAATCGCTCTGTCACGCTCTGTCACGTTGACAGAGCGTTAAAAAAAAGTTTACCGTGGATTTTAGTGCAACTTAACTATGTGGCTAGCGCGATATAGGTGCGTCTTTGTTGGTATGTTACAATTAACAAATAGATAATGCACAACTGGTGCATTCAGTGTTAAATTTTGTAATTTGTACAAAGGAACATCTTGCGTAGAATAACTTTGTTATATCGAAACTATTTGGATACGTAAGTTGTTGTTATCAATAGACGTATGAACGAAAGGAGATTGACAAAATAATTTTATTAGGCAAATGTGCATAGGCACCTCGGTAAAGGCAGAACAAGGCGAACTTTCAGGAACCAAATAGAATATGTCCTGAAAAAAGGTCAGGTCAAAAGTACCTTTAACCGACGGAGCTGGTCGTCCTATGAAAGGTCCGATGAGAGTTGAAGAAGCAAAAGATATATTTCAAGATCGTGAAACCTATTTGTAGTCTACCAACTAGGTCCCATTAAGTGCTATTTTTATATTGTTCTAGACTGATTTCGGATATTTTTTGAATATATTTTGAAAGTCGATGAAACGAAAAAGCGACAGTAAAAAGAGACAGACACATAAATTCATAAGATTTAACGTAGGAGAAAATAAGATAGGAAGCATTATACAGTGTCTCTTATGTTCGTGGTTCTCTTTGTGCTCTGCTTCGTACCCCCTCCACTCGTGTTTACCAAGGCATAGTGGGAGTTTGCTTGGGCCTCAGCGTTGTACGTGTGTTAATACAAAAAAGTTTTGGTTTTGTTTTCAAATGAAATTAACATGAAGTAAGCCTATTCACTATAACAGCTAACTTCATGGTGTCACTTTTTCGTTGCATGCTGCGTGCACAACTTCCGTTATATGAAAAATTTCATCCTCAATGCGTCAAAAGAAGTATAACTCCAAAAATATTTTGACTCAATCGTGTTTTTCTATTGATACTCAAAACACGTACCTCGTCTTGTAATAAATTAAGTTACATACACTAGTGTGTAAACACCTTTATGCACCTTATTGAAAAAAAACACGTCTGTTGTGTCGGCCATGACTTATGTTGATTGTAAAGTGCAAGTTGGTAATAAAAATCTGGACGCACACTCATATTTCTGCACTGCGAGTGAAATAATGACATTTGCTTATGTTCTTCGTTCGGAAACATTCAAATATTGCCACATGTGTATAATAATAATATTTGCTACATTCACACCAATTATTCTAGCCAAAAGTAACTACTGTAAGGCGTGTGTTATGGATGCTAGGGTAACGGATAGACATACATATATGATAAATAGATATGTTATATATATATTTATAGAAATATATGTAAATACCTATGAGACAGGTACGAATGCCGTACTCATCACAAACATCTGCTCTTTCCGAGATAAGAACCCAGGGCCGTCGTTGCGAACAGTTGCACCAAACGGTCGTATACGCGGAAGGGAAACCGCGAATAATATCAATGTTATAATAGTTACTTCTAAATGAAATCTTCGTAGTTCCAGATTATGTTCAATGTAAATTAAAGTTTTTAATCAATTAACAGAACAACTAAAAGCTGAGACCAATATAAGTAAGTTTACCAAAAAACTTAATTTTAAAATGTTAATTTTTAATTGAGGGATATTTTAAATGAAATGTTTGCATTCTTCCCTCTGTAGATGTGCCTGTTTCAAAATAATTTAAACCTGTCTTACAATCGGTGTGTGGGTGTGTGTTTGTGTGGGCGTATGTATGTGTGTGTATGTATTTTTGCATCTAGAACTGCAATAACTGTTCTATGTCATCATAGGATTAACAATGCCAGCTAAAATAGGTAATTTTTACATATCCGTAAGTTGTATTAATTAGTTTCCCCAAAAATGAGGGGGAGGGAGGGTTTTTAGCCTTAATGGTGCTTAGCCTTTAATTCTGTAACATTGAAGATCTCAGGAAGGTTGGGACGCTTAGGTTTGGAGGATCTTTTCTACTTTGCTGTATACCGTACATTGCTGTACATTTTTTACAATTTTTGTCTGTCTGTTTGTTCCGGCTAATCTCTGGCTGGACCGATTTTGACGGGACTTTTATTGGCAGGTAGCTGAGTAATAAGGAGTAACTTGGGCTATTTTTATTATGGAAAAATTATTTTATTTTAGAAAAATAAAGCAATGTTCCACGCGGACAGAGTCGCGGGCGGCCACTAGTCATACATATAATATAGACATTTGTTATATCTGCCTATACGCCTGCTTCACGTAGGCGTATAGGCAGATATAACAAATGTCCACTTCTAAAGTGATCTTGACATACATCGGTCGCTTCTTGAACTCTCTTCAGACCTTTCATACAAGTTCGTAGGATAAGGGCACTTTTGATCTGGCCTTTTAGGACATCTTTTATTTGGACCCTGATATTACCAATGTGATAATGTCCTCATAAATGGACAATAAGCCTCAATAAATAAATATTAGACTACACCAGGACTTTTTGGGAGCGGGAAGCGTCACGTTGGTGGTTTTGTTTCTCCTGTTAAAATTTGTGTTGTTGTGGATATTAGTGCGTAATGATGGTAACCACTAAGTGTTTGTGAACATACAATAGTGTTGGCAAGTGTAACAAAGCAGCGGAAGTTGTCTGTTCTTGCTTTCTCGAGAAGTCCACGGGGAGGTTTTAGTAAAACCTCACACATTTTCTGAAACCTAGGGGAAAACATATTTTATTGTTCCTTCATCATCAAATTAAGAAAAGAAATAAGTCAAGAACTGGCAATTATACTTACTTGACACTGGTTAAATGCACTAATTGTGTAAGCTATATATGAAGAAACAAAATAGACTACACCAAAATTTTGTTCTGAACTCAATTCAAGTGGCTAAACCAAAATAACACAAACGTTGCTACTTTGCACAGTTATCGATAAAAACATCTTTAAATTCTAACTCTACCTAACAAGTCTCCTTGGTGTGGATTATATCAGAAATATAACGTTATGTGAAATACTCTTAAAATCAAATTATTTTTGCAATGGGGTGGAAGTCGTGTGGCGAAATAAAAAGCTGCGACTACGGTGTAGTCAAATTTTATCGATTTTGTATCTATAAGTGACGACTGACGAAGTTTAATTGGGCGCGGAATATAGAAAAGACCCCAAAATTGTGTAAAATCTGAACAGGAGTACCTACTACTCTTGAACTTCACCACCAAATATAAATATAATTCAAATCAGTTGCACTGAGCAATTAATAATGTTTTTTTTGCGCCCGATTTGAGGGTCGAGCTCCTTTCCTCTGGATACAGATGGAGAGTTATGTAAGACTTTAACTGACTTAATACCACCTGAAAGTGTCATTAGTCTGGTAAGGCTATATAGGCTTAATAGAAGTGATCGTCCCAGAGGGCCAGGGCAACATAAAACGACGATGCTTTTTTGCGCCCCAGACAACTTGAGCACACTCTGGACTCAGGGGAGGAAGACGGTGAATCTTTATGGATACTGCACCCGGCTTCAAAGTTATGTCAGGACTCTACTGACTAAACGCCACCTGAGCTTAACTTGTACCCGGGAAGGGTCAGCTGAAAGTTGATGGGGTTGATCTGGATGGATTTTGGTTTTCTGGAGAGTGGATTCGAGGAAGTGGAAGGGTTGTATTCGGATGCGCTCCGAAAGAATGGGTTAGAATGGCTCTTTGCCATTCTCTCTAGTGAATTGTTGGATGGTAGGGAGTAAGTAAGTAAGTAAGTGTCTGTGTAATTCCGGATTGCGGACATACCAGGAAGCGTTTGAAGCCCTGCGTAAGGTGTATTTGACGACGGTAAACCACACGTACTTATGTGAATGTAAAAACAAAAGTCGTGAACGATTTAGTATAGTGCCATCTAGTAACAACTTTAGGAACTAACAACGTATGGTATATTGAAACGTTCAATTCCATAGGAAGTGTTAAGCGTAAATAAAATTATGTCGTGTTACACTTTTCGGCCAATTTTGCGGTTTCATTCATTGTATTCTACAATTCGCTTAATGTAAACACTACCGCGGTTGCATTTAAATCCCCCGCAAATTATTTTAAATATTTAAAACGTCCATTTTGTTTACCGATGCGATCTACGTGTTCATAGCAAGAGTCTATTTAAAAACGAACCATTTACCAGCGGCTTCATTCGCGTTGATGTAGACTACCGATTACAATTATATTTCTATCCCTCTGGAACAGTACTTTTTTCTAGATAAAAGGTACCCTATGTACTTTTCTGTACCCCTGGCAAAGTGTATGCAAAATTTCATGATGATTGAGTAGTTAAGCTTTTTAATGAGCTATGAGCTCCACATTTGGTAGAATGTTAACCGATATAAATCTTCGGTCAGTTGGTATAGTAAAAAATATCTCTATAAATTATGTTTTTTGGGATCATACGACACAAATTCCAATATATATAAAATATATTTTTTGTACATTGTTTTTACCCAAGTAGCTAAAGCTCTTGTGTTAACGACAGTGCTAAAACACCAAGACCAATATAGAATTATTTGTTTTCTACATTGACAAGACCAGGTATCGAAGCCAGGAACTTGGGAGTGACGTTCGCTACAATGATAACCGGTATGTGAGCTACTCGACCATAAAGGTCGGAAGATCCAATCTCGGGTGAGATATAAAATTTAAAATTAGAATTGGTTTATCTCTAATTAATTTCCAAATTCAAAATACGAACATATCATCAATGTGATTTTAACATAATTTTTTTTTTATTATTTTAATATATAAATACTTTTTGCTATGGCCTTTGACCCCTCTTAGCAATTTTAAAAATAGAACATTAATAAAGAGTTTAACACACGTTACAGTCGAGTTCACTTCAGACTCATCAACATTAAACGCATGAAACCTGTTCGATATTTAAATAAACGTCAGCAGGGGTGACAATCAAATCAAATTAGGCGAAACTGTCCGTGAGTGCGAGCGTATAAATTGTGTTGTAATTGCGCCCATTACGCCCGTGTCCGGGGCAACCCTGTAATTACACTGTCCGAGTGTCTGTTATCGCATCAGATGTTTACGATAAAAAAAAACTACAAACTGTTTTAAACTCTGACATAGGCGCTTAATTTGCCGCATGGTAATAGAAGATCGTGAGGTGAGAATTTCATAATTTGTTTTAGCGTTCTACTTTGAGTCATAATTGTACGGCGCAACCTCAATGCAACATTGAAAAGAGAATTTTAAATAATGATTTTTTAGTGCAATCTCTTTTAGTTTGCTATTAATAAATAAAGAGGTTTGCGCGTGTCTGGCTTGTGATTACGAAAGTGAAGCATAATGCCCAGAGGTTGGTTATCGGATGGGTGACTTAAAAATCTAGTCATCTATCTATCCAGTTGGACTAGTAAGACCTTGATAGATCCGTTATTTCTTTTCAATTGTTTCTTAATCTGAGGATTTACAAGAATAAGAAATAAAAATAATCTATTTTGCTAGAAACATGGTTCCAGAGTTGTCTTTATTATTATATTTACCAACATGTTTCGCTGCACATACAGCATGCAAAATTATGAAAAAAAAATTGAATGATTAATAGATAATAAATATAACATATTAATATTCAATAAGACAAGAAAATAAGTCAGAATTACAAAAGAAAAAAAATACAAAAGATTCTAATCGCATGTCATCTATACATATAAATATAATTTGAGTGTCTGTTTGTAATATTGAAATAACCGTTTTTTACTACATGTATATATATACGGTACATACACCAAAATAATTTTTTTTACAATTTTTGTCTATCTGTCTGTCTGTTTGTTCCGGCTAATCTCTGAAATGGCTGGACCAATTTTGACGGGACTTTTATTGCCAGGTAGCTGATGTAATAAGGAGTATCTGAGGCTACTTTTATTTAAGAAAAATTCTTTTATAATAACTGAGCCACGACAACGTGTGGCCGGGTCAGCTAGTTAAATAATATAATACAAGTACACAACGCTAGATAAAAAAGAAACGGCTCCGATATTATTACTGTTCTCAGCACTTAATTAATAGATATTTAAGAAATTGTTACTAGATCAAATTAGTGACACCTGAAACGAGTAGCATTTTTTAGGATTAGTAACAAAACTTTGAGGGGAAATTTTCCATTAAACACTCCACATCAAATTATTTGTGTATTCAAATATTTACTCGCTTAGGAATGATTAACAAATTCGAAATCGGCTCTACGAAAACATTGCGAGGTACAACGATTTGATGAACAAAACAATCAATTAACATTAATGCATGCAATGCAATGCAAAACTAATCATCAAACATCATTTTGTATGTTTATATGTCAACTAAATCATTTAAACTTCATATAGCTCATATATACTCGCATTCGAGAGACCAAATACATGTGCAAACCCGAAAACGGGCATAACATTTGCATTTTGAGCTTTAAACCAACGCAATAAAAGCGAATGTGGGAGATAATGTTTTTATGCCTTTGTTACTGTCAATAATGGAATTAAAGTGCCGTTTTAATATTTACATTGCAGTGTTGCAATTGTGATAATGAGATGATGGACTCGGTTGTATTGTGTACGGGTACCTTAATGTTTTTATTTTCACTTTTAACCTCCTTTTCGTAATAAAGATATTTTAGTGTAATTAGCGTGGCGTTTATTTAACCCTTAACTGTTATAACGTTATAGCTGGGTGAAAAATGAACTTTGAACACGCTTAAAGCGCTTAATAATAGCAGAACTATAGTGTTGGTTAGCTGATTGATACATATCATACTTTAGTATAGATTATATTTGTAATGCTGCAGCAATTGTATGTAAATTGATTTTTACAGTTATTTATTTATTTAATTATTTTAGATGATCAATTCTTCTATTAAAGTAATTAGTTTTCTCTCATTTGTTAGAGATGTAAAATAGTTAAAACCCACATTGATTGGTGGAACGATACTAGCTTATAGTACTAGTTAAAATACGTTTCTAAACGATGCGTTCGCCAGCGTCTCGGTAGCTCTGCGGTCAGAGCACTCGCCCGGATAGCTAAAGGTCGTGGGTTTGAATCCCACCAAAGGGTTCGGAGGCGTAGTTGTTTTTAAAACGCGTATTTAATATCTTATAGAAATATTGCATTGTGAATGCAAAAAATTCAATAAAGGCATAAAAATAATTGTATAATAAATTTATAATTTTTAAAGGTTTTTAATGTGTAGTAGAAAAGAGAGATTTTTGTTTTGTTTGTTTCTTTTTTGTAATTTAATTTATTTTATCAGTTTTAAGTTCGTAATAATACCGTAATGTAATTACAGGGCTTATGTGTATGTACTAAAATGTTGAATAAGAGACACTAAATATTCTATCCCATTCTAAATAACAAGCTTCAAGTCCAAACGATAAACTTTGTTTGTCAAGAACCGATGCAGTATACAGGGTAGTGGCTGCCATTTTAGCATGAAACGCAACATCATTTAATTTACTCCTAATTACTGGCTGCGAGCTGTTTCGCGTAACACGAATGTACAATACTGTAAGCCATATGGATACGATTTTGAAATGCTGACAATTTTCCTAGTACTAATAAGAAATATTTGTATTAGGAAATTTACAAATAAAACTATATAAATTAAAAAAGCATGTGTGCAATTCACATGTGGTAGAAGTGAAACCTTTAAAAATAATACGTACACGTAAACAAAATACCACGGTTGTTGTGATGCCTTTTCTGAAGCTTTTTACTATGCATGCGCACACAAACACGTATTTACACACGTACATAATGCTTCCTATCTCATTTTCTCCTACGTTAAATGTTATGAATTTATGTCTTTGTCTCTTTTTACTGTCGCTTTTTCGTTTCATCGACTTTCAAATCAAAACGACGCTAAAGAAGTTTTCAGATTAAAAATACTTTTAACTCTGACTTAGGTCCATATACGGAAAAAAAAATATTATATCATAAAAAACGTTAAAATATGAAATAAATAGTTGAAAATAAACTTTCATTCATAAAATAAAAAAAAGAAGTAAATATGTTAGTAACAATTTTCCTAGCAAGTATGTTAGTAAATCTATAATTAAACAACATCGCAATCCGAAGATTCACATACTTGCACGCAAAACTACTACTAATACTTATTCTTATACTAATAGGAATGTTAGTAGGTAGGTATTAGGAAAATTACTAATTGCTAAATGTCAATAAAATTTAAATAATTTATTGAAAATAACAACAATTGCAATGAATAATAGAATTGTTTCAATGAATATGTATAATTTAGAAATCAAAAATTATATTGTATTATAGTTTTTAATACAAAAAAAATATTAGAAAAGAACTTTAGGGAAAAGAGCCATAAATATATGTCCCATGAGTCACCATTATGACCCAGTGCCTCAGAGTCCTGTTTACTCTGAGCCCAGTGCGGATTTGTAGATGTTAACGACGTTGTAACCGGGACGAAAACGGCTTAATGTGTCTCCGAGCACCAGAGAACTCGGAGTAACAAATTTCAGATTACCCATTGATAATTATTGCAAAATATGTTTTATTAACGTAATCATTAGATCGAGTGCATCAAGCGTTACGCTTAATAATAATTTTTAACACTACACTACAATAAAATAAAAAACGTGCGTGTACTTATGTACGCGCAACTGAAGTTATACTTTTTTAAAATGAAATACCTCGAAGTTAGCCTATTCACTTTAACAACGAACTTCATGGTGCCCCTTTTTTGTTGCATGCTGTGTGAACAACTTACGTTTCATGAAAAATTAAATCCTTAATTCGCCAAAAAAAGTATAACTCCAATAAAAAATTACAGAAACCATTTTCACATTGTAAAGTTAATATCAAATCTATTTGAAAATAATACAAAATAAACCGGACAAGTGCGAGTCGGACTCGCGCACCGATGGTTCCGTACAAACCTGTAGGTTTATAAGTAAAAGTCAATTATTAAAAATATTTTTTTTGTGTTATGTAACAAAAAATTTACGATTTTCGCAAGGTTTCCTTTATCTGTGCTATAAGACGTTGCTTCGTACTATATTTCAAGATTCGGTGTTCACGGAAAGTACCTTGTAGGTTTTGATTCCCTTGCGAGTGTTAAAAATTTGCGGCATAAACGGCTGTATCTTTTGATTACATTGGCTTAGAATTTTGATAATTTCACTTCTTCTTCAATTTTCATCAGTTTTAAAGGGACAGTAGACCTGAGTATTTGATATAAATTCCAGCTTGATACCTCCACGCGTTCCTGAGAAAAAGGGTCTTTACAAACAGACAGACGGACGGATGGACAACAAATTGATCTTATAAGCGTTCCGTTTTTTCCTTTCGAGGTACGGAACCCTAAAACTCCTCCATTTCATATAAATAAAAAAGAGCCGTAATATGTAGTATTATACAGTACTGTGTTCTTGTATTAGTAATTCAAACCTAACCACTTAGGGAAATAGAATCAAAGTGCTTTAATTATGCTCCTAGTGTTCAGAGGCCTCAACCATATGGCTATACGGTTAGCTATACGAAAATACCACATCAATATTGTTTCCCTAATCGCTGTGACCAACACAGCATTAGCGAGCGGTAGGACGCACTATCGGTTTAACTGAGTTAATTACTGCGTGGATTGAAACGTCCAATGCGTTGTGTGTAGTGACGACAAGTGACTTGAAGGTATAGTTGAAAGCTTCGATATATGAGGTATAATCTCTATTGAGAAAGATTGGAAATCCACCGTTAGTTATATTTTTATTTGTATGTGAATAGGTACCCTCTGGGTTAGCTCGTTCCAATGAGGATCCTCCAACCAACCAGCCAACCAACCAACCAACCGACCAACCCATTCAAAATAAAACAAAATAAAAAAATGTACAGTTTTTTGTAGCAGTCACTTGTAACATGATAGGTTGAAAAAAATAAACGCTTTTATGGTAAACCGAGCCATTGTCACGTTTCACCTGTCCCGAGCGTGCAAGCTAGAGCGCGGAACAAGCGATAGAGACACGATCGGCCTAAGCATTCTCTTTCCGACGCATCTATCTCTCTTCCACTCCATGGGCCGATGCGTCCGAGTAAAAGAGAGACAGCGGCAGCACACAACCTACATGTGAACTGTTTTGTCAACTAATTGTAAAGAGAAGTGAAAAGTTAATGTGGTTGTTTATTACAACAATAATTTCGGCAAAAAAGGTAACTCGTAATTCTTACACTTTTAGGATTTGATTAGCGATATAATCTCATATATTTGTTCTTTGATTATTAAAAAAAGTAGCATCGGTCGGCAAGTGCAGTAATAATAGGTTATGTTACTATTTTGACTAAAAATGTATGTAAATTAAATTAAATGTAAATTATTATGACTCATATAACCAATCGTATAAAAAGGCACTAGCTTTTATTTAGTATTTTAATTGACTCCTTCTTCGTATTATACAGAATAATGATAATTAAGTGATATTAATTAAATTCATAAAAGTATGCAATTTTTTATCAATGTCTTCTTATGACGTTATCCCGTAAAAATATCGTCCGTAAACCGACTTTACAGACAACCAATTTTTTAAGTTTATTTATTCATTTATTAACATGTTACTTTACTACTTTTATTTCGAAATGCAGAGTTGATGTAAAAAGAATGTTGTAGAATGTACCCCACGCTTTTCTTACAGTGACATTAATTTCTCATTAATGACTTAATTATTATATTAAAATTCATTTTTTACTTTTTACCATTTAAGCGTGAACTTTTTTGGAATTCATATCACTTATTAGAATATTTCAGAGCTTCGTATTACGAATTTTATTTTGGAATTTCGCCGATATTTCTCTGATGAAATAAAAAAAATCTTTTCAAATAATTATATTGCCATCGGTCTCTAATAATGGTGGCGTTAGGAGAATCCGTTACAAACATACAGGTGCTGTTAATAAAGGTGTCTTAAAAAGTGTGTGTAGAAATTTATATATCTTTTAATTCACCTAAAAACAGCTATATCATATTTAGTATTCGTGCAACAAAACTAATATCTTATAATTTACATTAAAACTCAGAATGTAACGGATCGGCGACGGGCAGTTTGCCAATGGCAACACCACCAAAATATTAAAAGCTACTACTATTCTGGTTACAATATAACTGACCGAAGCACGACTATTTATTTTTGCATCATTAAAGCAGCTTTATATTCACATATAAAGGTTTTTAGGTTAGTTCAGTAGATTTTTTCTAGTATTTTTATCTTAAAATAATTTATAGAAAAATACTAGAAAAAGTCGACCCCGCTCACAAAAGAGTTCTTAGGCGGGAATTGAACCCGCAATCTTTGGATGTCCAGTCCAAAGCTCTCCTAATTGAGCTACCGAGCCTTATGAACACCTGGCGAAATTTTCTAGTACCTTTCCAATTTTTACGCTGTAGGTCAGCATTGTCTTATCAATGAGAGGAACATCCTCTCGTACTCGAAAGAAACATTTTTACAAATGTTTGGACAATCAATTAAGATGAAACAGCCGATTAGTTTTTACGGTTCTCATATATTTTGGCATTTTTTAATCCTATTTTATATGATTAATGATTTTAACAGAAAAATACTAGAAATATATCGACTCGGCTTACAAGTCAATAATTAGGTTGGGTTTTCATATTGTATTACTCTAAATTTTACATTCAAGGACTAGAAAAACTTGTGGCACTCTAGGAAACGTCTGAGTAAAAGGAGAGATGCATTATGTCTTTACTAACGTTGATTATTTATTTTATATAAAATTGTTTGTATATGGTTATCTCAAGTATATACAAACAATTAACATATTTATAATCGACTTAAACCGGACCCCTGATAATTTTTTGAAAAAAATGTTAAGGTATTGGTATTCCAAAATAAAAGACACATTTCTAAAAGTACCATTTTTACCATTCTAGAGAAAGAGTATTATATTCCACAAGGATAAGCTTAATCTTTTGGGAAGATATTAAATTTTATTTCAATTTATTTTTATATCCAAATAAGGATAAATATTTCTTTTCCAGATTAGAAGTTTCCATTCGGCCAACGAAAAGAGTCTAAATAATACCTTTCACATCTTTATCGCAACCTACAATGTGAGGCAAAATAACAAGACATCACTTCGCATCTTGTCCTAAATAGGATATAGCACCGACAAGAACTCTGATAAAAATCCGCAAACAAATCACATAGAGAGAGCAAACTCGAGAGCCTAGACGCTCGGCGCAATCACAACAAGAAAACCGCATTACACTTTCATAAAAATGACGCTATCACAAGACCGTCCCTCCGACAAGGTGTTGGGGGCACAAATAATTTATTACCTTCCACGGCCACAGACAACATAAGCTGCGAGAAAAATAAGCAAACTACCCACTTAAAAAGACGTAACAGTCTCCCAAGACCGCGAACTAGCGAAAGGAAACCTTCGCGCCAAGAAGCAAATTCAAAAATCAACCATTCCGTTGCCGCAGTAGGGACTTTTTCACCCCGCACGCAGCATAGTTTCCTACAAAGGGGTATAAATTTCGAGCGCAAGGAGGAGGGAGTGTCGCGTCGACCTTATTTAATTTCATAATAAATTGCAATAATTGCATTAGCCGGGCCAGCGCAGAAATAAATCAGGCGATACGGACGAGACGCTCAGACGGAGTTTGCCGTCAAGTGGTAAAAATGACAGGCTATTGCCTTGTGATTTATGTCCGTGCGTCGCCCTTAGCGAGATACAAAAGTGCCGTCCAACCGGTGATTCTATCAACAAACTCCTGTTTTACGTAGAATAATCTCATTCTCGTGTTTACTGGAGTTACTAACAAGTTCATTAAATTTGATATAGCACGAATTAGATCCACAAAGCAAAGAGCTCGCACGATGCTGAAATTGACTTTAAGACCCTATATTATCTTCGGGTAAAATTGTATCCAATCAGCATTAAATTACAGAGGCGGCAGCTAACACCATAATTAGGTCTATACATCAGCGACTGACAGTATTGTCTGTCTCTGTTATCGGTCAGAAAGACCCCGGACTTATGAAGATTCGATTAAGCCAACGGGAGATTAAACCGACCTCGATTACGAGCGTACATGGAAAAACAATTAAGGAAAATACTGAACAATGACAGACTATAAAGTTTGTCTTTGTTTTCTGTATCTTAACGGCTTGCGGTGGGCGGGCCCGCGGGACCGGTGAGGGTGCGATTCTAGCAAACGCGATATTTTGAGGGTTGAAAGTTGTGAGCTGTCGTGAATTTATTGTTTTTAGATAAGCCGTGGATTAGTGCAAGGGTAACAGTGTTAATGGCAGTCTGTCATTCGGATTCGGTGACGGATGGGCCTTTGGAATGGTTGTTGGACATGACGAAACAATTTGTTGTTAAATCCGGTCTCGTTACAGTTATATCTATAATGCGTTTCCGGTGGAGTCGTTAAGCACAGTGAGGCGTTTGTTGGCAACTGGTATGTGTACCCCGGCCAAGTCATAACATGAATTTATCAAATTTCATTTTTAATAATATTTTACTGAACGAGTACATTCAATCCTGTCGGGATTGTGAATGTACAAAATTTGTATTGTTAAGTCACTCCCATTTACAAGATTACAATGTAATGAAATAAGGAGAATATATGAATATATACATACATATTCGTAAGTTACGAGTTTGATAAACATAATAGTTTATTACGTTTTGCAAGTCACATTAAACTTTCCCTCCTTTCTCTTATGAGTTATATTTGTTTCTCACATTTTTACACTTCCGTGCCTATTGTACATTTAAATAAATCTTCTTTTACCGGATCCACGATTCCTTTATTTATTTTTTCTAAATCCTGACTTTTCGATTTTTTAAAAGAAGCCATGATCACAGGATGAGCTGCTAATATTTTAATGGGGCACGTTTCTAACTAAACTGCGACTTTGAGATCCTAAATCAAACAAAAACACACTGCGAGACCTAGTGATGTAGTGAGCCCTTTATCTAAATAATAAATATAAGATGGAGGTCGTTCCCCTGTCTGAGTTTCTTTCGCCAATTCTTCTCGGAAGAACTGAACAGAACTTAACAGATGTAACGATATATATAATATAATGCATTGTCATCAAAAATTATCCACAAAAAAGGGTTAAAAAAAATGAAGTAATTTTATTAACAGCACACGCAGTAGTTGAAGTTAAATCCAGTTTTTACTGATGTGTATCGCAAGGCGAAGTTCATTCTAGAGAGCTGACTGTGTAATTGTAGATTAGTACAACTGGTAGGCTTAGAGAACAATCTAAAATTGCTAGATACTTGAAGCGAAATATACCAAAGTATAAGGAAACAGGACGCACATAGAAAGAAAATTAGGTACAGACGACAGAAAACTATACTACCCTAAAATGGCAAATATCCTCGATCGAATTTCAACTTTAAGTCCAATAGCTAAAGTTCATAGTATCAACTGGATGAGGCACGTAAGTAAGTAATGTTTAATTCCACATAAAAAGCTCATTAACAAATAGATATAACTACAGCTAAATTATGCTATTGCCACAGTTATAATAGTAATATGGTTCTCATACATTTGATTACAACAAAGTCAACAAATATCTTTTTTAATTAACTATATTTAAATATGTATTTCAGTGACATATAGAGCATAAAAGACAAATATAAAAAGCAACATAAAGCTGTATTTTAAGTAAATTTTGATTATGGCGGTATTTTGGAAATTTACTTAACTATGACTATAATATTACCAGGTCTCAAAACGTTTAGAGTAAGCCCACAAACACCCATATTGCTTTTTATGTCAAAAACAAAACTTCACCAACTACAAATTTACAAACGCGTTAAACTACCCAAAGAACATCGACAAACATAACCCTTTAGCCGTTTCAATACTTCGTCCTGTCGCAGTGTTGACTCGATCTGGTCTAAACAGCCCACGGCTCTTCAAACACCAAATTATGAATTATTAACCTGGTTGTCAAGTAAATATTCGTCGACCTCACTTCAGGCTTACTACTAATATAATATGTTCAACAGAGGCCACTGGAAACCTTTGTAGGGGTGGCAATGTTTAGATAGTTTATTTTGTGTATTTTATTCATTATGTGATGTTTGGACATGGAAAAATGGCTGACCCGTAATTGTTAACTTAACCTTTTGTCTGTAGTTAAGTTGGGTAGGGTAGGTACTTACAGTTCCCCACTGAATTCCCATAATATGGTAATGTCGCAACGTGACAACTGGATTTGGTGGGAGTAGAGGGTACATTCCAAAGGATTTTCTTTTTTTAATGGGTTCGCTCTCAATTCCAATCAATCCCGTGGGCCAAGACAGGATATACGATGAACGAGTAACCAAGAAGGTGCCTATTCGCCCTGGCTTTAAAAACCGGATGGGTTATAAGTATTCGGAAATACAGACGCAGGGAAGGAGTTCCACTGCTTTGCTGTGCGCATAAGAAGCGCTTGGTGCGATAGGTAGGAATTGCTACCAATAAAGGGTTGTAGCCCGCAGTGCGTCTGGATGTCGAATGGAAGAAGTGTGATGGCGGTTTGAGAATATGCAGCTCCTGAGTACACTTTCCAAAATACAATCTGAAGAAGACCGTACAGGCAACTTTGCGGCGATGAGCTAAGGTGTAAAGCTTGCCTGTGTCTGTGCTTTGGCAGAGGGAATCCTACAAAGCTGGCAACCCATAGTAAACAAAACGAATTTCTATTTTTACTTGATCAGCTGATCGGTCATTTTGTATGGGGAGTCCATTTTTTTACCATTTCTTTTTATGTGATTGAAGTGATCGAAGGTGCTCGGCGCCTCCAAGGTTCACGGCGCCCGTGTGCAACACCTAGCCTGCACCATAGAAAAAGACGCCTCTGAATCCATAAATGATTTCCCCTGGGTTTTAAAACAAAAAAGGTTCTTGAATCACAAAGGCTGACTTCTTCCTACCTTAAGGGCCTGCAGGAATGGGTGCGGGAGACTTTATACCCTGAATTACACTAGTCTTCTCGTTTGGATATCCCGTCTGCTCTGGGACATTTTTATGTTTCTGATGGGACAGGCACTGGTGGGATTAGTGACAGATGGAGCAACGTTGGTTTTTACTGTTAGCAACTACACTGGAATACCTAATTGTTAACATTTAAATTGTTTAAGATTGATCCATTAAAAGTTGTTAAACGATGACTCTCGTACGGCCGCCATCTTGTTGTTTACGTTTGCTTTGAGAGTATATAAATGGCGCAACAGCCGTCCGAGCGTCATTCGTTGTGTGAACGTCGCCTTGAGCACATCGTGAAGGTATGTTACTCTTTGTATATAAATATTCTGGTGAGCATTGTAAGTCTTACTTAGTTGATGTTAAAGATTTAAAGTTATTTACATGATGAGATATTGTATTGGAATTATAAGTTAAATTTAGAGTGCAGGTTTTAATTATCCCGAATAGATCCATTAAAATACATAATTCATTATTTTTACTTCACATCCTAGCAAGTCTGTGTATAGGGTCGTTAACATATCAGAAGCGGGATCAACTTCAAGCCAACGTAAAAAGAAAAAACCGTCTATTTTTTTTAAAGGTAGTTTATAATAGAAACATAATGAATTTGATCAACGTCACGTACAAAGTAAAGGTATAGACAATCTTCGCTAAATCTCTGAGACGAGCGTGATTGAATAGGAGTATCAATATTGCTAGTTTTTATCATGATTTATTTCCTAAATTTCATTAGCAGCATGAAGCTTATTGTTAATAACTGAAATTGCATTATTGACACATTGATGTTACTGGTGATATTAATGAAAGGTTTATGCAAACAATTGCACAGTGTAAAATTGTAATAATACTGACAATAAGTACAAGTCAACTTTTATTAAACCTTGCGCATTAAGACGCCATCTAGTTAAATATTATGGAACCTTCATTAATTATCAAAATATTAAAGCTGCTGTTACGTTCAGCGTGCCAAAAGCACATTTATTGTTTTGTGAAATGTAAAACATTTTAAACCCTCTGGGTTAACAGATTGCGCAAATATGAATGATATTATCTTCAACAAAAAAGTTTTTGAGGTTAAAAAAAAGAGAAGAAAGAAACCTTTGTTGAGAAAAAAAATCCATAAAATTAATTATGTTGATTTGATAGTAGAACAGATGTGTAAGATATCTCTCATCTTCGTGAAATGACTTGATGCTATTTATAGATTTTCATCAATATGTTATTGCATTTTACATTTTACTTCATATACACGCTGCGGTAAACAGCAATAACTCTTAATTATTATTTCGATCGTCATTAACACTATATTAATATTTTTCTTTTTCTAATATCCACGCCAACCCAATATCGACGAGCGTTGCTGGCAGACACCTAGTCGTGGAGTGGCGCGACCGGTGAGAGAGACTGAGTTGTCATCGCGCCTGTGCGCGAGTGCTGTCGTCGCGCGGGCCCTCGAGTACTGCCATCGCGCGGGCCCTCGAGTGCTGCCATCGCGAGGATCCTCGAGTGCTGCCATCGCGCGGATCCTCGAGTGCTGCCATCGCGCGGATCCTCGAGTGCTGCCATCGCGCGGATCCTCGAGTGCTGCCAGCGCGCGGAGCCTCGAGTGCTGCCAGCGCGCGGATCCTCGAGTGCTGCCATCGCGCGGATCCTCGAGTGCTGCCATCGCGCGGATCCTCGAGTGCTGCCATCGCGCGGATCCTCGAGTGCTGCCATCGCGCGGATCCTCGAGTGCTGCCATCGCGCGCATCCTCGAGTGCTGTCGTTGCGTCTGTGCGCTAGCGATATCCTGGATCCAGGGCACGAGTGCTGTCATTGTGTCTGTTGTGCGGGCACTGCGCTGGTATCGGCGTTCAAGTCACGCGGTGCAGGTTTGAAATAAATCCGCAACAATCATCCAGCGAACAACAAACTACAGGTGCGCCAAAGTTCACCTAAATTTTGAACTCCGATAATTGGAGATCCAAAGGTGTTCTTCCTAACATTTTTCATCCTAGCGATCACAATTCCTAACTACTGTCTTTGATGTTCATGATTCCGAAGCATTAAACTTCATAATGTCATTAGCAATAAACATTTATTATACTTTGTTCTTATCCTATATTTTCTCAACATAACCATCTTTTACACTATTATTCAAAGTCATATCTTTTTTAGATTTCTTTTTATTCATAATAATTGGTATTATATACATTAATTTTGGTTAGGTTAGGTTAGAACTCTGACCACAACGAATCCAGAATCCAGAAAAAACGAGGCCAGAACCGAATCGGTCCTATGGTTATTGGTTTAGGTACGGTTGAAACTGCGGTATAAACTCCCAGGCCATAAACATAACCGTGAATGAGTCGTGTTTTATGAATTTTATTCATTTAAGACAAAAATCAGTGAAACGACCTCTATTCATTCTAAGCAGCTGGTTTTTTTTTGACATAATTATCTCAGGAATAGTTATAGTATTATGTATGTAACAACCATAACCAAATATAAAATGGCCAAATTTAAAAATGTGAAAAGTTGTTTAGTAATCACAAGAAATAGTTTAAAACCAAGCCTTTTCCTTCAAAGCATCTGGTTCATGATTATGTTCTTGGTGCGTTCCTTCCAGTAATTTATACTTTTAATCTCGCCTTACACTTATACTTTTTGTTGCTTCTTAATTCACACGCCCAATATTGTTTATCCAATGTTATTCGGGTTTTTTTTTCATATATAAATCCATGTACATCTAATTTTAATCCTCCGCGACTGGTTTTGAATGATTTTTAAATAATTTTCCTCCATATTAATAAAGCATTAACACAAACATGCACGTCATGATAATACACCGACATGAACTTAGCAATAGACACAACTCAGTACGTAATGAAAAGCATACCCCCAAATAATAATCATACCCTCAAATTAAAACTATAATCTTCATCTTCTACCCACATATATTTTTTTATTACACTTGGTAAATGTTTCTTTCTGAGTATGAGTGAAAACATTATGTTTAGATATAAGTGTTATGATAAAAAACAGTAGGAGTTTAAATATATTTACATTAATGATATTATTAATTACGATTTTCGGAGACATGAGTGTTATGAACATCGCCGGTAGCACTACAAATAGTATGAATAAAAAACTTTGGGATGACGGATTTTGGGAAGATTGATCGTTCGGATTGCGGATCATTGGGAGGAACAATTTCGGGTAAATAACTTTGGGTGAGCCAATATGGACCCGTGAAACACTTGTTAAAACCTGACCGACTGTCACATTAAAAAGAAAGCCCTTTATTTATTTATACATTCCGTTTAGTATAATTCACTTTTAGGTATTTTGCTATCTCTAGGAGTGCTATTTGTTCGTGGTCTTTATTTAATTTAAAATCGATTGTTCTTTTTGGATTGATTTTCGTTTCACTCACTCTAATAACCTGGCTGTATTAACTTGGACTCATACACTTTGGTGATTTGGCTACTGTTAATAATTCTCGACAACTTGTGCTTACCTACTAGATTCTGATTAAAAGGGCTTATTTTATTAGAATTGTGTAAGACCCGTAAGATGTAGGAAACGAAGTAATTGAATAAAAAGTATTATATGTATGGTTTTATTACAAGATCTTTATTGTTATTCAATAACCCTATGTAAGTTTAGCTAAGAATAACAATCTACCTTTAACAGATAATTATACTATTTATTATGGTTCAGGATAATATCTCTCTAAATAATTAATAGGTAAGTAAGTACATAACCATATCAAAAATTACCAGCAAAAAAATTAATCCCTGATGTCAACAGAAGTTACTTAAACATAAATGGTAAATTGAGTGTTGCAATGGAAACTAGCCAACAAAAACAAGGTTATGGCCCAGCCATCCAAAATATAATTACTGATTATTAATAATATACAAATCTAACAACAAAACATCAATCGGCGTGACAACCAGGGATTGTAACGGTATCCGAGTAGAGTGTTATGAACACTGTTTTTCATTTCTGTTTTAAAAGTAAAACTGAAAGAAACTGTTACACTTTGAATCTGTTTTAGAAAATACCGGTTCATAAGTTTATATATGTAACAGTCAATAGGGTTCGCATTGGCATAACTATGCGACAACTCGCTAATGATTTGGGTGCTTTGAAGTGCCTATGTTGGTGTACTGTGTATACACATGGATAGTTAAAAGTCAAATAGTTTCTAACAGATTGGTAACAGAAAACATTATATCTGTTACACTTTTATAAGTGTTCGACGCAAAACAGGTTCAAAACGCCCAAATGAGTGATACAGGAATAATTCTGTAACAGATTTAATGTCTAACCCCTATGAAAGTGTATCCTTATAAAGGTGTTTTTGAATCCCTGGTGACAACTGTCACTGTTTTTTTTATGTCAGTCTGTCCCGTCAACACCGCACTGATAGTGTCGTTCTAGGCGGTTGTGATTTAGTGTATAATTTTTAGTGTTTTATTGTCTTTCCAAAAATCTAATTGAATATTTAGGTGTTCGAGCCTTGGGGTGCAAGGTCGGATAGAACCTCCACGTGTGCCCGGCCCATTGTAGGTCCCACTTCATACGTGCGGTGGGAACGACAATGGGTTCGGGCCGGTGCATCCTGGGCGCCGCCGTATATAATTCCTTAGGGGATTGCATACGACGGCGGCTAATAATCCGACAACAGGGGGGGAGCTCGGCTGGCGTCCTGGGTATCCCGGGTAGCGGTAGCCGAGTATGGGGAGTTTTAGGCGACGCCAGTTCTGGTGTCGCCGAAGGAGCTCGTAACTCTGTACGTAGTGCAGGGCCGAGGGCCGCTACCTTCAGGTGGGGGCCGCGGGGAAGACAACCCCTCTAAAAAATCACCCGCGGGGGGGCCTTCGGGCCAACAAGGGGGAGCTCGGCTGGCGTCCTGGGCATCCCGGGTAGCGGTAGCCGAGCATGGGGAGTCTTAGGCGATGCCAGTTCTGCCTGGTGTCGTCGAAGGAACTCGTAACCCTGTACGTAGTGCAGGACCGAGGGCCGCCACCTTCTGGTGGAGGCCGCGGGGAAGACAACCCCTCTAAAAAATCACCCGAGGGGGCCTTCGAGCCCAGCTCGCGTCAGCGGGCAAGTCGGGGCGTGTTCCGATCCGAGGATCGGTTCCGGCCCAACCGTAACCTCGTACGTGGTGCGGGAGCGGGGGCCGCCACTTCGGTGGGGGCCGCGTGGAGAAAACCACTATAAAAAATCGTCAAAGTCCCGGCACTGGGATTCGTGGTGTCGGGGCGCCTCTCGGAGGTGGCCGGCGGAGCGCAGTCGGCCTATTAGCGGTCGCCCTGGGGTACCTCCCGACCCCCCAGGCGTAAGTAGGGTTACCCGGGTACAGGGATCTCTGCCCGGGTGGACGTCGTATTTCTCCCATTCTCGTGGGTTAAGTTATGAATGCAGCCAAAAACAATAAAAAACAGACGAAAGGACGAAGTTTGAAGCCGTTTTCCGGTAAAGAACGTTTGGACAGAGCACAGTGTCCGGGGCAAAACAGTGCACAACAGAAGATAACACCCCCGAAAGAGGGTAGTGCGGAGAGGGAGCGCTCTCCCGTATTATCCGCACCAAAGGGCGGCGGGAAAAATAAGGTGGTTCTTAGATTCCCCCATCCCACCCGGAAGGAACAACCACCTCAGGAGGCCATGTCAGAAGACGAACCTGAAAGTTGCTCGGAGGAGGAGTCGGAGCTTACGGAGCAGACGGACCAATCGCAGCAGTCTGACGGGTCGGTGTCGACGCAGACGGCGGAGGACAGGTTCTCGAACCTCAGATCTGTCGACGAGGAAGAACGGAAGAGGTATGCGTGGTTTAGGAATGAGGGCACCACTAAATTGCGGGAGGTCGGTCGGGAGCTGTACAACGAGGGAAACGGTCTGGAACCTGAGACCCGGAAGTACCTCAAGATCCGGCTGGGCGCGGTCTCGAAAGCCATGAAGGGCATGTCGGAGCTTGCCAGGGTGGTCCTCACCCGCGAGGCGAGGAGAATGGAACAGCTGCTCAAGACAAACCGTCAGCTTATTGCTACGGTACAGCAGCTGAGCCAGGATGTCGAGAAGCTGAAGGCGGAGGCGGCCAAGCCCTTGAAGCCTGCTGAAGAGACACCGCTGAGCAAAGACGGCATAATGCACGCAGTAACCAAGGCTGTGGATGAGCGGCTCGCGGCTAATGACGGCAAGCTGCTCCAGGCTGTGAAGCAGGTGGTGGAAGAACGACTGGCGGCGTGGGGGAGGCGGACCGCTTCCCAACCGAAGCCAGTAACTGGGCAACCGGTGTCGGAGGCCAGAGTGACGGGACCAGCGCACAAGGAGGTGGTGGTGGAATCTCCACTGCCTAAACAGGGAGAACTTTGGTCAGAGGCGGTTGGCCGCAAACGACGAAGGAAGGAGGTAAAGCGCGTGGCGGCAGAGGCTACTCAGAACGCGGAACCAAAGGTGGCGGCTACAAAGAAGAGGTCCAAACGGAGGGTCGATCTAAGCCCACCGAAGTCGGCAGCAGTAACGCTGACACTGAAGCCGGAGGCGCTAGCGTGTGGTGAGACATACTCCCACATGCTAAGACGGGCCAGAACAGCAGTTTCAGCTCGGTGTGCGCCGCCTTCGGGCGACCGGCCGACCATGTGATGGGCAGTCGCAGGTGCGACCCACCGGTGGTGAAGGGGAGGTCCCCTCCACCACCGGTGGACCCCATGGAGGAAGGGGCACCCAGCCCGTCGGGTGCCCAACCCCCCCCGTAAAAACGCTCGGGGGGGAGAGAGCCTCTTCCACCCCTCCCTCGCGGGAGGGGCGTGAAGATGCCGGAAGCGCGGGCGCGAGCGGGGGTCGCACGCGGAGCGCTTGAGGAGGACCCTCGGTACCATCTCCCGAGGGTAGAGCCCCCTCTCGGCGCCCCCAGGTGGCATCGGAGCTTTTCTCCGAGGCCGCGTGGGGGGGTCGAGAGGGGTGCTCGGCGGGACGGCGGCCGCGGAAGCCCCCCGGGAACTATTGTTCCCGGAGGACTTCCGAGGACGCACGTCCCGATTGAGGTGGGGAGGGGAATTGAATGCACACCTCGGCCGCCACTAGGGTCGGTCGAGTGGTGCGCCAGTTCTTCTCCCCACCAAAAGAGGGCCAGCGGTTGCCGGAGCGGGAGACCGGCAGCTGCATTGCACTTGGCCCTTAGGCGTGCGGGGTGTTCAGGGCGTCACGGTTCACCCCGTTGCTCCGTCCCTCACGGAGCATAGGCGAGGTCCGCCCACGAGCGCGGACCCACACTGGTTCGGGTCGCGGAAGAAGCCGTAAGGGGCCACGCGACCCCCACCACTGTGTTGCGGGACGCCGCAGGGTTTTAGTGGGTAGGCCTCCAAGCCTTTACCGGGCACTAGACCGGGTAGGGGCATGGAGGAGAGTCCCACATATCGTCTCGTGCTCTCCCGGCACGAGCGAATGCGTAACGCATTTACTGCGAAAACAAGGTGTTCGAGCCTTCGCTTGACCCACTGTGAGATTACACCTTGAGTTTTACCTAGTAGCAGTGTGTTTTTCACCCTAACGTTGTCAACTTTTCGTTAGATGTAGGTAGTTTCACAAATGTTTGAATGCTATGCCTTTGCCGGCAGCCATGTTAGACTTCAGTACGTCTTGAGTTTTCACTGTGAGCGGTGTGTTCTAAAAGTATTTAGTTATTAAGTAATATTATTTTAATTGAAAGTTAATTTCATTATAATAAGTTAATTATGAGTAACATACGCGAAGAAGAATCGGACGATGTAAGTAATTATTTCTTCATGATAAAAGTGCTTTTAGTGAAGTGTGAAATATTTCAACAGTAGATGAGAGGATTCGCAAAATGTTTGGGAAAGCCCCAGAACCAGGCTTATCAAGGAAAGCCCTTGAATAGTATCATGCCTTATAATCGTGATCAGTACGATAGTGGTCGACATCTCTCGACTCACTAAACTTGCAACATGTTTGTTGTTCAGCCAACAACTGTGGTCTATACAGTCAACAACTACTATGAGCAGGCAACAAGTAATCTGCACAGCCAACGTGTGAACCGAGCAGTTCACATGTGTGCTGTATAAATTACAATGAATACTGACATGATAAAATATCTACGTGTTCCTTTCACAGAACCCGGAACGTACAACTCTTGGAAACCTTGCCGAAGGGGCGCCGCCAGCAGACAATGCTGACGAACTTAAGCGCCTTATCGAAATATTAGACAAGTATTACCCGGAAAACTGGAGGTTATGGGAGGTCAATGAAACTTCGTACGAAGATCTCTTCGGAGAAAAAATCTCGTCTGACGAGGAGTGCCGCTTGAGGTTTGCAATACCGACCATTGAACTAAGTTACATCTTCGGAGGCAGTTCATCAGGTACACTCAGCGTTAGAAAATATAATTCATTTAAGAAAATTCTCCTTAGATGGCCATTAGGCAGAGCAATTATCTATACGCCCCTTGCCACTATGAAGAAAATTCATCCAGTGGATGCCTTTAATGGCTTCTCAATATTTTTACCGAAATTAAAGCCCCATTTAATCTCACGTGCTGAAGCTGAAAAATTGTTGAAATTTAATGGCGGTCATGACCAATCTCCGGTTTCAAGTTGCAGCAAAAGAGGTCACAGCTCAGAGTCTGATGGAATCATAACCTCGAAAAGATCAAAATTCGAGGAAAGAGAAGATGTTCTACTTAACTTCATGAAACAACAAAATGAAATTCTTCAAAAATTATATCAAATGCAAGTATCAAAGTCCTCTCTAGGCAAAGATGGAAACGATGATAAGTCGGGAAGTGATTGGGTAGCTCCGTCCTTTACTGGAGAAGAACAGGATAACCCAGGAGAGTATTCGGAATCAATGAGCGATTCTTCGACAGAAGAAGTAGAAAATGAAGAGATACTCTTGGACTTTGCTCCAGAAACAAAAGAGTCGGAGGCAAAAATAAGCTCAGCCAGTGGTGATTTAGTAAAACAAGGAATACAGTGCCAAAGATTAGGTTCCGAAGGGTGGTCTAATATAAGATACGCAGACGTACAGAAAAAGTTTCAGGCCACTCCCGTTTTTACTAACCTGAAAGTAAACAGCAGTCTTGCAACAGCCACACCATCTTGGCAACTAGTTGCAATATTAGAAAAAATGGACCTCTGTTTAGGAGCAATAAGTCACGGACTACTTCAACAGAGAAAAGAATTTCAAGAAATCTATCAAAATTCGTCATTAGAAACGAAGAAGTCTATCAGCAAAAATTTTTTGTCAGCTGAATCTTCTTTCCGCAAAACCTCGGACTCCCTGTTGCAGTATGTATGCGGAAAGCGTGCGGAAATTATCCAACAGAGAAGGAGTTTATACAAACCTCCAAACAAGGTTCATAACGAGTTATTACATGCAATTCCCCCGTCGTCGTCACACCTTTTTACCGAGCCGCAGCTCTCAGAACTAATAAAAGAACAAGGAGGCACGAACAGATTTTTTCCTGGCAAATATAAACTTAAAACAAAAGTTACACCAAGGGAATCGACGTTTCGTAAACAAGCCCGAGATAAATTTCGACAATCGGATCAAAATTATAGAAGACCAAATTTTAAATACGGAGAAAAGACTCACAATAGAACAGGAAGTAAACAAAATTTCCAAGGAAGTAAGCCAAATAAAACGAGGGCAGAGGGAAAGAAGTATTAATTTTGAAGCAGGCCAGGTGGGTACAAAAATAGTCGAATGGTCTAAATTAAATGCACCTGAAAGTATACTATCCATCATAATGGGATACCGCATCCCGTTTCGTCAGTCACCTCCTTTAATACGCTTTAATTTGCAAACTTCTAGCAAACTTGATGTTAAAAAATCAGACTTAATGTCTGAAGAATTAAATAAATTAATAGAATGCAAAGCCATCAGAGTTTGTAACAGTCCATCAGGATTTTTATCGCCAATCTTCCTGAGACAAAAGGCGGACGGTTCAAATCGGCTCATTCTAAATTTAAAGAAGTTAAACCTTTACCTAAAACCACCCAAATTTCATTTGATAAATCATTATAGAATACCCACTTGTATAAATAATAAAGATTTTATGGTAAAAATAGACCTTTCTCAAGCATACTTCCACATACCGGTTATTCCATCCCATAGAAGGTTCTTGGCATTTCGCTATGACCAGGTAGTTTATGAAATGACTTGCTTGCCTTTCGGTCTGGCAACAGCGCCATCAATCTTTGCCAAAGTTACTAATTGGGTTGCAATTTTTTTCAGAGATACCGGAATAAGAATTATTGTTTATCTAGACGATTTTCTGATAATACATCCAAATCCAAAGATCCTCCAGCAACAAACTCAAACGGTTCTGGTAACTCTAAAAGAAATGGGCTGGTGCGTCAACGTACAAAAATCATGTCTCACCCCAACGCAAATCATAGAATATCTAGGCGTAGAATGGAACACCAAATTAAATCAAAAGAGTTTACCACAAAACAAGATACTAAAAAACAAAAATCTAATAAAACAAACTCTGAGCACCCAACATTGGAGTTGGTGGTCAGCAAAAGTCCTACTAGGAAATCTAAACTTCGCTGCATTTGTAGTACCTCTAGGAAGGCTGAATTGTCGGAACATGCAAATAGAAGCCAAGATGTTACCAAAGCAAAATCGTTATATGAAATCCCCCATACCGTTATCAGTAATGGAAGATTTAAAGTGGTGGCTGAGAAACATAGAAATGTCATCACCAATACATCTTCGAAATGCAACAGTATTCATGACAACAGACGCGGCCAAAAAAGGGTGGGGGGCGACAATAAACGGACTACTTTTAAGCGGAATATGGTCGAAACAGCAGGAGGGGTGGCACAGCAATCAAAAAGAATTATGGACCGTCTTGGAAGTGTTGAAAAAGGTTGGCCCCATGTTTGCCAATCGAACTATAATGTTACAAACGGACAACAAAACAGTGGTGGCTTACATCACAAAAGAAGGAGGGACCAAATCACAAATCTTATTAAAAACAACACGAAAAATACTGACCTTGGCATATCACCACAAACTAAATATCATAGCCAGATTTTTACCAGGAAGATACAACGCCACGGCAGACAGTCTGTCTCGTCAAAGCGACCTTCCGGAATGGTCACTGAACAAAAAGATACTCGACATAGTCTTTGCCAAATGGGGGACGCCGGAGGTAGATCTCTTTGCGAGCAAAAAGTCAGCTGTTCTAAAGAATTACGTAAGCGAGGATGCCAGGGATCCGAGCTGCATGTTTGTGGATGCATTCAGCAGACCCTGGAAATTTCAGCTCGGATGGCTATTCCCGCCACCTTCAATGATTCCGAGAGTGCTTCAACATCTAACAACGAGCACGGGCATGTATCTCCTAGTAGCCCCGAAATGGGAACGAACATTTTGGAAAGCAGAGATAAAGCAACGTGCTCTCGACGACCCTTTTACGATAAGGGATCTACAACATCACCTCATAGACATGAGGACAATGAAGCCTCCACCAGCTGTGAACGAATTCACTTTGCAGGTCTGGAAGATACGGGCTGGACAGATCTAATCTACTCCTGGCCACTCGAATACAGACTCCTACTGGAAAAGTCTTGGCGCAAGTCCACCCTTAAAACATATCGTAGCGCATGGTCTCGCTGGAGAGAATGGGCACGAGACAACAATTGTAAGGTCAATGATCCGGATCCTGATTCAATTGCTAGATATATCTGCCACCTCCACTATGTCGTAAAGCTTGCTCCCAAAACTATTGCACTCCATAAATCAGTAGTAGTCACATTTGCGAACCCTCGAAATTCAGAAAGCTTCAGCGGACACCCTGTAATAAAACAAATTTTAAAAGCGGTATACCTGTCGCGACCCCCAGCAGCCAAAAATACAACATGGAACGTGGGGCAGCTTCTGAATTTCTTACAATCTTATGAAATCGACAAAAGTAGTCTATTTCAGGTCTCTCGCCACACGGCAGCACTTCTTCTTTTAGCGACAGGACGGAGAATCCATGACTTAACACTCCTTGATATCAAACCAGAATCGCTGGAAAGAACAGACGACGGTATAACATTGTGGCCAAGATTTGGTTCAAAAACCGACTCCAGCACGTATCGCCAATCAGGTTGGAAATTTTCGGCGGGTGAAGAAGAAAGACTAAATATTCCGTTATGGACACTATGCTTAATTAATTTATCGAACAGCGGAAGGTCTTGTGATGATTCTCTCAGTGCCTTATTCATTACCACGAGAGGGCGCGTTAAGGCTGCATCTCGTACAGTTATCGCGGGCTGGATCCGTACATTATTTCGAGATGCAAATATAGTAGCATCGCCTGGCAGTTGCAGATCAGCAGTTAATTCTGAAATCTGGACTAATAACAATATTAATCTGGATGAAGTGCTAAGGAGAGGAAATTGGAAATCCAAAGATACATTTATCAAATATTACTTTAAAGAAATTTCAAATACGTCTAACATTAATCAACATATAAATAAGGTTTCACAATTATTTCAAACTGTATGATTCATCGTTGGTTTAATAAATTCAAACCTAATTATCATTTTTTTTTTTTTTTTTTTTCTTATTTCGCCTTCAACAACTATATTTCGCTAAATAAGCACAGTACGTCTATGCCTATTAGCCGGCAGATTATAAACAATTCTCACAGTGGGTCAAGCGAAGGCTCGAACACCTAAATATAACCGTTTTTCCCCCAAAGGGTATAAAAACGGATATTTAGGTTTCAGCCGAAGCTTGACCCACTAAACCGGCTTAGCTTGCCGGCTTTCCCTGTGATAGTACTGAAGTCTAACATGGCTGCCGGCAAAGGCATAGCATTCAAACATTTGTGAAACTACCTACATCTAACGAAAAGTTGACAACGTTAGGGTGAAAAACACACTGCTACTAGGTAAAACTCAAGGTGTAATCTCACAGTGGGTCAAGCTTCGGCTGAAACCTAAATATCCGTTTTTATACCCTTTGGGGGAAAAACGGTTATATTTTCAAATTACTTTTACCAAGGTACATTTTAGGCTTGAAAAGGAAAAAGTCTCTAGGGATAAAATCCCTAGAAACCACACTGGTCAACAAAATACATATGAAAGTTTTATCAACCTAGGCAGTGAATATTCTTTGTTAATGAAAACTGATTAGTTTGCATGCTTTATTATATAGTTGATTAATAAGTTAATAACCTTTTCTTTTACAGCAAAATATTTAAGACACAGAACAAAGAGGTCTGCAAGTCTATTAATATATGTAACAGGACAATGAGGCATGTGATTTACAAGTATATTCATTGAACCCAGAACAAAGAGGTCTGTGGTATCAATTACTCAAGTATTTTGGGGACAATGAGGCCCACTTTTATTTTTCAGAGAAATGTTAACCTTTTTTTTTTCTTTTACAGCAAAATATTTTCAACCCAGAACAAAGAGGTCTGTGGTATCTATTACTATTATAAATTGTTTTGGGGACAATGAGGCCCACTTTTATTTTTCAGAGATTTTTGTTATTAGCAATTAAACTCGGCGTCAAAAAAATCGCACCTTATAAAAATCTTATTCAAAAATTCCTAAACCTTATATAGAGGATAGTGTTAGGTATCATTAGAAAGGTAACAAAAAGGAGCATCAAACAACAATTAAGTGCAATCTTTTTTTTAATTAAAATTATACAAAAAGCATAAAAATTTGAAAAATAATAAAAAATCTTAATTAAGTCCTAATTAATAATCGATAATTTACAAAAAAAATGTACAAAAAGTGTCTTAAAATTAACTCAAAATCTAGTGTTACCCCCCCTTGCCCTGATGACGGCTTCCATACGGTCCCTCATAGACCTCACCAACTTCAGGAGCTCTTCTTGAGGGATAAGACCCCATTCTTCAATCACCGCGGTTTGGAGTTCCTCTAGAGTCGAAGGAGCCGGATCCCGAGATCGAACCTTACGTTTAAGATGGTCCCAGAGGTGCTCTATCGGATTCAGATCAGGACTTCTCGCTGGCCACTGCATCACAGGAATTTGGGACCTCCGCAGGAAGTCGTTCACGATGGCTGCAGTGTGTGCGCGAGCGTTGTCGTGCATTAATGTGAACCCCTCGCCAAAAGATTCGGCAAAAGGGACCACATGCACATCCAGGATCTCTGTGATATAGCGGCGCGCAGTCAGCGACCCTTGTCCGCGAGCACCTCCGGTCCGGGAGACGCAGACCAGGTCGGTTTTGCCGGCAGCCGACATACCGCCCCAGAACATGCAGGATCCGCCTCCATATTCCACCGTCTCCTGGATGCAGGCTTGAGCGAAACGTTCACCCTGCCTCCGGTATACTCTTCTTCGTCGGTCGTTGCAGAAAAGACACACTCGTGTCTCGTCTGAGAAGAGAACAGCTCCCCACTGCTCAATGGTCCAATCGACGTGGTCGCGAGCAAACTGCAAGCGGGCTCGTCGGTGCGCTGCAGTCAATTTTGGACCTGTAGCAGCTCTGCGGGCTGCTATGTTCTTCTCCTTCAGTCTTCTTCTAACCGTGGATACACTCACGGTGCGTCTGCGAACTGCCTGGAGCTCCTGTTGCAGCTGAACAGCGTTTGAGAAGCGATTTCTCAAAGAGTACGACACAACGAACCGGTCGTCTCTTTCCGAAGTGCAGCGACGTCTACCGGACCCATGTCGCCGGATATAGCCACCGGTCTCTAAAAAGCGCTGGTAGACTCTACGAACCGAAAAACGGCTCAGATTCAGTTGCCGGGCGACATCACACTGCCGCACCCCTGCTTGCAGTAGTGCAACCACTTGAGCGGCCTCATCAGCTGTAGTGTCCATTTTCCAGATGTTCTTTCTTCAGTAAAATCAGTGCGTGTGTCCCCTTCAACGGTTTAATAGCGAATGACCCACATTGAACCCGTGTTGACCTCTTTATACCCACAAAGTTAGCGCAACTCGCGACTCTCCCGAGCAGCAAAATTTCCTTAGAATTTTTGTGACCCTTTATTTGTTGCTTTAGGTTTTATTTGATAATGAAAAATAATGTTTTTTTATTAAGTTAATTAAGTAACCTTTTAAATAAAATTATAATTAATACGACTGCATGTGCATATCCAGAGTTAATGCCATTTGAACGTGATTTTCTTAGAGGTGCGATTTTTTTGACGCCGAGTGTATGTTAACCTTTATAAAGTGTTTGGGGACAATAAGGTCCACTTTTATTTTGCAAAGATATTTTGTTATTAACAATTATAATGTTAAGTGTGAGGACACACTTTATCTTGGATGGCCGAATCTGTTAGCAACTACACTGGAATACCTAATTGTTAACATTTAAATTGTTTAAGATTGATCCATTAAAAGTTGTTAAACGATGACTCTCGTACGGCCGCCATCTTGTTGTTTACGTTTGCTTTGAGAGTATATAAATGGCGCAACAGCCGTCCGAGCATGGGATTCCGCTTCGAGCCGCCGTGCGCACCAGTCGTCCCCGTACACAGGTGCCCCCTAGCGGCGCTCGCCTCACTTCGCTCGCCTCCCGCGTGAAACGCTCCTGTTGAAGCCGAAGCGCTCCTGAGTCCCCGATCCGGGCGGATAGGCAGCCGCTTGTTGCGAGCCTTCTCGCGACCAGCGGCCCTCGCGTCGGATCGCGTCTCTCTCTCTCTCTCTTTTGCGCACCGCGGTAGTCGTTAGGGCAGCCGCTAGTTGCGGAACCTTCCGCAATTAACGGTTTTTACTTCCGACTTCTCGGTTGTAATCGTTCCGGGTTAGCTGGAACCCTTTGTTTGTATTAAAATAAAGGGTTCCTCTTCCCGCCCGCGTCTTGCGTCGACGGATACCTTGCGGTGTTAACGAAGTCGGCGGAGCAATCCCGGTTTGCTCTCTAGGGCCCCTCAGGCTCTAGGAAAACCGAAGGCCAAGTCCCATTGCACTTGGGCTTAGCCCAAGGGGTTTGGCAGGCGGCTATCCGTTTAGGGATACCTGCCCTCGGTCGCGTCACCCCCTCCCCCCTGCCGCCCGGCAGGGGGTGTCTCTTGCATTAGTTTTATTTCTTTTTACTCTTTAATTTTATTTTCGAGCTCACGAAATGGCGTCTTCGGACCCAAGTGAGCTCATCAACGCGCTTTCGGGTGTCGACCCACTGCTCTCGCAGCTTCCTGCGAGCAGTGTGGCGGCACTCCTCGCCTTCTTTGAGGCGCGGTTCGGGCCCCAGCCCGTGGCCGCGCAGCCCCAATCCCAGGTAGGAACCCAGAGATCCCAACGATCCCTTCCTATCATCCTCTCCTCCCCGGCGTCCCCAGACGCACAGGGGACACAACGGTCACCCATCCCGACCGTGACCAGACCCAACATCAACATCAGCGACATGGATTGCGATTTCCTCGCATCCAAGCGCTCGGCCCCGAGGCACACGCCTCCCTTCTCGTCCGACTCTGCCGACGAGTCTTCCTCTACGCTCACCGATGGCTTCACCACGGTAGAGGGAAAACGTTTGAAGCGCATTAAGCGCAGAAAGAACGTTTCTCCGCCCGCCACTCCAGTGGCTTCCACCACCACCTCAGCCGCCCCGGTTAAGGCAGCCCCTACGGCCCCGAGCAGGTCCACCGGGGACCTGCCCCGCGCCGCCCCGACTGCACGCCCATCCACCTCGCGTCCACTATCAAGGTGCGACGCGCAACCTACAAAGGTTGCTGCCCCCCCGCCGATCCAACTTCAGGACAAGGCCAAGTGGGGCTTAGTGTCCGCCTTATGTGTACAGGAGAAAATCCAGTACACAAAGGCCGTCAACAAGGGTTTGACCATCGAGGTCAACACCCCCACGATCGCGGACTTTAGGTCTCTGACCCGACTTCTTGCCAACAAAGGCATATCCTACTACACCTTTGCGCTCCCCGAGGAGCGCAAAGTAAAGGCCGTTCTTAGGGGCATCCCCGAAGAACTTCCGAACGAGGACATCCTAAATGACCTCGTTCGACAGGGCTACCCTGTTGTTGGCGTGCACAAGTTGCACGCGAGCAATGGGAGGTCCTGGCCCCTCGCTTTGGTCATAATGACCAATAACGAAAAGGCCAAACCAATCTTCCGCGCCAAAGACCTCGTGGTCTGCGGCCTTTCTGGCATTCGAGCCGAGCCCCCAAACAAGCGTGGCTATCCTGGGCAGTGTCACCGCTGCCAGCTTTACGGCCATGCAGCGGCGAACTGCAACGCTTCACCGAGGTGCGTCAAGTGCCTCATTCCACACCTGACCAAGGAGTGCTCTCGCACGAGGGACTCCGCCACCCCTCCCGACTGTGTGCTGTGTGGCCAATCCGGCCACCCAGCGAACTATAGGGGTTGCTCTCGCGCCCCTCGCCCCAAGCCTCCAAAGGCTAAAAAGCCTAACCGGGGACCAAAGGCATCTTCTTCTCAGAAGAAGAGGCCTTCTGGCCCCCCGGCCCCTCCTAAGCCTTCGCTGGCAAATTTCCCACCCCTACCTAAAGGGGTGGGACAGCCGGCTACCACCACTCCAGCCCCCCCCATGCCGGCCTCCGGACCGGCCTGGGGACCAGCCCCTCCGGCACCGGCCCCTGGGCCGGCCTGGGGCCCAGCTCCCAAGGCGACGCCGCCTAAGGCGACACCGCCTAAGGCGGCTCCCGCCTCCCAAGCCCCGAAGTCATCCCTTATGGATGACTTCTCCATCATCTTCACCACGATGCAAGGCATCAATATCAATGAGATATCGGCCTTGGCATCCAAACTCAGGATGGCCCAAAACGCCCAACAACGGCTTCTAGCTCTCTGTGAGCACGAAGCCCTTCTCCGGTCCCTTAACTAAGGTCCATAATGCCAGGAAGGATCCCATCTTCTTCTTCTTCTTCTCCGACTGTACCAGTCGCTCCTCTCACCGGTCGAGTGAAACCTAGAGGTGTTTCGCTTATCTCTTTCAATACCCGCTCCCTGCGCAAAAACATTCCCGAGCTAAGGGTGTTTCTGCGCGAAAGGGACCCCGACCTTGTCCTACTTCAGGAAACATGGCTCAAACCGTCTATACGGAAAGGGCTATCGATTCCTTCATACTCCCTAGTCAGAAATGACAACTTCACCCCAGCGAACCAGAACCGCAGGGAAATTGTCTCTGGTGGCACGGCGATCTACTACAAAAGATCACTTCACTGCTCACCAATCCCCACTCCTGCTCTCTCTAACATGGAAGCCACGGTATGCAGACTGGCTATGTCGGGTCACAGAACACTGATCATAGCTTCTGTCTACATACACGCTGGCACCACTCCATTGCGGAGCGACTTCGAGTCCCTTCTGTCTTTGGGCGACTCAGTCATTCTGTTTGGAGACTTTAACTCCAAGCACACTGACTGGACCTGCCGCAAGACAAACACCGGCGGGCGGCGTCTGCTTCAGATCACACATGATCTCGAATTAGACGTCTTCAGCCCGTACGAACCCACCCACTACCCAGACAACCCACAGAATGATCCCGACGTACTAGACTTCGCTCTAGTCAAGGGAGTCTCCCTCCCATTTAGGACGATTGAGACCCTCCAAGACCTCGGGTCCGATCACAGGCCGGTTTCCCTCATTATGGGAAACAAAGAGCCAACCCCTCCCTCCTTCAAAACCATTACTGACTGGGATCGGTTCAGATCGTCCCTCAAGTCGGCAATGGAAGTAGGCAACCCTTCGCTCTCTATGGACCCCGACTATTACGATAGCTCGGAGAAAATAGATGCAGCCATTTCCGAATTTACTCTTTTGGTCCAAAGAAAGACTGCGGACAGTGCGAGGAAGGTACCTGTGAAAAATCACAATGCCATTCCTCCCACCCTCCGCAACCTGATGAGGGCCAAAAATGCAGCTCTCCGGAGAGCTGCTAGGTACCCGACCCCTGAGTACAGAGCCAGAGCTAACCGTCTTCAACGGTTAGTAAGATCTCAGTTGAACGACCTGAGGAATAACCAATTTGGTGACCTCATGGCGGACATCACTCCCTCCCATGTAGCCTACTACCGAGTGGCCAGAGCCCTCCGTAGTGACACCTCAAACTTCACACCCCCTCTCCTCCGTCCCGATGGCTCCACAGCCTTCGACGACGAGGAGAAGGCGGAGTGTTTTGCTGACAGCATTGCTTCACAATGCTCAGTCAGCACTCAGACTTGCGACCCATCCCACCTTCAGTCGATTGAGAAGGAGCTCAGCGAGCTGAACTCCAAACCTCTAGACTCTGATCCCATCACAGTGTCCCCTGATGAAGTTCATTCCTTCATCAAGGGCCTAAAGACCAAAAAGGCCCCTGGCGCCGACGGCGTCTCCAACATGGCCCTTAAGCACCTACCATCTCAAGTGCTGGTCTTACTGTCCCTCTTATTCAACGCCTGCTTCGATCTCTGCTACTTTCCAGCAGCCTGGAAGGAAGCAATCGTAATAGGCATCCCCAAGCCGGGGAAACCCTTAAACCTCCCTGCGAGCCACCGCCCCATCAGCCTCCTCAAGGCAATGGGGAAACTCTTTGAAAGGTGTATCCTCGCCCGCCTAAAAGACCATCTCTATACCAATGACCTTATCATACCCCATCAGTTTGGCTTTCGAACCAAACACTCATGCCCCCAACAGGTTCACCGCATAGTCGAGTACATCTCGAGCGGCTTTTTCCCTAGGAAATATAAGACCGTGGCGGTTTTCTTTGATGTAGCCAAGGCCTTCGATAAGGTCTGGCACGCTGGACTAACTGTCAAGCTGTACAGACTTAATCTGTCAGTGAGACTGGTCCGGCTAGTAGCATCATTTCTCCAGCATCGTACCTTCCGTTTCAGATACGAAGGTACTCTCTCAACTCCGCGTAACATAACAGCGGGCGTGCCTCAGGGCTCTGTCCTGGCTCCTCTGCTGTATGTTATTTACACCAACGACATTCCCGTCCCAACAAACGGGGTACAACTGTCCCTGTTTGCAGACGATACTGCTCTGTATCTCAAGGGCTCATCATGTAGGAATATCCTCCCGAGGCTTCAGACCTCCATCAACTCCTTAGGCGACTGGTTCCGCGAGTGGCGTATCGATGTAAACCCGGATAAGTCATCCGCTGTTTGCTTCGACGCAAAACGCACGCGTGTACCGGCCCGCCACAACCCACCCCGACTCCAGGGGAAGTCCATTCCATGGCAACGCACTGCCAAATTTCTAGGCGTCACCCTTGACCAAAAACTGACATTCTCTCCTCACGTCAAGAGAGTGTCTCGTAACGCGCGGTTTTACTTGGGGCGTCTCAACCCTATGTTGGGGCGTCACAGCCGCATGTCACTTCGGAACAAGCGAACACTTTATAAGGTTTGCATACGACCGGTGATGACCTACGCGTCCCCGATCTTCTCACATGCAAAGGCATCAGTCCTTAATAAATTGCAGGTGATTCAAAACCTATTCATACGTAGGGCCTCAAATTCTCCCTGGTATGTCCGCAACGCGGACTTGCACAGGGACTTTGAACTCCCTACTCTCCAACAATACTTCATAAAGGCCTCTGAACGTTTCTTCGAAACAGCAGAGAGCCACTCTAATCCACTTATCCGGGGCGCATCCAACTACACTCCTTCCTCATCCACGAACCCTCTGTCTAGGCGACCTAGGTCTATCCTGACAGACCAACCCAGTCAATTGTCAGCTGACCTGAACCTCCTCTTAGAGGCACAGGAATCAGCCAAACGTAGAGCCAATACAGACCCATCAGGTCTACCCCAGTCCTCTCAGATGCCGACTGGCCCCCCTTCTGGGAGCCAGCCGACTTAACTTCATTCACGACTGACCCCCCTTCTGGGAGTCAATCGTTTTTTTTTTTCTATGCGCTCTCTCACCTAGGTGAGTAGCGCTTGCGCCACCCCTCTCTAGAGGGGTGGTCGCCTCAGATGACGGCTTATGACCTTCTCCGGGTGCAAGCCAATCCCAGGTGGTGTTTAGTCAGTACGAGTCTGACATAACTATCGGGCCGGCCCGAAGTATCCATAGAGGATTCACCACCTCCCTCCCCCGTGTCCGGAGGGTGCATTTTGCATAAAAAAAAAAAAAAAAAAAACGTCCGAGCGTCATTCGTTGTGTGAACGTCGCCTTGAGCACATCGTGAAGGTATGTTACTCTTTGTATATAAATATTCTGGTGAGCATTGTAAGTCTTACTTAGTTGATGTTAAAGATTTAAAGTTATTTACATGATGAGATATTGTATTGGAATTATAAGTTAAATTTAGAGTGCAGGTTTTAATTATCCCGAATAGATCCATTAAAATACATAATTCATTATTTTTACTTCACATCCTAGCAAGTCTGTGTATAGGGTCGTTAACATTACCGAGTAGCCTTTTACCACACGATGGGGGAAAGTCCCGGAAAAACTCCGGAGGGGATGAAAAAATAAAAAAAATATATTTCAATTACAAACCCTTTGTTTACAATTATTTATGTCGTAACATTTCTTAAAGGTATGTACATTAATTTTGGGGTTTATCACTTTGACTTTCTGGGTCGATGTAGAAAACGAGCTTTTCTATATTGCCTCGTATTTGGGTGATATTGTACCGTGGTTGTTTCTGAAGCATTTTTAGCATCACAGTTTTAGCATTATTGCGCCTCTCGAAACGCGGTCGCCTTAGACGAAGGCTTCTGATCCTTCCCGGGTACAAGTCAACCTCAGGTGGTGTTTAGTAAGTACGAGTCTGACAAAACTACGACTACTCTGGGCCGGAGTATCGATAGAGGATTCACCACCTCCGTCCCTTGAGTCCGGAGGGTGCCCAGTCGCTAGGGGCGCAAAAAAAAATTTTTGCATTACAAATTATTAGTTAATTTGTAATTATTTTTTTAAGGTAAACTTTGACCATGTATGACCTCCTGGTATGTTGGAAGTGCACTTCTATAGCTGGCATGTGTGTATTAAAATAGATAAACAAAATCAGCTACTTAACTAGGATTCCAATATTTAAAAAAAAACATGCTGTTGACTGTACAATCAATTGTGTTTAACAGATAAAGAATCTCTGATATTACTAGTTGTAAGTTAAAGCACATATTTACAAACAAATAATAAGTCTTCAATCACAGTAACGGGTGGAGTTCAATTATTTTGCCGCCCGTTACACCGTCGCGTATCGTCGCCGTCGAGTCGTGCAGAGACGTATTCTGATCCGAATACTAATAAGATCTATAATCCAGAAACTCCGATTCGATAAGCTGGAAGAGACAATCTATATGATCGAAAATAAGTTTAAAAATTACATACTGCTCGTACTAACGAAACGACGATAAAAAGGACATTTTTACGATAGAAAGTTATATTCAAATTTAACATTTCAATAAGCTAATATAGATAATTTTTGCTGCGTTTTATAATCCTTCGTCATTTATGAAATAACCTCTATACTCATAATAATAATATTACTTACATTCAGACCAATTAGCATAGCCCAAAAGCACTGTAACACTTGTGTTACGGATACTAAGGTAACGGATAGACATACATATACGATCTATAGATACAAATAGAAATATATAATTAACCACGACTCTGATACAAATACGCGTATCCATCACAAAAACATCTGCCCCTTCCGGCACTCGAATCTATCGGGACTTGACTTTTGTACCGTCAGTACGTAAGGCAAGACTAGACTGTCTTACTAAAATCTTTATTATCGAATAACATACTAACGAATTTATATTATTTATTATAAAACTAATGAGTCATCGTCATAGTCGAAAGAAAGTTTCCCATAGTTAAAAAAAAATAACAAAATAGATATAAACACAATACAATCTCATATTTCATATCTAGAATAACATTTTCGTTCCGTGTATATTATTGAAGTTTCTTACATCGAAAGATCGAAAGCCCATCCATTGTTCTAAAGGCTTGATAATCGATTTATCGAAACTTATCACTGCGGGCGTTCATTATTAATTCGTTACTTGTAACTTTTTATGTTTTCTACGCATTGAGAATTTTAATTGACCAAAAGCGTTGGCTTTTCTAAAATATCGTTTGGTGTGTAACATTTTAATGGTATCGATGGAATTTGTTGTAAAATATAGACAATATATTGGATTCGAAAGTTTTTGATTATCTAATCTATGACAAATAATTATAATAATAATATAACATTTCTTACTTACCCCAATTAAAAGGCTTGTATTTTTGATACTAGGGTAATTAGAAATATATATTTATACCCATGACTCAGGTACAAATGTTCGTATTCATCACAGAAATATCTCCCTCTTCCGGGATTGGAACCCTTGATCGTCACACATCGTCCGTCGGTCTATTCAACAGCAAAAGAAGATTATTCTATTTTGCTACTATTATTTATCAATAACTACTAATAGCTTAATAAACCAGCCACAATATCTCATTTTCTCAATTGACAATGAACTTTATTGTTAATATTAAGGTAAGAAATAAATCAGGATGGTTTTACTGTGTAAAATGGATTATGACTGTAGCGATCCAGCTTTTCGCACAGACGGTTCTGGGTTCGAGTCCTAAAAGAGTGATGAATAAGAGCATTTATACCTGAGTCCTGGGTAATTATATATTTCCATAAATGTTACTTACTTATGTATGTCTATCATCTAGCCTTCACAGTGCTTATTTTGGGCTAGGCTAATTGGTGTGAATGTAAGAAATGTTATATTATTATTTACTGTTTTTCAACTATACGCCCACCTGATAATTTAGGTTTGGTAAGTAATTAGTAATTATGCTCTAAATATACAGTGTGATAAATTTCGCTGACTATAAATTATAATAAAAAAAGAGTTAAGTGGTTCTTTTAAATTACATACAAGATACAAAGATATACTGATAACAGTACAAATTTACCTTAGCTTAATATAAGAATTTGTCTATGATTGATTCTTAATATAATAATAATTTATGATGCATGTGTGCATCTCTGAAGGAAGTCATTATGATAACAAACTCTCAATTGACTACTGTTTCTTTAACTAGATGAGTCACTTCTATATAAATGAGATATTGTTTTAATAGTCTCTCAATTGACATAGGGTTTATACTTTTATATATCCGGCCGCGACATACTTAATTTTATGTGTATTTATGTTATCGGCAGTGTTAATAATTTTAACATTGGTACGAATTTCTTACCGAAATACCGCAGTGTCTCAAGACTTAAGTCTTGCCAGTGGTCCCTTACTACGGTCCTCATAAGAAGGTTCAAGGTCACCCAAAGGAGCGTTTTCTATGTGATCTAATCATGAGGAGATCCGTAGGAGAATCAAAGCAATCGACATAGCCCGCAGAATTTCCACACTTAAGTGGCAGTGGTCGGGGTACATAGCTCGTAGAACTGATGGCCTTTGGGGCAAAAAAGTTCTCGAGTGGCGACTACGGACCGGAAAACTCAGTGTAGGCAGGCCTCCCACTCGGTAGTCTGACGATCTGGTGAAGGCCGCGGAAAGCACCTGGATGCGGGCAGCGCAAGACCACTCGTTGTGGACATCCTTGGGGGACGCCTTGTCTAGGAGTGGACGTTCTTTGGTTGAGACATACGTAGAATTCTTTATACAGGGAGTCCCAAAAATAGTGTCAAGCTGAAGTTCAGCTAGATCATCATTAGTAGAGCATCACCGCCATTGTTGACTTTGTTGTTATCAACGATGTAATATTATAAAATAAATTATGCGCGAAATGCGTAAAAATGTTGATTTATTCAGAAGTGTGGGCAGAGTAAGCACTAAATAAAATAAAACGATTTACAATTCCGCATTTACACAGGAAATGAGATTGAATCGCTTAAAGTTTAAACATTAAACCAATAACCGTTATACTTGATTTAAATATATAATTTACACGCAGCTACCGATTTTATAACCCAATCCGAGACGTTGGGAAGTTCCCTAACCAATAGTTTTAAAGTAAGTTTGAAATTAATCGGTGCGGTCACTCGGTCGGAAACTTACTCGGAGTCGACATACACGTCGGGTACTGTACTGCGTATGTTTGGGCGTGATTCAAGTTATAAGCGATAGCGTTTTTATATAAGAAATAAAATTCGCCTGTTAAGAAAAGCTTTATAGTATAAATCGAAAATACTAGACACCAGCGAAGACACCAGCACGCACACTGACATGAAGGCAAGACAGAACGCACACTGGGGTGGGGAGACAGCTGGCTGGAGGTAACGGTATTAAATCTGTCGTACTCGTGTAACGGTAAAATCTGACGCTTAGCTCGGATAGAGTGCTCGAACCGAACGAAGCCCTCCGAAGGGATACGAACTCACGACCTTTCGCTATTCCGGCGAGTGCTCTGATCGCTGAGCTACCTGCGCTGGCAGACGTGACGAAATTTACAAAAGAAGTTGAAGTGGAAGGAGAAGTTGAAATAGCTCAGCTTCTAATATGAGCTAGTATCGTTCCACCAATGTTGAACGTTAACAACCTTCAACATCGAGAGTAATATTTTTACTAATATTAAACATTCGATTAAGATGAAACCAGATATAATAATGTATTTAATTTTTTAATTTCTTTGCATTCACAAATTCATATTTCTATGAGATATAAAATATGCGTGGTTACTTTTTACAGGCGTATTTAATAGCTTATAGAAATATGGCATTGTGAATAGAAAAAAAACACGATTGTGTTTTGTTTCTATGAAATAAAATTAGGTCTAGGAATGAATGTATGATAATTTATTTGCATCTCACACACACAAGCTTACAGAACAATATAGTATTTTTGTGGATTATGTATGCTGACGACGTATTATATTGTAAATGTCGTTACTTTTGTTAGTTAAAGGACTTCCAGAATAACTATGGTAGGTACAACTCATTTTAAGTTCCTTTAAATTGTGCCAAATATATCTGACAATAGTTGTCATCATATGACTTTTTAAATAATATTTTCAGCTTATGCCTTAGACCAACGCGGCTCCGTTAACAATATTTCATCGGAACCAATTAATATGGGCTTCTTGGGTGTGTTAAGAAAGCGACCGAACTCCAAATTCAATATTATGACCAAAATTTCGGTCGTACATTCTCTTGTACGTTTTCAGTATCTCCAAATTTTCGCCATCGAACAGGAAATTGGATTTAATGTGATAATAATTAAATGTGGCATTTTAGGAAAACATTTTTTTAAGTTCTGTTTTTTTGTTTATTATGTGTTGTTTAACGGTTTTAAAATGACAGATAGATAGATAAAAGCTTTATTTCCCACGCCACACACACTCTCACACACACACACACACACACACGCACACACACACATGCATTATTAACAAAAATACCATAATCATATCTTAACGTAGAAAACAGAGTCGTCCGTAACAAAAATGGTTGTGTGCCGCAGTACGCAAGGGTCGCAGCTGAGCATCGTATTTACTCGCATAGCAAGTAAATTGCTGATTTTCAGCTACAACCACGAGTGACCAACAAAGACGATGACCAGCAACATCAGTGCGTGTGATATTTTAAAACATATATAAAATAGGAGCTCAATAATAACGTAAGTACTAAATAATGAAATATAATATAACGGAGCATATATAAGAGTAACATATTTTTATAGTAATAAAAGGTATTTACGGGATTGCTACCATGTCCATGTACGGAGCGCTCCGTGATCATGGCACTTGCAACAGTGCCGAAATATCGGAAACTCAAAAACAAGGTACATGGTAGCAATCCCGTAAATAACTTATATTACTATAATGTTAGTGACCATGAAAGTTTAAAACAACATATTTTTATATATTTAATAAGCGATGTGTAACGAGCCAATTCTACAAATATATAGAAGATGGATATTATTAATGCACCAGTATACAAATATATATACGTATATGTATATCGCGGGTTTATGTCATAAATCTGTCTTGTGTTTTGTTGCATAATATCTGCAACCCTTTACACTTAAAGGTATCGTAAGTGGCGACACTTACTACTACTAACACTACAGGTTATCACCGTATACCCCACATAGACCAGAAAGTAGGCAGCAATATTTCCCGTATTACGATCCTTTTTTTTGTAGTGAATAGGTGAGCGCTTGACCGCTATCCCGCATGACGGTAAGCGACGATGCGATCTAGGATGTGACACGCTTGTATACATTCTAGATAAACATATACATGTAAAATAAATGCAATTCTATAAAAATAGCACATAATAATTTCAAAAGGATATTCTACTCAACTTGTTCTTTGTATACAGATAAGCACTCCACTTAAGAAAAGAAGAGAATTCCAGAGGCATAAGCTTCAAAAGAAAAGTGATTATAACTATGTTTGATAATTCTCTTTTTAATTAACTAAGTGAGGTAGTTGTATTGATTGATCGTATAATGAAAGTACCACCCTTTCTTGTGATCGCACCAAACGCTTCTCAACATCTTTTATAATGCGCACAGCAAAGGAGTGGAACTCCCTCTCTGAGTCTGTATTTCCGAGTACTTATAACCCGTCCGTTTTCAAAGTCAGGGTGAATTCACACCTTCTGGGTTAGCTCGATCCATCGTGTATACTATTTTCGCCCTTGGGCTCGAGTGGGATCAAAAGTGAAACCATTCAAAATAAAAAATCTAAAGAAACTGTTATAAGAAAAAAAAAACCGGCTAATTGCGAGTTTATTCCCTTGCGAGTGTCGAAATTTTGCGGAAATTTGCGGCATAAACAGCTGTATCTTTTGATTGCGTTGGCTTAGAAGTTTGAGTTTTTCACAGCTCTAAGGGACAGTAGATGTGAGTATTTGATATAAATTTCAGCTTGATACATCCACGTGTTCCTGAGAAAAAGGGTCTTGACAGACGGACGGACGGACAACAAAGTGATCCTATAAGGGTTCCGTTTTTCCTTTCGAGGAACGGAACCCTAAAAAAGGAATTTTTCGGGTGCCACATCTTCTCGCTATCCGAAGCGAGGAGTCTTCTAATCGAGCTTCCGAGATCTTGAAGGACGTATTATTTTTGAAGGTTTCACTACTAACTAACTAAGATGGCGCAGCGACCCACCATGCTATGGCCACCCAGTGACAAGAGAAGGCGCAGAACCGTACCGAATGGCGTCTCGTGGTATGGGTGGCCTGGAGTGTGCGAAGATCCTCCTCCACTTGGTCTCTCCAGCGGTACCTGGGACGTCCGACCGATCTTCGTATGTCTGGTCGTCTCAGGTACGCCCTCTTCACCGCCCGATCCTCCCCCATCCTCTCAACGTGGCCAAGCCAGCGCAGCCTGTGAGCCTTGATCTCGCCCGGTATGTTACGCTCTGCTTGCGTTCATTCACCACGTATGAATTGCACACATGCTTTTTTATTGTTCAAATTTCTAATTATAACGCCCAACTTCACTTTCACTAAAAACGAAGCTATGAAAGGAAAACGTTGCGTCTTTCCGGAAGCACTCAAAGTCCTGCTGGTCGGACTCCGGGCAATCTATCATTAAATAATAAACGATAAAATTAATAAGTATTGTAATTTAAGTAAGAAAAGCGTGTCGTGCTCGATTAATATTGTTGTATTTTTTACTTATTTATACATTTATTACTAAGATATCTTACTTTTTTTTATATCGACATGCAGAGTTAGTGTAAGAAAAATGTCGTACAAAGCACCCCACGCTTTTCTTACAATGACCTTAATTTTCTCGTTGGTCACTGAGATGTTATATTGAAAATTATTTTTAATTTTTAGTTTAGTTTACCATTAAAGTACTTTTTAGTTTTTTTAAACTTTAATTTAATTTTTCATTTTTTAGTACACACGGCTATGGAAGCGTTAATTTTTCACAATTTATGCCATTTATTACAATTTCTCGGTTTTTCGTATTTTGAAATTTATTACAATTTTTTTTTATGTATTGTATTGTCATCGGTCTCTGATAAGTTTTTCAAAATTTCGTGCAAAAAAAAATCACGTTACAATATTCCGTTACAAACAAACATACGGACATACAGGTAATGTTAATGAAAGCTTGTTAAAAATAAATAATTATACCATATTATATTCTTCACTCACGTTTGCAATTTACCAGTAAGTAGAATAAAAAGGAAATGAATTATTTCCAAAAGAAAGATATCGGATTTCTTACCGAGAATCGGTTACATGCTAATTGTAATCGACTATTCAATGCAAATCGAATGATTCAACGGCGCACGCTTATGTGATGTCTTCTTTGTGAAATCGATTCTTATCCAGACGTCAATTTGATAAATGAATCGGTTAAAAATAACTTAATCATTAACCATTTTGTTTGTTTTGATGTTAAAAAACTCAAGTAGCAAATGTGTACGTGACGATTTTGTTATGAGACGTAAGATTTTATTTCTTATGGTCAAAGAAAACAATTAAAATCAATTAGAAGCAGCTGGCATAATAAGGATTGTTGTCGATTAGCCTATGAAACATAATGGTTCATGAAATTATTTAAAATATAATTGAAGTGAAAACTTCTTTAGTATCGTTGTGATTTGAAAGGCGATGTAACGAAAAAGCGACAGTAAAAAAAGGCATATTAAATTCATAAGATTTAACGTAGGAGGAAATGAGATAGGAAGCATTATGTACGGGTGTAAATACGTGTTTGTGTGTGCATGCGTAGTACAAAGCTTGAGTGGTATTTTACCACGTGTGAATTGCACACATGCTTTTTAAAAAAAAAGCTCTTTTACGTTCACGAGTAAAACAAAAAGACTTATGCAATGTCCTTTAGTTGCAAACACGATACTAAAAAAATATGAATTTATTTTGAAAATTATTTTTTTACTTCTTTATGAAAAGAACGTATTATTTTCATGCTCGATTAAAAAAACTTATTCGACTGCAATTGTCTTTACATTGTCAATAAACAATTTTAGTCGCGTCATTTAATAATCAATAAAAAAAATCAGACAGAGTCCATAGATGTAAGTGACAATTTTACTTAATTTTTATGTTAGTTTCAATTAAATATAATTTTTAATTTAAATCTTTATAATTAAAAAACATAATGTGCTAGTGTTGCCATAAGACAAAAGTGTAAATAAAAGAAAAAATATTTCAAAATATATTGGTCAAACATTAACTTATTTTTATTTCTAAATAACTTCTTTAGTTTTTAATTCTCTTTGGGCTAGCTGCTTTTACTGAAGATTTTCCATAGAAATCTATTTCGTTTAATTATTCATTATAATCCACTTTTTGTTTGATAATAAAATCACATAAATATGCAAGATTTCTATAAAAATAACAACGAATTGAGTGACAATAAACAAATATCAATTTCATATATGTGTTTATGTTGAACATATAAACTCCACCATTTTAATTTAAATTATTACAAAAGGCTAACGAAAGTCAACAATATTAATTTAAACAACGTATCAAACAAAGGGAAAGTTAACATACCCGTACTCTTTTAAATGCCTCAAAGATTATTTTGAACCTTAAAATGTAAGGCTAAAAGTTTATAATGCGTTCCATCTGTAAAACAATTTGGATGCTAAATAGAAATGGGTCACTCGGAAACATCATGCGAGATCTGTAACAAAATGTATTGAGATAAACCCATAACACGCATTTACGTGGGCTGGACCGCCGATCGGATAATAGTTTTCGTTTGTGTTGCTGACAAACTATAAAAGAATCACATGTATTATTAAAGTTTACTCCTTAAGAATTGATTTCCATATAAGGCGCCACGTATAAAAAAAAGCGAGACAGAAGGCTACGCACACTGAGTTGGGGAGGCAGCTGGGTCCTATATAAATCGTGTAACGGTCCTGAATCTGACGTAACGTCAGCGTAACGTTTTTTGTGTGCAACCTATCGTGCGCACCTTTAACTTTTATTTCGAAGTTTTGTTTTATTATTTTCTGGGCCTGTTCAAAGACAATCGTTCTTAAGGAGTAAACACCAGTCGTGCGTCGGAGCTGGAACACACACTTTTCTTTATTTAATACATTAGTTTAATAGAAAAATACGAGAAAATACCGACTCGCCTCATAAGATATTGACAAGCGGGACTTTTTTAGTTGTCCGGTCCACTGCTCTCCCAATTGAGCTACCGAGCTGTATGATTATTATATTATGAGCATCCGTTGAAATTTGTCTGTGTTTAGACATTTAGAATGTGTGACCCGGGGATATATCTATATATATAAAATTACCTGTCACAGTGTTTGACCGCGATGATATTCGAAACTACTCAACCGATGTTGATGATTTTTTTTCATTTTACTGGATTTATATCAACTTAAGACATAGGATAGGTTTGATTTTAGAACACAGCAACGTGTACCTGGGTCAGCTAGTTATATATTATATAATATGTTACTGGTATAGGTCTATGGTGTTTAGTGATGATATCCAGTCGCTAGTAGAATAATAGTTGCTTTTATATCTTTATAGCTTGTATCTAACCTTTAGTATAAAGGGTTCTACTTTACCGGACACGGCACGAATGCAAAGTAACATATGTGACAAAAATAATCAACTTGAAACTTTGAAAGCCGTTTGGTGCAGCTGTAGCGATCGAGCCTTTCACACCGAAGGTTCTGGGTCGAGTCTCAGAAGGGTCAGGTGATTGTGTGATCAATACAAGATTTGGTACCTGAGTCATGGGTATTTATGTATGTTTCTATAAATGTTTAATATCTATATATCATATATGTATGTCTATTCGTTACCCTAGTATGCTTTACGTAAGCCTTACAGTGCTTACTTTGAGCTTAGCTGATTGGCGTGAATATGAAAAATATAATTACTATGATTTTATAAATATGTGTCTGAAATTAACTCACAAGTGTGACCTTTTTATTTTGCCATATTAAAAAAGTCTGAATTAGTTATTGAACAGTTACTAGAACGCATCGCGTGGGGCACCAACTAAAGTGTCCAGTGTCGACGAACATTCACATTCTTTTTGTTTGCCTGTTTGTGCGTATGGTACGTAGGCCGAATGTCTTCTTTCTGTCTTGGTGCAAGTAATAAACGTTTAGGACAATTTTTCAAACTCCAGTTTAAACTTTTTCATAACGTAGTATTACACTGTCAAAGTCAAATATGTCGTCAATTGTAATATTTCTTATGCTACGAATGCTAATTTTATTTAACATAGTTATCATTTATATGACTGTTAAATTATATTTTAAAACGTAAACTTTTTCTACGACCTCGGTGCTCAAGTGGCTCGCATACCGTGTTTCATGATAATACCACTCCGAGGTCCAGGGTTCGATCCCCGGCTGGGTCAATGTTTAAAACAAAAGATTATATATTGGCATGGGTTTGAGTTTAGTGGTCTTTGTTTTTAGCTACTTGTTGTCGAATATTTATATATTTATTTACCAGCAGCCTGGGCAAAATAAGGAAGGCCCTTAAGGATAAAAATTTTGTAAACAATATAGGCCATAAACTCCTCCTTCTTATGGTCACCCAAACAATGAGCAGCCTTTGCGAGGAGGAGTTTATTAAATAATTTTGAAAATATTTACAATATTCTAAGACCACAGGATAAAACGCTAATAGCTTATGACTTCGCCGCTATCAGATCGTATGTCGAATAAGAATTGATGATCGAATTAACAATTTTAATGGCCGCGAGTTTTGTGTCCTTATTTATGTGGGGGCGACGTGTATGCAGGACTCCAAAGGGAGTCTTCTACTATACTAATATAATAAAGATGAAACCTCCTACGTTTGTTTATTTTCTATGAGCGCACTTTAAAAAAAAACAAAAATCTATAATCTAAGATCACAGTGGTTTGTGTGTCTGTCTGTCCGCTCTTTTCCCATTGTATATGCCTTACCATAGTAACGCGTTAATCGCAAAAAGTTTATCTATCGGATGCTAGATGGCGCTAATGGAAAAAATTTTAATAATAGAAAATATTTAAAGAATTTTGTCCATCCGTGCGAAGCCGGGACGGGCCGCTAGTCTATAATCTAAGAACACAAATTTGTTGTTTGTGTGTTTGTCTGTCCACTCTTTTTCCATTGTATAAATTAACGTTACCATAGCAACGCGTTACCGGGTCAGCTAGTGCTTACAAAAAATATAATAGATTTTCCTAAATCTTCATTTTATTCAGATTCTAAGAAGCGTGACATGGCTTCAAATATCGTTTGTACTTCCTTATTTTTTTTAATTTAAACATATATGTGCCTGAGAACTTTATTTGTATGAGCACAAGTAGAAATATGACGACCATTGCCTTAGTCATCCTGTGATTACGGCTCCTGTAAAAGAGTCGAAACGTCAAGACTTTAAACGAAATTATACGCAAAAACCCTTAAAAAATTTGTTTTATTTAAATGAGTACAAGTGTTAAGATTAGTGAGGTTTGTTTTGCAAACTTAGTGTTATGCGTTTTATATATATTTTCACTTGTAAATTGAGATTTAGATAAAACTACTTTGACCGGATTTGCGACGCGTATATTCTTGATTTTTTTTGACGTAATAACGTCTTACAAATCGATGAACGCCGGCTGCATGCACGAAAAAGTGTAACGTTCCGCCTGAGCCGAGCGTGCAAGCGAGAGCGCGGAACAATCGACGATCGACCTAAGCGTTCGACTTGTGGCGCATCTATCTCTCTTTCACCTTATGAAGTGAAAAGTGATTGTGGTTTCCATTGTTTATTACAACAACTTGATGTCAATTTATAAAAAAAATCCAATTAACTCCTTTCCTTTGTATAATCCATTACAGGAGCTCCAGTACAGGAGCCCGATCTCAGGAAGACGTGAGACTTCCAAAGAAAGTCAAAGAAGATTTATTTAAAAGTGTGATACGCACAAAAGAGTGAAACTAAATACTGTTAATACTCGTACATCCTCTTTTTCTTCTTGCGATTCAGTTGTATTTATACTCAAATTCTATATTGTTATAATATATCATTCTTTAGAAATTAGATAAAGATTACGCATGAATTTCAACAGATATTATTTATTTAAGAAACCAACCGCGTCACAAATATTAAATTACATATTACAAGTTAATTATATTGTAAGGCCAGTAATATACTATATATAAATGTGTATATTTATATATAGTATATTATTAGCCTTACATATGCATATACATTCATATACACACACGTACACACATACAAACATGCATACAACATGAACAAAAATATCCACCGAGACCGGGACAATTGGATATACACATACACACAAATACCAGTGCCAATCGGAAATCGAACCTGGGTCATCAGTTATTATAACATAAAGAATCACATAATATTAAACTTAATTTTAATCTTTATCGATAAGTGTGTCACGTAAAAATTTTTTGAAAGCGTTCTTGGATAACATAAAGATGTCAAGATTACTAAAATGTTTGTTATACAATGTGGCAAGTCGTGTTAGCGGACTGTTCATAGTTTAGTTAGTGGAACGAGATGGTATATGAAATAATGGTGTATGTCGCGTTCGACGTTTATAAAAGTATAAATAACTAATTATTACCTATATCAGCTTTAGCGTAAGATCAAAGTATGTCTAAAGAAACATGTCTCGTCGACGACGTTTTCCAAATTGATTTTGCCAACTTTTTACATCATCTTGCCTCAAAATTATCTTTAACTTCCTGAATAAGCTTAACGTATTGATATTTGCAAACATGCGTGTCACAGGTTAATTGACTTTCTTAGATTAAATCGATTTGCTCAGATCAAAGCGATCATTTTCAGGTGGCAATTTGTACCGAAATTATCCGCCAAAGTTCGTATTGCTTTAATCATTCGTTATGCGTCAAAAACTCTTGAAACTTCCAAATAAGTTGTATAGTTGTTTTATTATTATCAAAGTGATAGTATCAAATATGAAATGACATAAATATTAAATATGTAAAGCACCTTTTACTCGATTTTTTTTTAAGTTTCGGATGATACTCGAATCCGAAGACTTGCTCTTTCCAATTGAGCTATCAAGATCTACAATATATTTACTAATCAATTTCTACTATCCTGAAATACATCTCTCGCCTATTCAACTCTCATCAAACCATTGAATGTAATTGTTTTAAAAGTATCAACCAAACACTAAAGAAGAAACTGCTATAGAATTATAACTATAAAAATTTAAGTAACGACATTTTGGATTTTACTCCTTAAGAATTGATTTTCGTATAAGGCGCACGGTATAAAAAAAAATCAAGGGTAACATTAAGTGATCGAATGACAGCGTTACGTTTTTTGTGCGCAACCTATCGTAAGCATCTTTCGCTTTTATTTTTAAGTTTTGTTTTATTATTTTCTGTCTGTTCAATGACAATCGTTCTTAAGGAGTAAACTCCAGTCGTGTGTCGTGACATACAAACACTTATTTTTTCTATTGTCTTAATCAATACGGAAAAATATCTTTCTCCTTGCAGTTGCTAATTTTAATTGGCACGGAGCGAGCGAAGCTCCCATGGATCAGCTTCAATGTCGCAATGTCTGTTACGCCATAACTTGCCGAGTTCTTAGCCGATTTTGATATTTTTTGTGTGGAATCAAATCAACAGGTTTAGGACTAGATTGTGACGGATCCCGAATTTTAAAATTTGAAAAAATTCCCATCGAAACATTTTTTTTATTTTTTTTAGGTATTACGCTGCGCTCCAATATATGGTGTTAGCGTAGCTTTAATTCCACCTATATGTCTACATAAAAACTTAATGGCGAAGAACTAAAATCACCCGGCGTTTTTTTTACAGTATTCCCAGGAAAAGGGATAATTTGATAATATTTATTTAACGCCTGTATACTAGGCCTTAAAGAAAAGCCTTGGAGGCTATTGTTACTTCCTTATACACGTGGCTGTGGGTTAATCACACGAAGCGAACGCTGGACAACTTTCGCGTTCAATATAATGTCCCTTTTTGGGTTGTCCTGCTTCTGCCTATCCGGAATGTTTGCAGAGGACGGCATTAATGGCTTTCATACCATTATAAGCTAGAGAGCTATTTCGAAGGCACAGCGTTCGTAGGCAAAACGAAGTAGCCTCCTTCGGGCGTGGTGGAGCATACATGTGTAACCTTTTTTGTTTCTGGTTTAAAATTAGTGGATAATGTTTAGTTCTTACACTTCCGCGTACATGACACATTTAAATAAAAATGTTAGCAGAATAAATGGGCATTTAATTTTATTCTTCTATAAAAATGATCATTTTATAGAGTAAATTTTTAAGATGCGCACACCGACACCTTAAAGCAAGAGGATGAATTCACAGATGGCAGTTTTATTTTATAAACTTCTTTAATTAAATACTACTCTGTAATTGGCTTCAAAACATAGAAGTAATTTTAATGTGTATGTTTAATATAAACAAATTATCGAGAGTTCAAATATATTGTATATGTAGTAATGGAAGTGATATATATATATATCACTTCCATTCCTACAAAAAACAGAACTGTGAAAATTTCCGAAACCGGGTTTTAATAATGGCAGAATGTCCCAAAAAGTTTTGATACATTCTGATATTGTTAAATCAGTTTCGAAAATTATAACAATTATGTCTTTGTTATATTGGATATATAAATAAATAAATAATAAATAAATATTTCTTACATTCACACCAATTAGCCTAGCCCAAAGTAAGCACTGTAAGGCTTGTGTTATGGATACTAGGGTAACGGATAGACATACATATATGATACATAGATGTTAAATATTCGTAGAAATATATATAAACACCCATGACTCAGGTACAAATGCTCGTATTCATCATAAAAACATCAGAAAAAGTCGGTATACGGGCGAAAGTTTTACGTGACAACGACTTTGAGTGGTAAAATAATTTTAATGTGAATATTCATTCGTATAGTAGGAAGAAGGATGAAATAATAGTAACAATTTAAAACATTTATTTATACAAAGAATTATATTTAAAACATTAATTTATAGGCACGCGTCCCTTCCACTTTTTATGTCTGTCTCTCTCGCTCTTAGGCGGGCTGACCATGCCCGAGTGGAAGGGACGCGTGCCTCTCACTCGCTCTCATTGTAAGCGCATATATAGTTGAGTGGGAGAGAGACGCAAGGCATTCGGCGGGCCTCTCTCTCGTTCGGTGACTCATCGTAACGTTACCGAGCGTTACACTTTTTCATAAGTGACTCCCAGCCGCAACCTAATTTAAGACGTTGTCACGTCAAAAAAAATATAATATAAATAAAAGCGTGCCTGTAGTAATGTATGAGCGGCGGAAGTTATACTTTTTTATTCGACTTTTAAATTAAATATCTTGAAGTTAGCCTATTCACTTTAACAGCTAACTTCATGGTGTCGCTTTTTCGTTGCATGCGTACGTAACTTCCGTTACATGAAAGAATCTTCAAGAATACCTTTCCAAATTGTATTTCACTTGAGAATCCATACCTAAAAGGTTTAGTAACGGGGTGAGCGATAATAATTCAAACGTCTGTAATAACTTTAACAAATTGCTCCTTATACCGAAAACATTATGGTGCGTAATTAACTGAATAGCTATAAAACTTGATATTACCTGCCATATCATTTTGATATAGTTACTGCCAACGTTTAATTAAATCCTGGCATATTGACGCGACACTAACCATTAAAGTCTTCCGCGTTCTTGTTATTATCAAAATATCATTATCTCTAAAGCTGTAATTAACTTATTAAACGAGCTAGATGGCGTAGTTGTTTTCGCTTTCCGCAATTGCGGGAGTTAAGCAATTTTAGGAAAGGTCAAAATTAGGATGGGTGACTATTTTTTCTATTTCGCTGATTTAAATATAAGACAAGATCGCATACATTATATTATTCTGAACCCAAGTTAAAGAGATAAAACACTTGTTTTATGGAATTCCGAAACAACAATTTTGTACCAAAAAATAGAAAAAAGAGCATGTGTGCAATTCACACGTGGTAGAAGTGAAACCTTCAAAAATAATACGAACACGTATACAAAATACCACGGTTGTTGTGATGCCTTCTCTCAAGCTTTGTACTACGCATGCACACACAAACACGTATTAACACACGTACATAATGCTTCCTATCTTATTTTCTCCTACGTTAAATCAAATGAATTTATTTGTCTGTCTCTTTTTACTGTCGATTTTTCGTTTCATCGACTTTCAAATCACAACGATGCTAAAGAACTTTTCACTGTAAAAATAAAATAATTTAATTGGCTAATCAGTGACCGATTACACTGCTTCAATTATATTAGCTTTATTTGATACAAAACTGACATCGATAAAACACTAAAAGAAATTGTTTGTGACATTATCGATAGTTATTGATATTTTATCGATCGTTTCGAAATCTCATTCCACATGTCACCATAGATCATGTCTTTACTCTGTGTACTTATATAATTTAATGTGATCTGTGTGGTGTGACTGTCATTCCTTGTTGTGTTTTGTGTTTAATGTATCGCAAAGATTGTTTTTTCGAGTGTTTAGTGTTGTAAATTGACTAGCATATTACTGCAATAATAGAGTTGGCCGAAAAACAGTGGGTTGTTGTGCGTATACAGTGACATGTTAAAAAATGTCTATTTTATTAAATGAATTTTCCTTGATCTGACGACCATTTGGTACGACAGTAACGATCGTGTCTTTCGCACCGATGGTCCTGGGTTCGAGTCCCGGAAGGGGCAAATGTTTGTGTGATGAATACGAGAATTTGTATCTGAGTCAAAGTTTTTTATATATATTTCTATAAATATAACATATCTATCTTATCATATATATGTCACCGTAAAATTGTAATTAATGTTAGATAGATTATACTATCTTGCGAGATTGTTAACTGTCGAAAGATTGTGTACCGTAACATAGTTGTTACAATTTAAGACATCATTATCAGGTAGATTATAATCTATCGAAGTGAAACCGCCAAATTTCACTAACCTAACCTAACCTAACCTTACCTGTCTAAAAATATATAAACATATCGAAAAATAATGCGTTAAGTTGTAAGCTCTATGTTACGGTTCACAATCTTTCGACAGTTTACAATATAACGAGATAGATTATGATCTAACGGTATTTACAATTTTACGGTGACTTATATACCCTAGTATCCACAACACAAGCTTTACAGTGCTTACTTTGGGCTAGGTCAATTATTGTGAATGTGAGAAATATTATTTTTATTATCTACATATTATTTTAGGGTTACAGACGAAAGAAAAATCATTTGCAGTTTCTTGAGTATAAGTTTCTTAAAACTGTAAATTAATTTATTGGAAAATTTTAATGTTCTTACTACATTACAGGTTAATTATAGCAATCCACAAAGTAATTACATTTTGAGTATCTTGAAAATTAAACTGTTCTAAACAGATTCAACAACGAAATAATTATTAAAACAATAGTAATGATAAGGCGAAAATAACCTAACCTTTTAACGTACAAGGATTTTTGCGTCGGGAGCGCTCCGATAACTTATCATTGTGGTATTTCCAATACTGTGGTATTCGGTCTTAGAAATAGTTATGAGGAAAATCAATATGTATCGCATTTTACGCAGTAAAAACAATAATATATTTGAAAATGACATTTAAATAAAACAATTGACCACAGATAATAAACATGTAAGTCGGTGCAAAGAGTTCGCGACTAGAAGCTATATGGCCTTTATAGAATAATTAGACACGGTCTTTTCATCGCAAAAAACCGGACAAGTGCGAGTTCAACTCGCGTAGTGAGGGTCCTGTGTGATGAAAATGTTATAGATCTATCGTAATCTTGATTCTAACCAAAAAACAAACTTAACTTTGTAGTTGAACTAATATATTATACATATTTCAACTGCATACATTTCAAATGTAATGCATACATTACATTTCAACCCCAATACATTACAACTGCAAATGTAAGTTTACATTCACAAAACTAATTCACAAACTAGTTTTTTTGATATTATGACAAAATAACGGTTTTCCTATTTTCTTGTTTACTTATAATATAAGACCTTGCTCCATGCCAAATTTCATGATTCTAGATGAACGGGAAGTACCCGATAGGGTTTGGTTCTCGAGTGCCAACATTTGTAGCGAAAATGGTAATATCATTTAATTGAGTTGACTTAGAAGTTGAAGCCATAAGTATTCAATATAAATTTAAACTTTTTAACTTAACACGTTCCTGATCCTATAAGGGTTCCGGTTTTGCTACGGAATCATAAACTTGATTTTGTTGTAATCAACGATGTAATGAAACCATAACACTAATATTATTGTGATAGCAGAATAATATTGTTTTTTGTGGATTATGTATGGTGATGACGTATAACATTGTAAATATCGTTACTTCTGTTAAAGCTGACGAGTTTCTTGCACCCATTCTTCTTGTTAGTTAAAAGACGTCCTGAATGGGTGGTAGGTAAACGTATGGGACGATTCAAAACAATATATTGTTTTAAACTCTCATGGTCACTAACATTATAGTAATATGATCATGGCGCTTGCAACAGTGCCGAAATATCGGAAACTCAATAAAAACAAAAACAAGGTACATGGTAAAAATCCCGTACATAACTTATATTACTATAATGATTTAAAACAACTTATTTTAAGTGTATTTAAATAAAGTTTTTTTTAATTTTTATTTAAAAATCACTGGATAAACGAATTGATCACCAAACATCAGTCAGTTCATCATTGAGTGATTCGCTTTAATGACAATTGGGGTCATTACAGCATCAGGGAACAGTAGAAGCTTTAGCGATTGTCCGAACAGATGAACTTTACATACATATGATAGATGAGTGGTACTTCATCATTCCAGGCTGATGGGATGTACTGATGCTTCTTCGATGTAATTCGGACCATTAGGCTAAAAAGATGTAGATAATACACACAAAACAGTGTCTCCATTGTTGTCTTTTAACCAATATACTTGATTTTTTACCTGTAACAATAAAAAAACAACATTTTTATTATGGAAACATTAAAATAAACAAACAAAATAATGAATGTTATGAATAACATCAAAAACATTGTTCTGAACCCAAGTAGCTATATTAATTGTGTTATGGGATTCAGAAACAACGATGGAACTACAATACACAGACCCGAGCCGATTTAGTAAAGTTTGTTTTCATTGGTTCGGCCGGGGATAGAACCCGAGGCCACGGAGTAGCGTTACCATAAAAACTGGCATGGGAGCCACTCTACTAAGGCCGTCAAATCGTTAACGTTAAGCGAACAGAAAACACCAGCATCGTAAAAAGTACTAGATAATTTTGACGACTGCTCGAGTGGCCGAAACTTCCTCTCGACACGGCGTACCATGGCCGAGGTCTGAGCCCTTAGAGGCGCCCTATGGTACCCGTGCTCCCTTTACAGCTAGACGCTATTAATCTGTGCTGGTTCGGAGACTCATGGGAGATGCCGTCCATTTAGAAAAACCACTATAGTGGCTAGCTATTCTCGGCTTAAGGTCCAATTAAGGATCTCGCCGTCCTGAACGTCGTATGTTGAGATAATCTGTGGCTAAGAACAATCATACATAAAAATAAAAAACCGGCCAAGTGCGAGTCGGACTCTCGCACCGAGGGTTCCGTAAAATATTTTTATTATATGATGTAACTAAAAATTTACGGTTTTCGCAATTTTTCCTTTATCTGTGCTATAAGACGTTGCTTCGTACCAAATTTCAAGATTCTGAGTTCACTGGAAGTATTCTGTAGGTTTTGATTCTGTTGCGAGTGTCTAATATTTGCTGAAATTTGCAGCATAAACGGCTGTATCTTTTGATTGCGTTGGGTTAGAAGTTTGATTTTTTCACAGCTCCAAGGGACAGTAGACCTGAGTATTTGATATAAATTCCAGCTTCATACCTCCACGCGTTCCTAAGAAAAAGGGTCTTGACAGACAGACGGACGGACGGACAACAAAGTGATCCTATAAGGGTTTCGTTTTTTCCTTTCGAGGTACTGAATCCTAAAAAATACCGATAATTCAAAGATAAAAAGGTTTCAGATCCGCCTATATAACTTGTGAGCTAAGTCGATTTTTTCAAGTATATTTCTTTAAAAATAATCATTTTAAAACACTTCAAAATATAAGAATTATGAGTTATATTTTATTTGTATCAGTTGAACAAGAATCATTAATCTGACACGTTGGCAAGTTTCGCCCTTGTTGGACAAACATAAAAGTAGCGGCCTTTGAAATGCAACACTTGGGGAAAGTTGGCCTTTTGACATCCAACTTTCAACTCGAATACAGCTTACAAGTTTGCTATTGAATTCAGCCATTTTGTTTTGCATATTTGCTATAAAACACTGGAATATTAATAAGTAACTAATAAATAAATACCTCATATCCTCACAAAAAATAACCTAGCGCTAAAGTGGCTGTATAAGCCTTGTGTTATAGATACCAGAGTGACGGATATACATACAAATATAATACAAAGATATTTAATATTTATAGCAATACCAGCTGACCAGGCCACGCGTTTCTGTGGCTCAGTTATTATAATTTTCATTTTGTTTATAAATTAAATGAAACCTATCCTGTATTCTATGTTGAAAAAAATCTAGCAGAATGAAAAAAAAACTCATCAAAATCGATTGAGTAGTTTCAGAGTCCATCGCGGTCATACACTGAAACAGGAAATTTTTATAAATATAGATGTATAAATACCCATGACCCAGGTACAAATGGTCGTATTCATCACATAAGCATCTTCAGGGACTCGAACCCAGGACCGTCGGTGCGAAAAAACAGGATCACTACCGTTGCACCAAACGTTTGTGAACCGTAATTATTGATTTCGTTTCACTTGCACCCTTAGAAGTAAAATTACCTAATCCAAAAAAAATACAGTCACACTAGGGTACTTTTTGAAGCCTTGACAGTGTATGCAAAATTTTATGATGATTGGTTGAGTAGTTAAGATACAAGGGTAACAAACGAACGTACTTCACCAAATAACTAACTTTACACAACTCAGGTTCTTACCCGATGTCAATTAAAGTTTATAATAAACTGCCAGAATATCTAAAAGCAGAAACAAATCGAGGTCAAACAGGTCGATCGCTGAAATGAGTCTTTGCCCGCGTGGTACAGGGGCGCGGGGGTACGGCGACAAACGGGGAAAGGAGAGGAGGGGGCGCACTATGGGCGTTTGCCGCCCACTTCTCCCCGCGCCCCTGTACCGCGCGGGCGAACATTCAATTAAGCGGTCTACCTATATATCTTCTTTCACATCGCACCTGCTTAAAGATAAAAATACATAAAAATATGTAATTAGACATATCACATGTCACGACATAATTACTCTAATGTTTTACCAAATTAATATAACCCTTTCCCGGTTATTATAATGTCGTTAGAATTGGAGATGACTGAACTTAAGAAGACCGCAGCCAAATAACATAATTAACCGCCAACTCTGAGATGTCTAGCGGCAGGCTAATTACGTACCTCTATTGCTATTTCGGAATCTATGAAATTGTTGCTTTTGCGATTATGGATGAACGATTTGACTGTTTCAGTTGCTATCAGGTTGCTTACAGAGGCACTTTGAAGCTGTCAAATCGATCAGCCTTACTCACAAAAGTACAATTTCATTGATTTCAAACGAGAATGTTAGAAACAGAGTTTCGAAATCCACATACTGGTCACGGTTGCTCAAATATTAAGTTAATTCTTTTAACATCTGACATTTACAGAACTCGAACCCAGGATAGACGGTGCAAAAGACAAGATCGCTGACGTTGCAGCAAACGGACATCAAAACATATACACAGACAGACAAACAAACAAACAAAAATATCGACAAGAGATGTCTAAAATATTAAATAAAAACAAAAGTTGATATTAGTCAAGCAATAACGTCAAAAGAAATATTGATACAAAGACACACACACATCATATTAATATAGGCACAAACTAAACACAAAAACGGATACTGTTAAATTCACGACTTTTAACAGAAATTTACTACAGATTTTTTACTTTATAATGATGATTTATGACCTCATTATTAAATATAAATTATGCACAAACCCAAAAAATAATATTACAACACCCATTTATGCGTTGGGTATTAAAAATAATAAATTTAACATTCGGTTCGAAGCAAACATCAACGTTTCCGAGAACAGCGCCAATTAAAGGACCTCTGTACCATATCATGAGGTCAAATGTTATCACTGCACGTACGTCGATTGTAACAGTTATTCCTGGCACTGAATCACGACCAGCGAACAATAGACCATTGCCTACACGAATACTATTGTCTCTAAACTAAAACATGAATAAGTACGTATCAGATAAATGCTTTGCCATTCGGGCTTCGATGACGTTCTTGATAGGGTCAACTGGGGTACTCGTATATAAGACATTTGAATTAAACAACTTTTTTACTGATTTTGGACATAATTTATTTTATATTTAATCCTGACGTTTCCACTCCTTTATAGGAGCCGTGATCACGAGATCACTAAGGTAACAATGGCCGTCATATATTTTGTAACCTTCACAATATTTGTATCGGGCATGTTCCTAATTGTTAAAATATTATATAAAGTTTTTTTTTATAAAAAAAATAAAGTTATCTTAATAATTAATATTGAATTTTAAAAATGTAAAATAAAACAATTTGATTTATATACAATTTTAACAATTAGAAACGTGCCATATTAAAATATTTTGAGGGTAGGAGAAAATATATGACGACCATTACCTTAGTCATCCTGTGATTACGGCTTCTTGAAAGGACTCGAAACATCATGATTAAATACAAAATGTTGTAATGTTCGTCATATATTGTCTATTACCTTCACAATATTTGAAACGGCCATGTTCCTAATTGTTAAAATATTATATCTCATTTTTTAATTTTAATAATAATTTTGAATTTGAATAATAAAAAGTAAAATAAAACAATTTGATTTATATAAAATTTTACAATTAGGAACGTGCCGTATTAAAATATTGTGAGGGTAGTAGAAAGTATATGACGACTTAAGTCATCCTGTGATCGCGACTTCTCTAAAGGACTCCAAACGTCATGAATAAATATAAAAAAAATATGCGCATAATCCGTAAAAAAGACGTTTAATTCAAATGTGCAATGTATGCGAAAGTGTAAGCACTAAATATATATAAGACACTCAATGTTTTAGGTTATAATAAGACACGGTTGGTAACACTCAATAACTCTCCGATAATTCATTCCTATTTCATTGAGAATCCTTATTCACTAATCTTTAATGTTAGAAAGTATTGATATTTTGATTAAAAAATATAAAAAACTAAAGTTACAAAAAATGTTTCGTATTATTTTATCCCTACTCTGTTATAGAATTACACATTTGTTTCAAGAACACTTTTTGCTAAGAAATTGTGGGCTGTTTTATTTTTAAACAACACTGTTTCATATTTACACTTAATTGATGGAAAAAATGAGACTGACATTATATAGATTCATAGTTAAATTAATAGTAGTGTGCGAAAGATTGTCTAAGATTTCTATAAATCCAAAACAATAATACCAAATTTTTAGAAGCATGAAAATCCAAAAGTTGTTATTGTTCTACCATATTCACCCCACTCTAAATTATATAGATTCATAGTTAAATTAATAGTAGTGTGCGAAAGATTGTCTAAGATTTCTATAAATCCAAAACAATAATACCAAATTTTTAGAAGCATGAAAATCCAAAAGTTGTTATTGTTCTACCATATTTACCCCACTCTAAATTATATAGATTCATAGTTAAATTAATAGTAGTGTGCGAAAGATTGTCTAAGATTTCTATAAATCCAAAACAATAATACCAAATTTTTAGAAGCATGAAAATCCAAAAGTTGTTATTATTCTACCATATTTACCCCACTCTAAATTATATAGATTCATAGTTAAATTAATAGTAGTGTGCGAAAGATTGTCTAAGATTTCTATAAATCCAAAACAATAATACCAAATTTTTAGAAGCATGAAAATCCAAAACTTGTTATTGTTCTACCATATTTACCCCACTCTAAATTATATAGATTCATAGTTAAATTAATAGTAGTGTGCGAAAGATTGTCTAAGATTTCTATAAATCCAAAACAATAATACCAAATTTTTAGAAGCATGAAAATCCAAAAGTTGTTATTGTTCTACCATATTTACCCCACTCTAAATTATATAGATTCATAGTTAAATTAATAGTAGTGTGCGAAAGATTGTCTAAGATTTCTATAAATCCAAAACAATAATACCAAATTTTTAGAAGCATGAAAATCCAAAAGTTGTTATTGTTCTACCATATTTACCCCACTCTAAATTATATAAATTCATAGTTAAATTAATAGTAGTGTGCGAAAGATAGTCCAAGATTTCTATAAATCCCAAACAATAATACCAAATTTTTAGAAGCATGAAAATCCAAAAGTTGTTATTGTTCTGCCATATTTACCCCACTTGACCCTACAACTGTGTGACTGTAAATAGCTATACCTTTGTTTATAATGATAGGGCTATTGAAACCAATGATGTATTTCCATTTCGATTTGTTTATGCGATTATTTTCCTGTGTGTTTCTTAAATCTCCATTGTGAGGACGACATACATGGAGCAATTGTTCATTTGGTTTCAACAGATTAAAATCAAAACATGAGTTTAAGAAGATAAATATTGCTCAAAAGAAACTAATAAACTTATCAAAGATTACCTTTCCCGCGTCGAAAGCACATTTTCTGCTCGTGTTTATGTGGACTATCGATTAAAATTTATATTTCTATCTCACAGGAACAGTACTTTTTTCAGAATAAAAGGTACCCTATGCACTTTTCTGTACCCCTGGCAAAGTGTGTGCAAAATTTCATGATAATCGATTGATTAGTTAAGGTGTGAAAGTGTTACAAACAAACTCGCATTCGTGTTTATAATATTAGTTAGGACGAAAAAGTTTATAATTATATGATTTATAGCCTATAATTTGCGCGAACACATTTTTATTTAATGTATCAAATTTCATCGAAGTCGGTTTACTCTTTCTTGACTTATAGAAGGACAAACAGACAGAAAGACAGGTAAAAAATTAATAATAAAAACTGACAGAAAGAATACTGAAGTTATTATATTATATTTAAGTATTTTACTGCAAATTTATATATTTAAAGAAATTAAAATAAGAAATAATTCAACTTTACTTAAGTGTCGATACAAGTTGAATTTTTTCTTGTTATAAAGTCGGAAGTCATTTCACACCATTTTATAGGAGTAAACAAAAAAAGTAATTATTTATTTATCATAATTTATATATATATATATAAAAAATTGTAACAGGGTTTGATCGCAATGAACTCCGAAACTAATCAACCAATTTTTTTATTTGATAGATTTGTCCCGACTTAGGACATAGTATAGGTTTCATCTTGATTTATAACAGCAACGTGTGGTCGGGTCAGCTAGTTATATTTTGATTTGTAGTTTATTATTAAAAAATATGGTGACAATGTTAAACAATGGAATCATTCGATTATGTCACAGTGGAAATATCAATAACATTCAAGGGCATTGGTGAATATACATGAAATGTGACATGACGCATGTCTTTACCGCAATACCGTATTGGTGATTCACACCAACATCGTGGGGACACGACAAACATACGACAATGGCGAATGACTTTCAAATAAGAAAGCTCTCGTTCATTAAATCAATTCGCGAACTCGCAGAACTATCATTTTATATTCAGGGGCTTAAATACCATCCCAACCGTAATGAATTCGTGACATACAGCATTTGTGTTTTTCTTTATTGGAGTTTACTCCTAAAGAATTGATTTTCATATAGGGAGCAAAGATAAAAAATGTAGAGTAAAATTTCGTGATCGAATGACAGCGTTACGTTTTTTGTGCGCAACCTATCGTGCGCACCTTTCACTTTTATTTTGAAGTTTTGTTTTATTATATTGTGTACCTGTTCAAAGACAATCGTTCTTAAGCTGCGAATTGACGGTCAGTTTTTCGCATCACTTGATCTGACGTCAATCCAATTTGATCGAGAGTGTTGAATCATCACTTAAGAGTTTTAACTGACGACGCGCCACTTATTTCTGACATTATCATAAATCCAACTCGGCGCGTCGCGCCAAACTGATCATGAGTATATGATCGTCAATCCAACACAAACAGGTAGTACACTTCCTAACAGCCCGGCCGATTGGAAACTGAAGAGCCGGAGTGACGCAAATAAATGCGGAAATCGAGTTGGCCTAAAACCATTTGGAGTGACGCCACAGTTTTACGAAAAACTGATCGCCAATGCCCACTATGAAGGAGTAAATTCCAGTAGTGCGTCGGAGCTGACACGATAGTTAATAATTTTAAATCGAATTTGTTTATTTGTTCGTTTGTTCCTAATGTGTTTCCATAATATTCGTTCGATTGATTTAAAAGTTTGGTGAGTTGCTATGTGACAAACTTGTGAAGATTTTCACATTCTTTAATTGCATAAAAACACGATAAATGTGAACAAAATTACACTTACAAAAGTAATTATCGTGCCTCTTCTCCTTCATCGTGACTCGAACGGCTAGCATTGCACCAAACGATCAAAATAAGCTTAAATTGTTGAAAAGCATAATGATTAAAGTTATAATGTGGAGTAATAAATATAGATTGCCAAACGCACTATCCGTGCGTACAATTCAAACGCTGAGTAAGCACAAAACAACGCCTCATATTCATAGGGTGAGCCACGATGCAGAATTTTACATTACCACCACATTATAAATCTATCGATTATTCATTAAGTTGCCAACTAAGTTACAGTTACGGTGGATCCACACGATACAGGCTTAGGTGTATTTCAATAGGTTTAAATCTGTGCAACTTAGCAGTACAGACAAAATGTCGGCGTACAGTGAAAATCGGAGCTGTCGAAGCTTCTATACGAACGTTCGGTCCGCTTGCATATAGGCGCTCGCCGCGCGTCTACGCTAACTGTGCTAAGCGTCAGATTTTACCGTTACACGAGAGCATCAGATTTAGTACCGTTACCTCCAGCCAGCTGCCTTCGCACCTCAGTGCTGCTTTCTCTTTTTCGCTTTATACTATAAAGCTTCGCTTCTTTCGGGCGTCCCTAGACGGCACTGCTTTTTTAAATTTTTTTATGGGTTCGCTCTTGATCCCAATCAAGCCCGGGGGCCAAGACCACGATGATCCACGATGGAACGAGCTAACCCAGAAGGCCCCTTTTCACCTTGGCTTTAACGGACGGGTTATAAGAACTTGGAAATACAGACGCAGGGAGGGAGTTCCACTCCTTTGCTGTGGGCATTATGAAAGATGTTGAGAAGCGCTTTGGTGCTACATTTAGGAATAGCAACCAAGAAAGGGTGGTATCCCACACTGCAAACAAAATGAGTATAAGGAAAGTCGGAGGTGTGCATGAAAGTTAAAGAAACGTGAACATAAAGAAATGTAGGTGCATTATATGAAAACTGAAGTAAGAACTATAAACTGAAGTTTGAGCTAATGAAAAGACTGCACAAACATTTTGTTGATATGTTTGCGTCCACTTTTTTACTTAGAATTCGTAGTCTGTATATATATTTGTGCGGCCTGAGTCTATATATGTAGAGGACCTATCATACAAGGTAAGTAAAATTTAAATAGCTTTCTACAGCAAAATTGCAAATGGGTACTGGTTAAATTTGATAAATCAGTTCTAGTAAAGTTGTGAAATATATTCTGTTGTTAGGAAGAAAATTTTGTCCGAGAACTTTTATCATTTTTGGTAAAAAGTAGTATTGTAAATAGATAAGAAATAATTGGATTTTTTTTTATATTTGCAAAATAAAGCTTAATCGTACATTTTAAAAGCATGTGCTGATCTTGCGTGTACATTTGAATCTGTAAATGAAGTAATTATAAATAATTGTGACCACTGACTTTAACTAAATATAATTAGAAGTTAAATTAGTATTATTTTATTTTCCATTTATATATTTTTATATTATTTACAAATATCGTAAATAAGTACAATATAATACAATACGATATGTTTATTTGCAAAATAGAGTACAGTTACAGTTTGGTGTTATAAATTAAAGCAAAATTTGAGTAATAAAAAAAACTAATTAAATATCATATTTTTCAAATTAAATGTACTTATTGACAATGTGTACAAATATCATTCCGTACTAAATCAATGAGTTTCATGATAATTTAAAATACTGGTATCACCAACTGGAATTTAAATTTATATTTAGTTCTGTAAGAACTGTAAAAGTGTAACACTTTCGCGCACATTACACATTTCATTAAAAAAACTTTTTTACGATTTTTTGAGCATAATTTATATTTGATCTTGACGAAACGTCAGAGTTAAATAAAAAATATGCGCAAAAAACCGAAAAAAAGTTGTTTTATTTAAATTTATAACGCAAGACCTGAAAAGGTTCAGAAAGATTCAGAGGAATGTGTAGGATATTGTCTTGTTGATAACATTAATTTATAGTAATTCCATCCAGTGTGATATAATGTTTATAGCATTCCCCCAATTATTTATATATTAGTCAACGTTACAACTTAGTGGGGTCAGTAAGAGATGTAATAGCGAAACCATAGCTTAGTGTAGATTTGTGACTATTAGCCACTCATAATTAGTCACTTAGCTCATTTTGATCGTCCCCCATAAAACATTCAAATAATAACATCTCTATAACCGACTATTATTTACACATATTAAACGAAAGCATCCAGGTATTATCCATAGTTTCTAATGCTGACTAAGGCTGATGTCCTAAGGAGGAAGGAATAGAAAATAAATTATTTAGCAAGTCTGGTACATTTAAAGATGGTAGACAATAGTACTATGATACAACAGTACAATACCTATTCACTCAGCTGGGCATGCAAATAATTAATTCGTTATTTTAATTTTAAGGAAGTTCACAGCATGTTCACTAGCCTAATTAGTTTCTAAAGCTAAATAAAAACAAAATTTGGCTGCCTAAAAATATACGCGAATTTAAAAAAGAAAATTCTAACATAAGTAATACAAAAATTAATATAAAGGTAGGGCCGATAACAATTTCAATGTAAAATTCAAATAAGTTAGGTTATAAACTAAAAATGTGACAACACAAGTACTTATTGAGATCAACACAACTAATGAATTATTTTTGCCATAATTATAATAATTATTAATGTAAATTTACTATTATATCATATTAACCTTAAAGAAAAATCTCATTTCTTACCTTTTTGATCGAAATATTTAGTCAAATTGCAGAAACATTTTTGTAAAAGCTAGGTTTTAAGTTTAAATTGGGACAATTGTAGTTTCTTTGACTCACGGGGTAATTTAATGTATGTTTTTACGGCCATTGCATGGCAGTTCTCCGAAAGTACAACTGTTCTCATCACTGTAGCTATCAATATATGAAAGAATTCAATACTTTCTAATAAAAATACACATATATTTTAGTATCTGTAGTTTTATGAATAGCGATCTTCATAAAATCAAACTGTCCATGCCAAATATCGCACGAATTCAAACTCTTTGGGCAATAAATAATTCAAATTAACCACCTACTTCCAAAAAATATTAACAGCATTTTTTCTATTGAGAGGTTCTTCTTAAAAACGCTATTACCACCACTATAGATGTAATCAAAGCAAACAATGGAGAGTTACTTATTGTTTCTCTTTTTAAATTTCCTCTGATTAAATTTAAGAGAGCTACAACCCTTGAGATAAGAGGGGAAAGGTTTTATTAGGGGCGACTAACGAGTGCCGATAAGGACGCATAATGCCCCTTAGCCGAGATCTATACTGGGGAGAGAAGACAGCGGACAGAAGTCAGTGATCAATTCTACTGATAAATTTCAAATGGTGCATAAATACAGTAGTAAAACGAGTATAAAAGGAACTCGAACTTCATAATAGATAATTATCTGAATAAAAACTGAATAAAAAAAATATAATGTTTTTATTGAAGAAAAATATTTTACATAATATATTTAACGCGCCAAATTATTCTAATTGCAAACTAAAGTCATTGATAATAACAGCCATTTTGAATTTTCCAAAATAGGAAATCACAGTAAATTGATTACGAATAAAGTTATTAAAATCAAAAGTTAAACACAAGGGCAGTATTTAATAATACTGAAGTCAAATCAACATACTTCATATCAACCGCCATTTCCTAAACCTTATACCAAACACTAAAAGGGGGCGAGCCATCTACTGTTTAATCTCCAGTCCAATCTTGACTTAAATGAACACCTACGGAACTACCCCAGTATCGATTGTCAGATAGTGCTAAGACACTGGTTAGCTAATGAATTGATTCGGTACTCAGTTTCAACTAATTTCTAATTACATTTACATAGACAACAAAATCACTGTAGAGCTGAGACTAAGCTGAAATAGATGGCGTAAACAACTATTTCATGACAATGTTCTTTATGTACCATAAACAAGACGAATGTCAGTTGCCAGTTTCGAAAAACAGTTCTATAATAATAAATACGTTGAATTGAGAAAGGCTATCAAACTTTCAAAGGTTATGAAGGCACTTTGAAATAAAATACCAATTCACAATTTGTTTTGTTTACTTCGTTCGCTTCTAAGTTTATCTTTATAATATTACTAAATCACGTGATGCCACAATCTAAAGAATCATAAAGTAGTCCGACCACTTCATCAGTATGTAGCCACGTACGGAGAACTACCTTTTGTGCTATCATCCTCAGAAAGGCTCACCTCCCTTCCGGTACTTACATGCCCATCCGCTTATAAAAACCCACCTCGACAATGTGATGAATCTTCCCTTATCACGAACTGATAGCCTTCCAAGGATTTATTTTTTGCAGGGGCAGGACGATGCGTTTGTCGTGTTTTTGCTTCTAAAATCAGGGCTCACGAATATAAAAATGATAAGACGCTACTAGAGGCAGGAAGCTATAACAGGCTTTTTAGTGTTGTTTCCAGAGGGGAGTTCTGAAATGTGGAGTAATCATGCGATGGGGATAATACGCCAATGGAATCAATAAGTACTTATGCCATGAATTAGTTAAGTAATTGGATTGGGTAAGTTCTATAAGCGTATCAAGGATACACTTGATTGCGTTTCCTTTTTATAGGCAATAAAACAACTTGACTATGAAATCCAGACAGCTCTTAATTGAGATGGGTTATTATCGGTAGTGAGTAAAGTATGTAGTGAAACAATAGACTTTTATATCTATAGAAAATTTTGGCAAAAAATTAATGTGCAAATAAAAATTAGGCTGTTAGAAACAAATTTAATTAATATCAATACAATTCTAAATAAGATTTAAAATGGTAGCGAGCAAACCGTTTCCTTTTCCAGAAATTGCCAAAACGAGTTAACAGAGTTCCGAAACAGCTTCCACAAATGATTTCATGTCAAAACAACGGTTTAGAGTGGCGGAATGAACTAACAAGACCTTTGGAGCTGAAATTCGAACAAACAAAACTTAACACTACCAATCCTAGAGTTCACAAACAGCAAAGCCCGGACTTGGCTGTAAAACTGCGGGCGGTCATAAAATAAAAAGTGTTTGCTTGCCCAGAAGATAACAGAGAACAAAGTTCGTTGATAAGTTTTTATTTCCTTAGGGGAGGGCGCAGGTAAGGCATTCGATACGGATGGCGTAATCTGTATTAGTTTAGGCGACATTCTAACAGAATGGAAATTGAATTCAAAAGAAATTTGACCTCGCTCATACAATAACGTCTTATTGGAGACGAAAATTAACGTTAAAGTCAGATTCCTTTATTGAGAGTATTGGAGAAGAATTTAATGTCAATGTTACATAAATAGAATAATAAATCTAAGAAAATATATTGACTAAGTTATATAAAATAAAGCATTAATGTAATTGCTCTTGAACAGAATATATTATAGGGAAGAAAGGTATATCACAGACAAAATATAGAAATTTAAAGATTATAATGGAATTCGAACCCGTAATTTGATATATTAGGGGACTGGCGAACCATAACACACAATCATCACTATCTCATCGCCTTTCAGATATATGTCATCAAGGACGTCCTTCCAAATCCTTAAGAAAGCGGGAACGGTCCATTCTTCTCGCTCATTAAGCCAAAAGGACGTGGAGGACGTCAGATAATTCGTACCTGGCGAGGATGAATCATTTTTAGTGTGCCGCAGAACGCCGGCGCCGACCGCAAAACTTCCTACAATGGCCAATAAACACCCCATAAAATATGAAAAGGCCGCACTAAAAATGCCATTATTGTTTGCTAAATGTCCACCTTTTGTTAAATGAAGCTGTCAAATATTTCGCGAAGGGTTAACCGTGCATCGTAGTCGTAATTCCTTTACGACGCTATTAAATTCGACGGATTTTATATGTCGTAGGTTTTACAAACGGAGAGACGCTAATTATGTCATTGTTCAATCCGCCAGGTTTATGTTCTTTCTTGCGAATATTTAAAATCGCGATATGTCAATGCACACAGATTGCTGACGAGGAAACGGGAATTTATGAACAGTAATACTTCGTAGAGCGAGTGCTGCGAATTAATCGCAATATCGAAACTGGCCAACCGTTATTAGTACCTTCTGTAGTTGCCAAGGTGTTCCCACCCCTCAATAAATCTTGTCTAATTTGTGTGTAATTACAGGACGGTACAGTTCTCGTTGTAACAAGGAGTGCGTAGCAGCGGGGAGTAGGCGGCACGTGCTTACGCGTGCTTCTGTTTTCACCAGACATAAGTGCGGTAAGTCTCAACTCCTTAGCAAACTAAATTCGACCCTAACTATAATGCTGTAACAAGCAAATTCCGATAAAAACTCCACCATAATATAAAACAAGGTAATACAGAAAACGATTATACTAATTTGACTGCTAAAACAACGATGTAAGGTACAATTTTCAGAAGCAAATTGGTAGATTAAACGATTCCTGCTCAAGTTTTGATCACTATAAAGGAGTTGTGCGAAGTAACGTGCCGAAAGTTCGCTGTTAAAATTTGGTAATGTGTTCTTTGACCCCTCGGTGAGATGATAATTTTAATAAAGAAACTAGAGGGGTGCACTATTTCAAGCCAAATTACAGTTACATTATTATTTTCAAGTATCCACGCATGGAAGGGGACAAAACGTATAATATTTTAAATGCGAACGTGCCTTTATTACGTGTTTGACTATAATTTGCTTCTAAAATAAAGGTACTTTAAAATCTCTAAAAAAAGAAATAAAAGGCAAAGTGTATTCAGTTATAAAACTCCTTTAAGCAGTGCGTCGAAACATCCGACATCAAACGGAGTTTTTGATTGATGATCACGAAGCAGGGCCTGCGACAAACCAGATGGCTTTACTCTCTTTGGCTTAAGCTCTTTTATCCCTACATAATTAGTGCAGCCGTGCCTATGTGATAAATAAATCCGCGCCGGCTACAATTGCCGTTTGAATAGTACGAATAAATCTGTGTCAGGAACTATGCATTCGTCGCCAAACCGTGTACGCTTCGAAACCTCAGCTGTCCGTTCAAAATTGTGTTCTACCACATCGTCATACAACGTCCAATTTTAAACTACGCATTATTCTGCATACACTGGTATTCCAACCCCAAAAAAGTCGTTTCGAGTGTCGATACGAAACTGTACACCATTTACGAGCTTGATTGAAATTTCGCAATCAACAGGGGGAGTGCTATGATGAAATTATTCGTGTATATTTTTTGCCCTTAGTCGGTGAGGTTATTTCATTATAATGGGCCTTCGGAATAGAAAATTTACGGGGGATTTAAGATTCTAATCTCGGGCCACTCGGTTGTTCAAAGTGATTATTCCGTAGATAAGGCCCGGAGCGGTCGTCCCACACGCCCCGCGATACATGTCCGCATGTATAATGCTGTTTTCCTATCTCCAGTTGGCTTGTGCCTGGCTTTGTCTGTCTAACACAATGATTGTATAAGTAAATGTTCAGTTTAATACGATTATTTGCAAATCGATTTTACGTTTGCGATTAGATTTCCGATATCTGCTTTTTTTAACGGTCTGTATAGAAACTTCCAACATGAATTCATTTTATTTGTATACGTGATCAAAGAACATATTTTCGGTTTAGAATTTAAATTGTAGGTATATCGTATTAGGATAAACGTTTATATTTATTTACTTTTTTCAAAAGGTCACAATTACCCTTAACCGATCGCTGTGGAGATCCTTGGGGGAGGCCTATGTCCAGCAGTGGGCGTCGTACGGCTGATATGATGATAAGCTCGTATGAAAGATCTGATGAAAGTTGAAGAAGCTAGAGATGTATGTCAGGACCGCAGAAAGTGTGTGATGGAGTACTGTTCTCATCTTTGGGACGGTTCCGCTCAATACTAGCTCCAGACGCTTGAGTCCACTGACAGGAGGACCAAGAAGCTCATCGATAATGACGATCTTTTTTATAATAAGCTCAAATTCTTGATCCTAGACGAAAACTAGCAAGCCTATCCATTTTTTATATGATACATTCCGGCGAGTATGCACTAGAATTGCACAGACTTGTTGCGCCATCCCCATTTTTTCATCAGACAACCAGACTTACGAATAAGCGCCTCCGTTATATTGTTGATATACCAAAGAATCGCACTAAGCATTTTGATTCCGATTATGTGATCCGTACTGCTAAAGAGTTGAACTCTTTGCTTGAGTCTGTGTTTCCTGATTAGGGATCTTCAAGTCAAAGTGAATGGGTATATTCTAGGCAGGCGCATCATATCCTAGATCGTTTCGTCATTTACCATCAGGCGACATTCACCGTAAAAAAACTGTTATCTTACAATACATCCTACGGGAAAAAAGCGTGATTATATATGTATGTAATTTCATAACTTTAATACCGAAACAATAAAGACACAAATGAGAATGTTATGATAAAAACCACTTTTTCAATCGCCACTGGAAAAAGTCCATAGCATACAATAGAAGTACATCATTAACATCTCATCCATTGTGTTCCCAAAAAAATGAGGTGACATGTTAACCAATAGGAACATTTACAAAGAAGGTCATAAATCTAAACATTCAACAAACGAATAGGCAACAAGCGATATGGGAACGTTTGAATGAAGATGCGTTAGTATATCTTACCGGAGAACTTAAACAGAAATAATATTGTTGTTCCATTTGAATTGCATGACGCGGGCTCGTAATGCGTTGTTTTGTGTGTGTTCCTATAATGAAAGGTCATAGGGTTGTCAACAATGAAATGACGATATTCGTTATCGAAAAATTATGAGTAAATTTTTATGATGCACTTGCGCACACCGACACCAAAAGGCGACATGGAATAATGCAACAGGATGAAGTTAGCTGCTAATTGTCTCAAGTTTTAGTTAGAACTTATAACTTAATAAATATTCAAGGTAGTTACTCATGTATTTCTGAATGTTTGTGTGATTTCTAATTATATATGGTGGTTAACAATAATTTATATTGTGATTTGTTTACAATATATATTTTTTTGACATTGTTATTAGATATTACAAGACTATTAGATATTAGAAATAGTTTATATATAGAGAAAATCAATCAATCTTTACATGCTTTCTTACTGATTACTATATATTTTAGAAATCCATCATTCTTTTCACAAAGAGAGAGTAAATTTTTTAGTTATTTTTGTTAAGTTACGCTAAAGAAGTATAACTTCTTCCGTGCGTATACACACCCGTTTTTTTTTGTAGTTGTGACTTTATTATAACACAAGATTATAAGTAAAAAAAAAAACATTGTAAAAACAAGCTTTAATTTTTACATGTTAATAAAACGAAATAATAGGTTAAAAAGCCCAATATCGATGGGGTTGGCCTTTCATTGCGGAATTCCTATGGCCACATTCCAGTTCCAGCATTAGATCAGCTCCATATCATCATAATATTGCATCGTCACGCGATATGCATATGCATGCAAAATTTCAGGTCAGTCCGAAAGCGGGAAGTGGGTCATATTTAACTAGTAAGATTTCATTAAACACAGGGACAGGTGAAAGTAACTAAAAGCTTGTAAAAATAGCAACCTCATTCGGTATATAGTGTCATAAAAATTTAACACGCATTAACTATTTGCAAATATCAATGTTATAGACACGACAATTTTATATACATTAACAATCTCCGTGGTCGTGTGACTCTCATACATGGTTTCCATGGTACATGCCACTCCGAGGCGTCGGGTTCGATCCCCGACCGGGTCAAAGTGGAAAACGAACTATACTATATTTGGTGTGCCGTAATTTGTTCTGATTTTTTTTAAACAAAAGTGCTTCAGCTGTTTAACTTGGGTTCAGAACAATGTATTTAATTTTGTACAATACTTATATTTATTAACTACTAGCTTTTACACGTGGCTTCGCCCGCATTTTTAAAATTTTTTTTCAATAAAAAGTATCCTATGTTACTTATAATACCTCCAAGAATATATGTACGAAGTTTCATGAAAATCGATTAAGTAGTTTTTGCGCGAAAGAAAGACAAACAGACAGACATACTTTCCCATTTATAATATTAGTGGGGATTATGTATTTCCTTAGCACTATTTAAGACTACATAATTATTTATATTTTACTTCTCCTTGTGTTTACATTAACTTATCTTAAGACATTTAAAAAAAATATATTTATTTTCTCTTTACAAAAGGTTTTCTGAATATATTGCTTTTTAGCAATAAGCCGATTCCTTGTGTTACTCGTTATAATATTTTTTTGTTATGCAATATTTTTTATCATTTTTAGGGTTCCGTACCCAAAGGGTAAAACGGGACCCTATCAATAAGACATCGCTGTCTGTCCGTCCGTCTGTCTGTCTCCAGGCTGTATCTCAAGAACCGCAATAGCTAGATAGTTGATATTTTCACAAATTATTTATTTCTGTTGCCGCTATAACAACAAATACTAAAAATAAATATTTAAGTGGGTCTCCCATACAGCAAACGCGATTATTTTGACTTTTTGGCTCGATATCAATAATGGCAACAGGTAGGCACTTGAAATATTCACAAAATACTCAGTTGTATTTTTTCTTTCATAAAAAATAATATGAAATTTGTGTGCCTACTGTTGTTTACCTAGTTAATGGTACGAAACCATTCGTACGCGACTCCGACTCGCACTTGGTCGGTTTTTTATTATTGGGTTATTACAATATATGTGATGCTGTCTTCTATTTAATATTAACTGTAGTTTTTTATTTTTTGCATTCACAATCTAATATTTCTATAATATATACAACTACGCCTCCGAGGCCCTCACGTGGGATTCGATCCTTTCACTAGCGAGTGTTCTGACCGCTGAGCTACCGAGCCGCTGGCAGACGCGTCGTTTACAAACGTATTTCAACTTCTACTGTGAGCTAGTATCGTTTCACCAATGTTGAACGCTAACTACCTTCAAAATCGAAAGTAATATTTTTACAAACATTCAACATTTATTTAATATGGAACCACATATAATAATGTATTGTTTTTTACAGGCTTATTTTATATCTTTATTATTAACTATAATTTAAATTATTTTTAATTATTAATAAATACTAGCGGCCCGTCCCGTATTCGCACGGATGGACAAAATTCCTTAATTTTTTTCTATTCTTAAATATGTTCCGTTAGCGCCATCTAGCGTCCGGTAGACGAACTACTTGTGGTTAACGCATTGCTATGGTAACGTTATTGATAAAATGGAAAAAGAGCGGACAGACAATCAACAAATTTGTGATCTTAGATTATAGATTACTCTCAAGTTGTATCATCATTATGGAAGTTTGGAGTATCTTACTTATATTCAAACACAAGATTATACAGCTTCACACATTATACTTTATTTGTTCAATGTGAGATTTCTTTCATTACACGTTCCTATTCCATAAAATATGCATTTGAAACGAGAAAAATGTGTCGCAGAGTCGCGAGCATAACCACCGATAGCAAAAGTAGTAAGCGAATCAGAACTCTTAAAAATTCAAGCTTTAACAATGAAGAAATAGAGTCTATAAAAATTGACTAAGATTATGGTAGTTGTGTCTTTTTAAAATGATTAAGGAAAAGAATCATAATTTCTGTATGTACAATGAGTTTTACAGGTGTCTGATTTTCACGTTAGTTTTTGAAATACAGAACGAAATCCTATGCAAACACAGTGTCAAAGGGCTTTTGTCTAAAAATAGATTTTCCTCTTAGACGGGTTTGTTTGTAAATCTGAATATACATGATTTATTACGGATTTTCTGTACGAAGTCCAAATTGAATTTTGTAGGATTATTAGCATGTTCAAGTTAACAAACACAGTGTAAGAAATGATGGCTGTATAAAGCTTGATGCCTTTGCATCTTTTTTATTTTTAAACATAATATAACATGAAAAAAATACGCGCGCATTTAAAACTTTTTAATTTAAAATAATAATAGCTATTTAGTTTCAAACTAACCAAACCTTGTACAATGATAAATAAATAACTTATTGAATACACTAGCTGACCCGGCCACGAGTTGCTGTGTTATTAATTAAAATATAACCTATTGTATCTCCTAAGTTGTAAAAAATCCAGCAAAACGAAAAAACAATCATCAGAATCGATTTAGTAGTTTCGGAGTACATCGCGATTAAACAATATATAGATATATAAGTATAAAGACGAGCATGATTCGGGAATAAATGTTTAGGCTGATCACTCACTATCAGGATTCGAACCTGGAATCATTAAGGCAGAAGGTATGATCGCTACCGTTACACAAATCGTCCGCGGAATTTGGCAGACAAAACAATGTGGCCTATGTAATTTCTTTGAAATTCGTAATAAAATCTTATTGCTTACAAGTTGATAATGACGAATTATAAAACTTTTTGCTATAAATAATCAGCAATTGACGACCGTTTGGTACAATGACAAGTTCGCACAGACGATCCTTGGTTCGAATCCCGGAAGGGGCAGATATTTGTGTGATGAATACGATCATTGTACCTGTTTCCTCTCCGGACTCGTGGTGAATCCTACATGTATACTTTGGGCCAGCCCGTACTGATTAAAACCACGGAGATGCCTTAGACAGAGAAGACTGTACAGGCTTAGTAAACGCATTTGTACCTGAGCCATGGGAATTTATATATATATTTCAATAAAAATAACTTATTCATGTATGCTGTATGTATGTCTATCCGTTACACGCCCTAGTATCCATAACACGCCTTAAAATGCTTACTTTGAACCAGGCTAATTGTTGTGATGTAATTTTTTTTATTATTATATTATAATTTCGTTTACAATAGAAACTACCCTTTAGAATGTACAATTACATATAAATAGCTTAACATATTTCCAAGTAAATACCAAACGTTATTTTGCATAGTTTTGTGTGCTTTCTCAGAAATAATGGCGGCACTTAAAGTAAGAATAGTTAGGAAAAATAGCTTCGTATAAAAAAGCTACTATTAATTAAACCTGTTTAAACACAATACAATATTAAAACCATCTGATTTGTTTACAATATCGTCCCTTAAACGCATAAGTCATTTTTACCAACTTTACAGGAGACGAAAAAATTGGTGGAATTTTAACCAAGGTATTATTTTAACTTATTATAATATCCTTATTATATATATACTGTAGTTAAAATTCCACCGATTTTTTAAAATAGATAGTTTTTTTTCGTCCCCTGTATAGTTGGTAAAATGACTTATGCGGTGTTGTTAGCTAAGGGACGATATGCTTTTTAAATATAAGCTTCAACATATAAGCAGGGTGAAAAATATATGAAAATATAGAAATTTTAATTATGCACTTGTGAGAAAATAGCAAATGGGCCGATTAAGGCCGGAGCACAGTTTTTTATAGTACAAATAAGTGACGTCACATCGGATGATTGCCTCTAAAGTTATTAATTTGGCTCTATTTAACAATTTCTTTGGAATTGATTACGATTTAATTATAAAAAATAGATTTAAAGGAAGTTCACTAGGATATTAAGCTTTTAATTGCAAAAATACCTTAATTGGAACAAATAACAAGGTTATTTATACAACACACATTGATAAAATTGGAGATATTATGGATATGTGAAAACAGAGTTTAGATTACTTAAAGGTTAGTTTTTGCTTTGGTAAATTATATGATTCTTACTGAAAATAAATTTGTCATTTACATACAAGAAAATTGCACAAACTATCAAGCGAAAGATGCTTTTCTTTAAGTTAAACAAGAAAACGTAAATATAAATACTTAACTATCATACTTAATCCCTACTAATATTATAAATGTAAATGTAAGTTTGTTTGTTATGCTTTCACACAAAAACTACTAAACCGATCATCATGAAACTTCGTACGTATGATTTTGGAGGTATTAGAAGTAACTTTTTATTGAAAAAATATAAGCGAAGCCGCGGGTAAAAGCTAGTAGTTAATAAATCTAACACACTCATTATTTTGAACGGAAATTTCCTATTTCCTAATAAAAAACCTTTTAGCAATATGTTTTTTATTAAATTACAAGTTTCTGTGCAATGGTCATCATATTTACAAATCTTTTTACTGAAATTAAATTAATAAATAAATAAATAAAATCTTTGGTTTTCTCACCACAAACTCTTACTTCAATACTTAACGTTACTAATCTTAGGCTAAGTTTGTGTGAGACTGATGCCCGAAATAGGTAAAAAAAATTACTCATTAGCCCAGGTCATCAGACTCCCACCATCTTGGAAATCCGAGACAAATAAAATCGAATTTAGTTGTGCTGGTACAATCAACAGAATTAAGGTAAGAAATGTCAGATGGTATAACAAGTTTTAATTACAATTACGTGCAGTTAGATACATTTTTTTTATTTGTTTATATATATACATATGTGTGTGTGTAAATTAAAAACATGAAATCACCATATTTCAAACTGAAAAAGATCTTTGCCTATCATAATTAAAAATATTCCTTTGCACCTTGCTAAAGGTGATATTAGCGGCTTGCATATTGGATTTTATGGTGATGTCACTCTGAGGCCACGGGTTCGATTAACGGCTGGATCAATGTAGAAAAGGTTTATTCTAACACTTTTATCCCGCTTGAAAACGTCAGATTTATTTGAAATTTTGCACACTTGTCAGAGACCGATGACAATACAATAATAAAAAAAAAGTATATGTCATCGGAGAAATTCCGAAAAAAATTCAAAATACGTAGAACTATAGATTTATAATAAACTAACGGCCCGTCCCGACTTCGCACGGGTGGACAACATTCTTTAATTTTTTCTAGCATTAAATATAGCCTATTGTCCCTTAGCTAACAACACCGCATAAGTCATTTTTAGCAACTTTAAAGGAGACGAAGAAAACTGTCTATTTAAAAAAAATCGGAGTAATTTTAACTAAAGTATATATAATAAGTATATTATAGTGATACGTATATCATAATAAGTATATTATATATACTTTAGTTAAAATTCCATCGATTTTTTCGTCTCCTGTAAAGTTGGTAAAAATGACTTATGCGGTGTTGTTAGTTAAGGGACGCTATGTTACTGAGCGTGGATGTAGCTTTTCAATGGCGAAAGAATTTTTGAAATCGGCTTAATAGTTTTTGAGTTTATTCATTGCAAACATACAAAAATACAAATCTTTCCTTTTTATAATATTAGTGTAGATGACATGAACTATAAAAAAAATCACGCTTCAATAGTGAATCGAACTAAAAATCAAAAATAATATTCAATATAACAAATAAGTAAGAAAAGCGTGGGGTACTTTGTACGACATTCTTCTCATACTAACTCTGTATTTCGAAAAAAAAATATGAGGTATCTTGGGTTATGATATTTGTGGGGCATAGACCCCACTAGGGTGGACTGTATAACTTGGGTGGTGATGGACGATGGTAATGTCGGATGGCGCCGTAGGGATGGTGACGTCAGCAGGGTAGCCTCGGCAAGGAAAAGTCGCTGATTTTCTTAAGCTTGCAGTGAGGTTCGGAGGCTTCAGGTTTCTTCTTCTTTGCTTGTTTTCAAGGCTGGATCGGAAGCTCGGTCGGAAGTGATTTTGCATTGATTTGAGCCCGTCTTTTATTCGATATTTTTGGGTGACCCATCCAAGGTGGGGCAACCCATTTTGGGCCTCCGAACCTCACCCCCGCAAGTGCTTTCGCCTTTATTTTTGTCATTATTTACACATTTTCTTATGACTACGACTTATTTTCTAGTTAATATTATTTATACTTACTAAAATAACATACAATATTCATCATAGGGAGAGCGGGAAGCGAGTGGCGCCGCTCTCGGCGCGGGCGCTCTTTTATTCTACCTCGCCTCCCGCCTCGGTCATATATAAACTGCCCCGCTCGCCTCTGTCGTCTGCAGTCGCATAGCGGAAGGCGAGCGGGATGTTTCTATGTATTTCAGGTTAATAAATAGGCCATTCATCATATTTTTATTAATAAAGGTTAACTAGAGAAAATATACTACAATCTAAACATTATTACGTAACTAAAATAAACTATTCTTAATCTCGTAAAACACACTTGACAAAAGGAAGAAATGCGATCGTCCTATTGGCGCACCTATAAGGAGCAAGTCCTGCTATCTGCGAACATGCGTTTTGAACTACACCATTTTCAGAACTTTACATTAATCATTTATGAATTACTTAATTTACGTTATAGGTGCTATTATACAGATAAACGAATCGTTTCGTCGTGAACATTTCTCCCGCCGTCGCCTTGCGATCTTACTGGTAGAACGACGATCTTCTTGGTGGGCCTTCGCAGAACGTGTCCCTTGCTGGTGGTGACGTCCGCAACTCGAACAACTCCGTCCTTGCCGGGGTAGGTCTTCGTAACTCGTCCGCGCGGCCAGGTGTTGCGAGGTAGGTTCGAGTCGCATATGATGACCACGTCGCCGATGACAGGAGGGGTGCCGACGTTGGAGGGCTCCCGCCGGTTTTGCAGTAGCGGTAGGTACTCTCGCACCCAGCGGCGCCAGAAGGTGTCGGCGAGCTGTTGGGCGCGTCTCCACTGATGACGCGCAGTTAGGTCGGACTCGTTGAAGGCGCCGGGGGCCGGAGTATGACAGTCGGGCCCAATCAGGATCATGTTGGGTGTGAGCGCAGGTGGGTCGTCCGGGCCCACCGCCACGTGGGTGAGTGGACGGGAGTTCACGGTCGCTTCGGCTTCGGCGAGCAGTGTCTGCAGGGTCTCGTCGCTGGGGCGCTGTTCGTGCAGAGTGGCGCGCAGGGCTTCCTTGACGGTGCGCACCATACGCTCCCATGCCCCGGCCATGAAAGGAGCGGCCGGGGGCAGGAAACGCCAGTTGATGTGTCGTGCAGCGGCGGCCTCCTTGATCGCCGCGGAGAGCTCCCGGTCGGCGCCTCTGAATGCGGTGCCGTTGTCACTCCACAGCTCCGTCGGACAGCCTCGCCTCGCTATGAAACGGCGAAGGGCGGCGATTGCAGAGTCGGTGCTGAGCGATGCGGCTACCTCGAGATGTACCGCGCGTGACGTCATACACGTGAAGAGCGCGACGTACCTTTTTTCTCTATGTCGTCCCACCGTGACTTCTAGTGGGCCGAAATAGTCCACTCCTGTGTAGGTGAACGGGCGTGCGTGGTGAGCGAGGCGCGCCGCAGGCAGATCTCCGGTAGAGGGCGCGGCGGGCTTCGCCTTTTTCAGTCGGCAGGTGGCGCAGCGAACGATGACTCCTTTAACCGTAGGTCTTATCTTCATTATGTATAAGCGTTGACGTAACTCATTTACTACTATTTCCGTGCCGCCGTGGTGTAGCTTCTCGTGTATATGGGCTATATATAACTTCGTGTAGCTATGTTTTCCGTGCAGTACCGCCGGGCGGACGGTTTCTTCCTCGACGTCGCTGGCCTCCGCTATTCTGCTGCGAAGTCGTATTATATCGTCTTCGTCGATATATACACTTAGCGCGGCGAGTCGGTCGCTCCTGTCGGGTTCTTGCTTGCGTCGTAGGCGTTCTATCTCTTTACTATAGCTGTCTTCTTGAACGGCGCGTATCCACGATTTCTCCGCTGCGAGTAAATATCGCGCTTCTAACAATATGAAATCGTTGTGACGCGCAGGTGGAGTGGTTAAATCGTCGGGCTTGCGGGGTCTCGGGTTCGATTTTTTCCAAACTGCGTCTTGTGTTTCAGCGGCTCTTGTTCGTTTTCTGCGTGTTGCTGCCACTGTTTGCTTCTTTGGACGACAGAGGTCAATGAACTGTAGCACTCGCGCGGTCGCTCGCAAGAGACGTGTCCACTTAGAGAATCGTTCTATTTTCGGTAGATGACTGTGTTCGGAGCGCGGTTGTAGTGTGTTGCACTTCTCTTTTTCTTCACCGGTCGCTTCGCTCGCTATTTTACTCTCCACGGGCCAGGTTGTTTCGGGTTGATACAGGAACCGGGGGCCGTGGTACCATCGGTGGTGCGGGTCGAAGTCGGTAGGTGTCGCTCTGGTTGCGTCGTCGGCTACGTTGTCGATTGACGGCAGCCACCGCCACTCGTTTTTCTTACTTAAATCTTCTATTTCGGCGATTCGGTGAGCGACGAATGTTTTGAATGTGCGTGGTTCGGCGCGTATCCATGCTAGCGCGGTGCGTGAGTCGCTCCAGTATGTCTTGCGAGTTATTTCATACTCGTGCTCTTCTGCGGTCGATCTTGCTAATCGAACTCCTAGGACGGCTGCTTGGAGCTCCAACCTGGGTATGGAGATGGGTTTCGTGGGCGTGACGCGGCTCTTCGCTGCTGCTAGGGTGACCTTGATGCTGCCGTCGCTCCGCGTTATCCGCCAGTAGGTTGCGGCGGCGTAAGCTTCTTCGCTGGCGTCTACGAATGTGTGCAGCTCGTAGTAAGCGGCAGGCTCGGCGTCGTAGCACCTCGGTATGCGAAAGTAGCTTAAGTCGTGTAGCCGTCGTAGCCACTCGCTCCACCTGTCGTGTAGCTCCTCCGGTATGGCTTCGTCCCAGTCCGTCTTGTAGCGCCACGTGTCTTGCATTATTCGTTTCGCCGGCGTAGTCACGGGTGAGATGAGGCCTAGCGGGTCGAAGATGGACATGATGATGCTGAGCGCTTCTCTCTTCGTCGGTGGTCGCAGGTCGTCGAGTACTTCGGGCGGCGCCTTAGCGGTGTTGAGGCGAAATCGTATGCAATCTTCTTTTGTATCCCATAGTAGGCCGAGTGTTTTTTCCGTCTCGCTCCCGCCGATAGCGACTGTGTTTCCCTCTCGCTCTGTTAGTGCGACGACGGCGCTGATTGCGTCCTTTTCGTTGGTGGCCCATCCGCGTAGCTCGAAGCCGGCTCGCCTGTGCACGTAGTCGACTTCTTTGGTGATCCGTTTTGCCTCTTCTACGTTGTCGAAGCTGTGCAAGTAGTCGTCCATGTAGTGGTTTGCTTCGATCGCGCGCGCGGCTCGTGGATACTCGGCGGCGTGTTCCTTTGCGTTTCTGTTTTTTATGTAGAGCGCCGTGCATGGTGATGACGACGCGCCGAAGATGACGGAGGTCATGCGGTACTCCTCCGGGGGTCCCTCCCGCCGGTTGTCCCTCCACAGGAAACGGAGTGCGTCCCTGTCTTCTTCACGGATCTTGATCTGCATAAACATTTCTTTTATGTCCGCCGACACGGCGACGCCTCGCTGCCGAAACCGCATGATTACGCCGGGTAGAGATTGTAATAGGTCGGGCCCGGGGAGTAGCATGTCGTTGAGGCTGCGTCCGTGTGATCTAGCGGCGGCGTCGTGTACGACTCTTATTTTCTTCTTTTCTGGATTGCAGACCGCGAAGTGAGGTAAGTACCACGTTCTGTCGCTAGGGGGCGTCCCTGCTCGTTCGGCGTAGCCCGACGCTAGTAGGTTGCCGATTCGTTCTTCATACTTATTCTTGAGATCGGCGTCGCGATCGAGTTTTCGTTCGAGTGTGTGTAGACGCTTGAGCGCGTCCGATCGATTGTTCGGTATGTCGGTGCCCTCTTCTCGCCACAGTAGACCCGTTTCGAACCGTCCGTTAGGGAGACGTCGGCTTTTATCTTCTAATATCTTGAGGGCTTGCAGCTCGGGATCGCTTTTCTGTTTTCTCGGTTCGATCGATAGTGATTCAAGCGCGAAGTATTTCTTCATCATTTCCTCCATGTTATCTGCTTCGCGGGTTTGAGTTAGATGCGTGCAACAGTAGGCTACGGGGGCCGCGTGTGAGGAGCGGCAGCCGTGTAGCACCCAACCCAGCTGAGTCTTCGAAGCCACGAGTTGGTCGCGCCGTCCCTCCCGTATGTCACGTGATACGATCAGCTCCCAATTGTCTTGACCGATGAGTATCTTGATGACGGCGTTAGTGTATAGGAGCTCGTGCTTGATGTCCTCTAGATGCGCGCAGTTCTGCACCTCCCGCTCGCTTATCGTTTGAGTGGCGAAGTCCAGACTGGTGACGGTGTGCGCGCTGCAGATGTGCGGTTTGCCTCGGTTGTGCCTCCCCGCGATGCTGACGTTTACTTTCTTGCTTCTATTGTGCGCTATCTCTGTCCCGCTCACTCCTTGTACCCATAGTGGCTCGTTGGGTCCTTGAAGGCCGAGCGTGTCTGCGAGCGTTGAGTCGATGATGGTCACGGTGCTTCCCTCGTCGAGCAGTGCGTAGGTATTCACGGTGGCTTCTGGGCCCTGTAGGGTGACCGGAGCTATCTTCAAGTACGCGCGGCTCGTGTTGGTTGTGTTCGATGCAACTTGATCGATCGCTGAGGCGATCACTTGTTCGGGCTTGATCGGCGACGGTGATGCGGGCGGCGTTGTCGCCGCGGTCGGTGTCGCTCTCTCATGATGAAGCAGCCGGTGGTGTCGCATGACGCATCCGTTGAGACCGCAGGGCTTCGCTCTGCACACGATGCGGCGGTGTTTGCTTGATAAGCATCGAAAACAGATGCGATTCTTCTTCGCTATCTCCCATCGCTCGTTCGTGTCTGCCTTGATGAATCTTGGACATGTCGCCAGCTGATGCTTCTCGTTGCAGCACGGGCACGGTGACTTCTCGCTAGGCTTGAACGGTGTGGCTTCGGGTGCCGCGGCGTATGTGCGCTCGATCTTCCTCTTCATAATTTTCTCTCTGACTTCATTGTTTACTTCGGGAGGAGCGTAGGGGGCGCACTTGTCCGCTTCATTGTTCAGGAACATTGCCATCTTCTTAAGTTCGGGCGTGTCTTCCTCTTGTGCCGCGTGATCGTACCACTTGTTGCGTAGGATCGGCGTCATTTTTTCTATGATGAGTCGCAATATCTCCGGGTTGTGTAGGTATTGCGGTCGCTTGAGTATTTCTACGGTAGCTATGGTGTTAGCTACACGGCTGGCGAACACGCACAGGTCGCGTGGGTTGTCGGTCAGCCGGGGGAGAGTCTTCATCTTCTCCATTTCGCCGAGGAGCAGGGCATCGGGTCGACCAAATCTTCTTTCCAACGAGTTCATTATATCTTCGGGGGGTGGCTGACTGATCAGGAGGGCGCTGACGGCTTCCAAGGCAGCTCCCCGTAGACTTCTTCTTAATCTGGCGACGTTCTCACTTGCTGAGAAGCTCTCCGCCGACTCGTTGAATGCTGCTCTGAAGTGCAGCCATTCTTGTGGTTGACCGCTGAACGATGGCAGTTCCGTAACGTACGTTCTCTTCGACTTGTTGGTGTAGATTGCTTCTGCTAACGCGGCGGACAGCGTAGTGACGTCGATCGTGGGGTTCTTGCTGGACTGAATTTCTTCATCATTTTCCCGTTGTCTGCGTTTTTCCCGGGCGCAGACAACCAGTCCTTGCTTGACTCCGTTGACTTCTCTCGCAGTACTCCGAGGGGCCGTCGTTGCGTTTGCAGTCTCCTCCATAGGGGACAGTCGATCCTCTTGCGTCGGCTGTCTGTCGAACCAATCTGAGACTCGTTGTGGTGCCAGATCGTCTTCTTCTCCCGATTCTTCGGACGATGTTTCTGCTTCTCTTCTTTGTTGTCTTATTCTCTCCAATTCTGTTTCCGCCTGGATCCGCTTCAGTTCCAACTCGGCTAGCCTCTCTCTGGCCCCCAACTCCGCGAGGAGTTTCTTGCTGGGGGCTCCTGATCGGCGTGACCGAGCGGGTTTGGCGGCTCGGGCGGTCGGCGGCGGCATCAATTCTGTGGAATGTCGTTCCACGACGGTGGCTGTACTGGCGGCGGGCGTGGCTTGAAGCCCCGATGTGTCGGCCGGGCCCCCCACGCTGGGCGTGGCGGTTGTGGTCGCTCCCGTGCCGGACGTGGTTCCCGTTTCGCCGCTCCCGGACGTAGTGCCGGTTTCTTCGCTTCCGTGTGTGGTGCCGGTTTCGCCGCTTCCGGTCGTTGTTGTGTTGCCAGATTCTTCCGAGGTGGACTCTTCTTTCCCGAGGTTACTTCTGGTGACTACCATCTTGCTGTTTCAGTGATCCGGTTTCGACGAGGACCAAAATGTGGGGCATAGACCCCACTAGGGTGGACTGTATAACTTGGGTGGTGATGGACGATGGTAATGTCGGATGGCGCCGTAGGGATGGTGACGTCAGCAGGGTAGCCTCGGCAAGGAAAAGTCGCTGATTTTCTTAAGCTTGCAGTGAGGTTCGGAGGCTTCAGGTTTCTTCTTCTTTGCTTGTTTTCAAGGCTGGATCGGAAGCTCGGTCGGAAGTGATTTTGCATTGATTTGAGCCCGTCTTTTATTCGATATTTTTGGGTGACCCATCCAAGGTGGGGCAACCCATTTTGGGCCTCCGAACCTCACCCCCGCAAGTGCTTTCGCCTTTATTTTTGTCATTATTTACACATTTTCTTATGACTACGACTTATTTTCTAGTTAATATTATTTATACTTACTAAAATAACATACAATATTCATCATAGGGAGAGCGGGAAGCGAGTGGCGCCGCTCTCGGCGCGGGCGCTCTTTTATTCTACCTCGCCTCCCGCCTCGGTCATATATAAACTGCCCCGCTCGCCTCTGTCGTCTGCAGTCGCATAGCGGAAGGCGAGCGGGATGTTTCTATGTATTTCAGGTTAATAAATAGGCCATTCATCATATTTTTATTAATAAAGGTTAACTAGAGAAAATATACTACAATCTAAACATTATTACGTAACTAAAATAAACTATTCTTAATCTCGTAAAACACACTTGACAAAAGGAAGAAATGCGATCGTCCTATTGGCGCACCTATAAGGAGCAAGTCCTGCTATCTGCGAACATGCGTTTTGAACTACACCATTTTCAGAACTTTACATTAATCATTTATGAATTACTTAATTTACGTTATAGGTGCTATTATACAGATAAACGAATCGTTTCGTCGTGAACAATATTATTAATAAATAACTGAACCCCACGCTTTTCTTACAATGCTAATAATTTTCTCGTTAATCACTTAATTGTTGCAAAAAAATTTTTTTTTCACTTTTAAGTTCAGTTTACTTTAAAAGCGTGTTTTTAATTTTTTTATCCATAATTTAATAGACAGTATCAGTCAAAGTTATTGCAGCTTTTGTAAAGAAATCTTGATTCGAACTCATAATTCATGTGAACAATAACTGCAATAAATTTGCATAATTCTTTAAGAACATTGTGGTAATCTTGCACGGTGACATAAATCAAAACTGTATATGACACAGGGTGTTCATAAAACACTTTCTGCACAATTTTTTATTCTACATCTTACGTTTTTATCGAATTTTTGGCATAAAGTAAACATACATGAGACTTGAACATCAAATTCGATTTTATATTATTTCTTTATTATTTATTTGTATACCAGTGCAAAGATTACAGCTTTACTCCAAAAATGTTCACTGTATGGCGATTCGCATATTCAATAAGCTACCTAATGACCTAAAGATATTGACATTTTTTAAGTTGAAATCTAGCTTATTTAATTTACTAATGGACAAAATGTATTATAAAATAGCTGACTTTCTCGATGATAGAATTTGATCTGTTTTTATTTAATGTTGTATTTATTTACTTTTTTTTAAATTAATTGACATTTTTTAACATTTTCCTAATTATTTTTCTCCTTGTTATTAATTTAAGGTCGCGTAATTGTAATCTGTTTTATTGCTTTGGATTTATTGACATGATTTTAAATATGGCTTGTTTATTATGAAATTTTTGCTTACAAAATTTTTGTTATTGTTTATAATTAAACTCAAAATTGAATATTTGCACATGGGCATGACGATAGAATATGTTGGTAAATAGTTATTAAGATCATTACGTAACCATATTCAAGCAAATAAATATATTTTATCTTATCTTTATATTATACTCGTATATAAAAATTCCCTGGCACAGTATTTGGCCTAGATGAACTCCAAAACTACCCAGTCGATTTTAATGATTTTTTGTTCACTTTGGTGGATTTGCTATGGGTCAGCGGTCCTGGACTTGTGCCCGGTGAAGACAGATGATTATGTGATGAATACGAGCATTTCAACTTAAGTCATGGGTATTTATATATATAATTCTATTAATATTACATATTTATATATCATATATGTATATCTACCCGTTACCTTGGTATCCATAACAAAAGTCTTCTAGTGCTAAATTTGGTCTAGGCTAATTGGTGTGGATACAAAAATTTACTTTATTTCATTTTAAAGTTTTTCTTTCTTGAATTTATTATGGAAGTGCATTTGTTAGTTATTTGTCCGGTCTCCGTAGTTTGGTTTAGTGACTGTGTAGCAAAACTTTGTTAAAAAATAACTTTTCATAATTAAAATAAGACATGTCTAAACTATTTGCCACAACGTTTGCTCGAACCATTTTCCTTTAGCACGAATCTCTACCACGTACAATTGCAGATTTCATTTAAACCTTAAAATTAATACGTTATTAATTTTTGGTTTTCTATATTAGAGCATATAATCGCCTTGCCGCGATAAGCATATACAAATATTTTTTGAAGGTATCAAGACACTTTATGAAAATTACAGGAATTCCAAGTATAAGCTGAGTGTAAGTGTAAGCCCGAATTTACGAGATCTATAGATAAATCAGAAGATAATCATAAAGGGGGATCTATTTTTAATGGTCCATTAAAGTGCTAGTCCGTGTGGTGGTGCGATAAATAATATGTTTATCCTTAGAAAGCTTGTATAATGAGATGCGGGATATAATAATAGGTTCGTTGATTTGTAAGCACCAGTTCCACTTGGTTTTAAGCCCAGAAGCGGTTGAGTCCGTCGTGAGACATATTGGCGGAAAAAACGGGGAAATATTGCATTTATTGGTTGAAACAGCCAATTGAGGTCATACTTTATATGAAAAAGATAATATCGCACACACTCGCACTACACACATACAACAACTTTTTGTTTAATTTTTCTATCCTTACGCGATACAAAGCCGAAATGTGTAAATTATTGGCAGAATTGGCAGATATGTTGCGAGTTAGCTTGTCTCTATTATTTTTTTTTTTTGGTTATACCATAAAATTGTTAACAATTTATACATAACAGAAATACAGAAAAAGTGTTGACGTGAAATTCAAGTGTGAGCAATAAATTTAAGTTTTCCGAAAAACTGAAAAAATAATAAGTAATCTATTTCAACACCTAGTATTTTTTTCATTACGTAATGACACTTTTAATCATAAGTCGATTCACTAAGAAAATAACTATTAATTATAAAAATAACCTTGAGTATAATACGTATATATCCGTGACAGAGTAACAACCCCATACTAGGCGATGCAGTCGCTAAGCATAAAGCTACGCTAGCACCATATATTGGAGTGGAGCGTAATACCTAAATAAAGAAAAAAAAACTTTTTTTTTTCGATGGGAATTTTTGCGAATTTCAAAATTCGGGCTCCGTCACAATCTGGTCCTAAACCTGTTGATTCGATACCACACAAAAATATTAAAATCGGTTAAGAACTCTGGAAGTTATGGCGTAACAGACATTGCGTCATTGAAGCTGATCCATGGGAGCTTCGCTTCGCTCCGCTCCAATAAGCTACCGATATATATATTTTTTAATTATAACTCAAAGTTGTCCATCCTTCCAAACCGTGTGTAACAAACATAAGCCATGCACTTACAACGCTTGCTCCGATTATAGCCGCAATAATTGAACCTCAATGGATAAATGTTAATTCAGTAGTCACCCACTACATAATGCATCGCCTTGGGTTGAGACATTCAGAGCTGCAGTGCTGTTTTGTAACACGAAAAAGAAATATTAGGCCAATCCACAGTAAGCTATTGCATATAGTGGAAACTTAAATGTTGTTATATGCATTATAAATTTTAGGTAAGCATGTTATGAATATTATAACAAATGCAATTTGAATGAATGAATGAATGATGATGAGATGCATCAACTTTGTTGTAATCAAGGGTGTAATGAAACCATAACACCACTATTATTGTGATAACAGAATAGTTTTGTTTTTTGTAATATTAGCTTTTACCCGCGGCTTCGCCCGCAATTTGCTTTTTCAATAAAAACTATTCTATGTTACTTCTAATACCTCCAAGAGTATATGTACGAAGTTTCACGATGATCGGTTTGGTAGTTTTTGCGTAAAAGCATAACAAACAAACTTACATTCACATTTATAATATTAGTAGGAATTGTAAATGTCGTTAGTTCTGTAATTTGTTGCGCCCATTCTTCTTGTCAGTTAAAAGACGTCCTGAATGGGTGGTAGGTAAAAATGTTGGACGCTTCAAAACAAATTATTTTAAGTGCATTTGAATTAAGTTATTTTTCATTTTCAATGAAAGTTTATTTGGCACATTAAACAACACAGTCACAAGAATAGACAAAAGTATTAAAAACAAAAAACATAGAGATAGTGATAATGCAAGTAATCATGACACTGGTATTCTTCAGATGCCTTACTTGAGAGATTAGGTGACATTGAGCAAAAACCTTGTCACAAGCTCATGGTTTAACAAAAATAAAAAAATATTTATGCAATAAAGTCAGTACTAATTAAGCATTCGTTAGTAAGGTAGGTAGGTTGTTGTCATTTAACCTTTTCTTGCCTCAATCAAATTTTTATCATTCATGATATCATACTATAAGTTATTAACAATTATATCATCTAAGTGCATCACCCTATATGCATTTTGAATGCAAACACATTTTAATTGTTGCTGATGTTTATAAGGTTATTATGACTTTTTCCATTCTTTATTTGTTTATTTATTTATTACTACCCGCGGTTTCGCCCGCATTTAAGCGAAGAATTTTTTTTTCTATAAAAAGTATCCTATGTTACTTCTAATACCGCCAAGAATATATGTACGAAGTTTCATGATGATCGGTTTCGTAGTTTTTGCGTGAAAGCATAACAAACAAACTTACATTCACATTTATAATATTAGTAGGGATAAGGGTTACCAACATAAGTTACAGTATAACTATCTTTATAAAAGTGAACAATAAATTGCTAAGGGTTAACTGCATTTACAATTACACGTAACCGCGGCATGCATTGTTACAATTAAAGATTTAAGTACATTAAAATGAACATACAAAATGAAGAAAGAATATCTGTTCATTAAACAGTTATTAAAAAACTTAAGAAAAAAAATTAAAAAGGTTAACATTAAAATAAAAAAATACAATTTATTAACCCAACGAATTCTTACAAACATATAGTGTAAATAAATTAAGAAAATTAATAATTCATTTATTTGCCAGGACATGGTAACATATAAGTTCTTAACAATTTTATAGAACAACATGACCTGTCGAATTTGTCGACGTGCAAATAATTTCAAAAATATATTATATTCAATTACTTATAAATATAACTCTTAATCGTTAATCTAATTTATATAAATATATTTAAATATCCATGACACAGGTAAATGTTCGTATTCATCACACAAACATCTGCCTTTGCCGGGATCCGAACCCAGGGCTGTCAGCGTGAAAGGCAGACAGACTAAACGGTCGTCTAATGCTTTATATACTTAAATTATTATTTATTTTTGTTAAAATTAACATAAATTTTTAAACATTAAAAGAGGTTAAACCTTTCCAAAGAGGTCGAGATGCTCGTAATCAATTTTTATTACCTATCAGATGACTGACCGTAGTGAAAGCTAAACCATTTATTGATATCAATCTTATTCGATATCGAAATAAACTATTTTGACTACGGTCAGTCAGATGACTGACCGTAGTGAAAGCTAAACCATTTATTGATATCAATCTTATTCGATATCGAAATAAACTATTTTGACTACGGTCAGTCAGATGACTGACCGTAGTGAAAGCTAAACCATTTATTGATATCAATCTTATTCGATATCGAAATAAACTATTTTGACTACGGTCAGTCAGATGACTGACCGTAGTGAAAGCTAAACCATTTATTGATATCAATCTTATTCGATATCGAAATAAACTATTTCGAACCATTGAAACCGCTATATCGAATTTACGCCTTACAGAATAGCAAGGCGACACCCAAGGGAATGCTACGTTTTACATTCAAATGTAGCGACATTCAAGAACTTTTATCTTACTGTATCGAAGTATAAGATAGTCACTATTTTATATAATCAACCTCAAAATGGTTTACATTTCAATTCTTTATTGCATTCACGTGGTATATAAAATAATAAAAAAAATCTTAAATTCAATAAGTTTATCCCAATGTAAGCAATCTAAGGCTTGTGTTATGGATGCTAGGGTAACGGATATTAAAAAACTATGGGTGCCTGTACTTAATAAGCGCGTGAGAAGTTTTACTTCTTTGGCATGATTAAATTAAATAATTTATATTACAAACAAATAAAAAGAATCCATACCGACAGTTAACTTTAAATCAATAAATGCATTTAAAAAAATATAATATATAAACCACTTTAAATAAAATTGTTATAATGTTATTATAAAATATAAAATTGTTATTATAATATTATATAAATTATTGTTAACCACCATACAAAAAAAATAATTTAAAATCATACACATTTATAACTAGCGGTCAACTTCATCCTGCTGGTTTATTCCATGTCTCTTTTGCGGGTAACTTCAACTTGTTACTTTTGTGTTACAGTGATGCGCGCGCATCTTAAAATTTCACTCTCGTAATTTTTTTATAACGCGCCTAAAGAAGTATAACTTCAATAAGTAATGTTCATAGAAATATATATGAATACCCATGACTCAGGTACAAATGTTCGTACCTATACATCAAACATTTGCCGCTTCTTTTCGTTTTCATAATGCCACTCCTGTATCGCGGATCTGTGTGTTGTGGTTCCATAACACAACTGCATCAGCTACTTGGCTTCAGAGCAACATAAGTGACATTGTCTAAAAATTGTTCTGAACCCAAGAAATTAAGGAACCTGTGTTTTAGAGTTCAGGAACAATAAATTAATCTAACAACCCTTTTAGAGGATCCACAATAATATTCTTGTTCACAGCTATATCTTCTTTATAAGCCGTTGAATACGTAGGAAATTCCATTCTATTCGAACGAATTATAACGGAAGATAACGGAAGAGATCGGAAGAGAACGGAAGAAATCGGAAGAGAACGAAATAGAACTGTATAAAATAAAGGTATACAAAATGGTACATGTATTGATCACATCCTTCTTATTCCACCGTCTTAAACGGTGTAAAAAATATTTATACAATTTGATTTTAATAATATTATTTCATTGATTTAAATTCACGAAATGTAAAGATAAAGTAATATTATACAATTTGCAGAATGACAATAAAAGCCGCACAAAATGCACTCATGGTGTTTTTTAATGAATGCAGTTGGCGATAATAGCAATAACTCACTAATCTGTCAGTCTGTACAGGCGGCCGTTCTGCACCATAATTGAAAATAAACAAGGCATAATTCACGTGGACAAAGTATTAATATTGCACGGCGGTAGTACAAAATGCAGCTTGCACGCTTTTAATTTGCGCAATTTGTTGCATAAAAAAAGGTTTCGATGGTCGACATTGTGATCTTCTCGTGATTTCTTTGTACTTTTCGATATTTTTATTGAGATTTCTGTATGTTAGTAATAAAAACAATAATGTATTGCATATAAAATAACATTGCGTAGAAAACAACGCAAACAGCAAAGCAAAGAATCGACATTTTACTATACAGTTTTTTAGAAAACTTTGTGCGGATTGATAATACTCGTATATAAAAACATATAACATTTGTCTTAAGATATTTTTTATTGATAAAATTAGATCAAATGTAATAAACACTTACAGGTAAATACTGCATGCAAATAAAGTTATTAAACAAGGGACTAAAAAAACAAATACTTTAGGCGATAATAAACTATAGAAATCAAATGCATATCTTTTTTATAATTCAAATTAAAATATACTAAATGGTACGTCTTTCATTGGCATATTATCACTACATAGTATAAAACAAAGTCGCTTTCTCTGTCCCTATATCCCTATGTATGCTTAAATCTTTAAAACTACGCAACGGATTTTGATGCGGTTTTTTTAATAGATAGAGTAATTCAAGAGGAAGGTTTATATGTATAAAACATGCATAATATAGTAGAGCAATGCATCCGTGCGAAGCCGGGGCGGGTCGCTAGTTTAAAAATAAAATATTGCACCGAAAACTGTTGAGCGAGTCAAAAAAATATCAACATATTCGCTCAAACTATTTATAGATTTAGATATCTTTGAAGATATTTTATTATTTTATGTAGGTTTTTATATTTATTTTAGTTCGGTTTTGTTTCTTTTTTTGGCACGTTTATTTACCTGTGTTTGTTGCGTTTAATCATAGTTTTTGAGTGTTTTATTTTTAAGGTTAACAATGTAAACAGACGTCGGTAAATCTCTATAAATAAATAAAATGATAAATAATATGATTTCTTAAATAATGGCGAGGAAATTTATGCATAAAATCCCTGTCACAATGTTTGACCTCGATGAATTTCGAAACTACTCAACAAATTTTGATGTTTTTTTTTTCATTTTGCTGCATTTGTTCTGACTTAGAAGATAGGTTAGGTTTTATTTTGATTTATAACACATCAACGAGCGGCTTGGTCAGCTAATAAATATATAAATTTAAATATAAGTTAATATCACATACGTTGTTCCGAACCCAAGCTTAACACTTCTGTTATGGAATTCCGAAACAATGACATTAGCAAAAAGACCAGGCCAGAGCAAATTTAAAAAAAAAATTCTGCATTGTTCCCGGCTGGGAATCAAATACGGAACCTCGGTATGGCTTCAGCATCAAATTCGGTTTGCGAGCCACTTAACCAGTGAGTCGTCACCATGTATTTGTTTTGTCGTTTACCCATTGATAGCTTAAAATTGGTTTGTACCAACATTCAAAGATATTATCTACCCCTTTCATTAGTACTAGTCCTAGAATTATATAGGTATGTTCTTAAAACGAAACAAACTTGAATATTTCCTATTGTAGTAGCTTCTAGTCACGGAAAATAAATTACAAGACGAGAGTCATTACCAAAGAAAATTGCGACTAAAGAACTATAATCTTAGCCAGCTCGAGTTTATTTCTTTATTTATTAAACTGATCACCAATAAGGTTGTAACAATACAATTATAAAACATATACAAACTTATTAATTACTTTATCAAGTGAAACATTAGAGGCGACAGCAGCATGCGATATACGAAATAACAACTACAGCATTACAAGTACACAGATTTACCTGATTTTACATGTCAAAGAAAACTAAGAATCCTATAGTAATATGAGCTAACTTAGTAAAGTAAAGATAGTTATTTAATAGGTAATTAAAATTCACATTACATGAAATATCTACATAATATACGTACGGTTTAGATTAGCAAATCAATAAGCCGTTTCTACACGTTAGAGATTGCTTTTCCGCAAAACTTATTTTATTTGATGGCAATCCATAAAAGGCTTTTAAACGGCTAAAATTCTAATAGCATATTCCAAGTATCGTTAGCGAAATTTTATTGGAAACAATAAGCACACAGTCGAGTGGCACACACGAATCGCTCGAGGGAACTTCCATAGAAATTGGCGTCATTACACAAGTTCCCAACTGGAACAATTACGTTGTCGTTTGTCCGTCTCTAAGTAATTCCAACTCTGTGTGAGGAACTAATTGACGTGCTAAAAATATTGATCCTCGTGCTATTTAGGTACGTGTGGTCAAAGTTCCTAAAAAAGAAAAAAAATTATAAAAGACGCAACCAATAGTCATAACTTTATTTCCAGATATATGGTACATATTTGGTTCACTGTAAGACGTAACACTGTACAAGTTCAGCATATTCTACCTATGTCAGTGGTATGGAAATTGTTGTTTATAATTGAGATAATGCTACAATGTCAATGGATAAAATAATTAAATTACAACATTATGGTAATTACAGAACAATGTTAAAAAATCGTCAACTCAACGTAAGTCCCAAAGCCACTTCAGCTTAAAGATCATAGTTAGCGTCAAATAAGTGATAAATTCCTTATTTTTATTATCTTACTAGCTGACCCGGCGACGCGCTGTGTCATAAATTAAAATGAAAACTATCCTATGTCCTAAGTCGAAAGAAAAATCAGCAAAACGAAAAAAAAATCGGTTGAGTAGTTTCAGAATTTTCCGCGGTCAAACTCTGAGGCAGGGAATTTATATATATTTGTATATATATATATATATATATATATATATATATATATATATATATAAACATATCTCTATATATTTATATATATATAAGTTTTACATATACATATCAATACATTTTGCTTGCGGCGAAGCTACTGCAAGGCAATTGCTATCTTTAATAACCAATTTGTTGGTAGAGATATTGGCACTTCGCCTTTGTGTACTGTGTATCACATACCTTATCTACCTTTTACATCAGACTTTTGATGCGATCAAGTCTATGATTTTTAACAAAGAGAACCTTTTAGTGGAATTTGTTAAAGGTGTCTAGTTGAACTTTAGACATCTAGTAATAGACACAAAAGACGACCGAGTAAACCCTAATTGTATAGTGGATATTTTCAAATTATTTGTTTGCCATCGTTTTTGTCAACTGATTAATGGAACACTTTCTTACATTATAATAGTTTTTACATGCACATCAGTAAGAAAATATTAATTTATGTTAATAGTTGATTGTAGGTACCTGATGTAAGAAATAGGGAAGATACTGAGATTTCTTAATATAAAAACTAAACATTCACACATTATTATTCCTGGAATAAGAATAGAATGTCAGCCAAAAACAACTGAACTCTTCCTCCTTAAGTGGAATGATACAATTTAAAGTACAAACAGCTTATAAAAAAAATACAATGTAATATGATTGAGCAAAGGAAAGGAAAAGGGATGTATGTATATATGTTACCGGCAATGTGTATAATCCGGTATTGTATACAATACCTAGGCAATGTATAGAATACCTAAAACGAGCAGGTAAAGTATGAAATAGAATTTATTTTACACTTTACCTAGGTATTAGGTGAAATTAATATTTTAATCAAATTAAAAACATACATGAAACTGCCGTAGTCAATTAAGTAGGTATTTTTTTGTAAATTAATTAATTAAATGCTCAAAATGTGATCCCTCTTGTCTTACGCAAATCTCCAATCTTTTAATGAGTCCGCTGCCTGTTGATTTTCTTATCATTTTATGGTGAACACTCGATGTGATATGGCACAATTCTGTTTGCAACTCGCCCACGTTCTCGTATCGCTTTTTGTATAGCATATCTTTCACGTATCCCCAAAAGAAGAAATCTAATGGTGTAAGGTCCGGGGATCTGGCCGGCCATCTAATCGGTCCATTTGTACCAATCCATGTAGGAAAACATTCATTTAGAAAATCTGCTGCTCTCCGACTATTATGAGCCGGAGCTCCATCTTGTTGGAAAATTAAGTTTTCTTGCTCCGCCGCGGAAAGATTTCTTATCTTATCCCTTAAAATTTGAAGTATTCCTAAATACTTTTCCGTGTTCAAGGTTCCTTGGTAAAAATGGATTAAGAAAACCCGGTTTTTTAAAAGTCCGCACCAACAGTTGAGTGAAAAACGCACTTGGTTATTCGTTTCAGTGACTCGTAGGGGATTTTCTTTAGACCAAATACGATTATTGTTGCGGTTATACATACCGTTATTGCTAAAGTTAGATTCGTCTGTCCAAATAATATTATCCAAAAAATTTGGATTTTCGAGCAAGCAAATTTATAAGGCATATCAAGACAGAAATTTCTTCTCCTTTCTGTATCGCCCGGAAGTAATTTTTGAACCAATCGTCCTTCAACATAACTCTTAAAACCGTGTTTTTTTAATACACGGTGTATTTTGCTTTTCGAAACTCCAATTTCATGTTCTCCTTCTCTCACCGATGCTTTCGGAAAAGCCGAAAAGTAAATTAAAATACCAAGTTCTTCGTCGTTGATCGTACGGTTTTCTTGCTGTGGTTCTCTTGGGCGTTTATCGAAACGTCCCAGAGTTTTCAAATTGTTCACAAGCCTTTTCAAAACTTTACGAGACGGTAATTGTCTATCAGGATATTTTACGCTATACCACCGCAAACTTCTAGAGATATCTTTATCATTCAAAAAATATGCTTCCATTAGATCAAAACTTACTTGATATGCCATGTTCGCAATAAATTAACACAATAACACTTGTGTAAGTGAATTAAGACTAAACAGATCAATATCCGAAAAATAAACGCTCGCACAGACTATTCCATTTTCAAATTTAAGAACAACATTATTTTCGTTTTAAATTTGCCTTCAACGCTCGCACAGACTGTTCCATTTTCAAATTTTAGAACTACATTAATTTATTATTTTTAGCTATTCTTTCGATTGGCATCATAAAAGTAGGGTGATTTTTTTTTTGACATTTAAGTTGGTTCGATTCCCAGACGAAGCAAGTAATTTTTAGAAAATCTATGAATGCAGAATTACTAACTTTTAAAAATAACATAAAGTCTTCTTTGAGCAACCTAACCTAACCTAACCTAACCAATCGCTCTCTACCCGGAACAAACTGTGGAAACAGCTCCCCTTATCTGCGAAACAAAACAAAATATGAGAAACAAATAAGACTGATAAAAAAAACCTAACCTAACCTAAAGTTGATAATAAAGTTTATTTAAAGTAAATACAACATGTTTTATTTGTCCGCTATTTGATAAGTAAGTCTGTTAAGATTTATTGATATTAACCGGCTTACCTAACATTAGTTTAGTCTTAAGATTTATTTATTTTACACATTACCGGTGAACCAGCAGGTATTCTATACAATCCCTAGGAATTGTATACAATACCTAGGTAAAGTATGAAATGGACAATGATATTCATGATATTTCATACATTGCCTGGACGCCCCAGGGATTGTATACATTACCTAGGGATTGTATACAATACCTGAATTATACACATTGCCGGTAACATATACATACATACATCCCGATATACTTCTTCAATTCTCATAAGCTTTTTCATACAAACTTATTAAAATGTGTACAAGTTAGAAGATGTAGAAGTTCTACTAATATAGAGCTCTTATAATGTTACGTATAGATAAATAATTTAAACCAACCATCCAACCTAAGCTTTACGTTCCGCTATAGAATTTTATGCGACTTTAAAAATAGCCAATAAAACCGATAAACTGGTCAAAACACCAAGTGAAATTGCAGTAAAACAGCCGCTGGCCTGTAAATTGTCGGATCACGCGCCTCTCCTGGGGTAAATATACTTTTTCCACGAGCCTCGGGCCAGAATTTACTGCCTTCATTGGCATTACGAAGAACTTGTTATGGAGGTGGTGGGACGTTCGAAATTTGATAAAACTGATTTCATATAGGTATTAAACAAGATATTACAAGCCGTGTGTTATCCGGTAAAGTAGAATAGCTCCAATTCTTCGTAATTATGGGTGTTCTAAAAGATGACTAATATTATCACCTAACACCTAACGTAGACCACGATCGACTAAACTGAAATCTCCAACCCGCTGGTCACACGTGATGATTATGGCAAAACCCTCCCATTTTTATCGGGGGGGCTTTCGTCCACCAGTTGAGATGACATAAAAATAAACATTTTTTTTTAATAATAACAAGTAAAATTAAATTGTAAGTAATTTAATAAATACATAACTCAATACAGAAAGATCAGTTAATTTACAACTGTTAAAAATCGCTACCAAACTGGTTCACCCGTAAAGGGCTACGGTACCACTGACAGATACCCAACAGACAGACATAGTGGTCAAACTTATAATACCCCTCAAAAAGTGAAAACTTAAAATAATATGCTGAATGATTGTCCTACACGAAAACAGAAAGAAAACCAATTTCAGAATGTATATATTGAGGCAACCGCCTAATTGCTTTAGGACAGACATTATTTTCATCCCGACATCATACGGTATAGCTTTACACGCAGAAAGCATGGTAAAAGGCAAGGGTGATTACATTGAATGCCAGAAAGTTAAAGGAGGATCATCTCTATCAGAGAATCAGATATTCTGTGTCTGGTTGCCTCGGGAAAGATGCAAAATCGAATAATCATCCAATGAATCAAAGGTCATAGTTATCACGTAACGATGCAGTTGATGAGCTGGTATTACACTAGGACAGGATACCAATTCGCTCAGATCTTTCCGTCCCTGTTCCGGTTTGCTACTTCAATAATTGATAAGATAAGACATATTTATTTGCTAGAATATGGTTACAAAATGATCTTAAATAACTATTTTCACATATAACTTCAAAAAGCAAAACTCATTGCAGATATTTCTCAAGCTTTTAATCTACAACTTTATAACATCTCATCTTTACTCACTGAGACAAGAACGTCTTTAAAGCCTGTATTTCCAAATACGTCAACAACTATCCTGAACTGTTAATACCCATTAATTAAATAGAGACCATTTGATTTTCCCACTCCATTCCTTCATAGATCGGCGTCGCACCAAAGCAGACAGTTTCCCCGTGAGAAATACACAAACAGTAATGGCCAACCCTGATTTCGGTATAGACCTCAGATAATTGCAAATTTAGCGCTGGTTCAAGCACTAAATAACTTGTGCCCAACTAAAAAAATACCTAAGGATTTTTACCTTGAACGATTTACATAAATTATAATAAGTTGGTAATTTGGTTTTGATTAAATTCAGACAAATCACTACATAGTATTAAACAAAGTCGCTTTATCTGTCCCTATATCCCTATGTATGCTTAAATCTTTAAAACTACGCAACGGATTGTGATGCGGTTTTTTTTAATAGATATAGTAATTCAAGAGGAAGGTTTATATGTACAATACATGCATAATGTAGTAGAGCATTGCATCCGTGCGAAGCCGGGGCGGGTCGCTAGTAGTAAATAAAATAACTTCAACTGAATTTACGACGGGTGTATTCTCGTGGTTTCTTTTATATTTGATCCTGACGGTTCGGCTTCTTTACAGGATGACTAAGCTAATAACTTAATTGACACAATAATATGAACTGAATAAGTACTTTTCAAGCAAATCTTTTTATTGGTTTTAGGTTTCGCAGTAGCCGAAGTAACTAGGACAATTTCCAACCGAAGTTGACAACGCTCATTAGGGGCACAAAGTAACGGAAATACGTTTCTTTTTCATATTTTCATTAAATATTGATTCTAGTGCTTCGACTCATTTTCTCAAGGTTGATCATAAGTAGTATATTGTTATAAGAACTATAAAATGTTGTAATGTTGTTTGATCTATTGATTCCTCCCAAATTAATGGACTTTTTACGTATTACGGAAATACGCTTTTTTCATATTTTCATCGAATATTGATCCTGATGTTTCGACTCATTTTCACAAGGTTGATCGTAAGTGTTATGTTATTATACGAGCTATAATAGTAGTTTATGATACTGTTGCATAATAAGGGTTCTTATAACATGAGTGTGTTTTAAAAAAACGAGCCGTAGGCGAGTTTTTTTATAGCATCACACGAGTGTTATAAGACCAAGTTATGTACAGTGTCATACACTACTTTATCTACTCTCATACTATAATATGTAAAACAATATTGCAAATAAAACGCTGAATATAACAACAAATTTATTTAAATGTCAAATGTTGGCGCCAAGGTGCAAACATCAATTGCGCATGCGTGTTGCGTCGGTCGTCGAGGACTCGTTCATTGAAACCTTTTTAAAGTAGAGGTTCAACCTCCTTGGTCCAGCTGGAGGTTGTATAGGTGTATCGTTATGATAAAAAAGTTATATTATGTTACAGGTGTCCATACAAGACCTGTATCGTAATGAAACTTTTTTTTTATTATTTTTGGCCTGTACGTAATGTTTGTCATAAGCATTTTGTTTTCAGTTTTAGAATCTTTGTATTATAGTATTAGAGTAGATAAAATACATTATGATGTTAGATATATTGATGTTTTATTCCTGATTTTTATCTCTATCCATTAGTTGTGTGGTAGAAACCACTTTAAGAGATTACACTGCCAACCTGGCGTTTTTATTTCTGTTCTATTGTCTTTGGTTTTGTCACTAAATTGTAAAGTGTGTCAAAAAACAATAAAGTGGATTTCTGCATATTTTGTTGATAATTATCTAATCATTGGTAATAGCGGAACAGATTGTAAGCAGAGATGATTGTATATCTTTATTTAAGTATTTAGTCACAAGCTTTGAGTATTGAAATATTTCAATTGTTGTGATATGGTTTGTATTCCTTTAGTAAACAACTTGGTAAGCCACGTGGCTTTTGGCTCGGTTGAGCATAATAGAGAAAGAAAGACAGAAAAAAGTTTTATACTGAACTTGCTCGCTGGAAATATTTATCAATTTATACACGCATAAGTACCTACATCGCGAAAGATTATTTAATTACTTACAAGTTTTTGGAACGAAGTTCCTTATGGGGCGTTGCGGAGGGGTAACCTAGCCGGGAAAAAAACGTTCGTAGCGTTAAACAACAACATTTTTATGTATAGTCTATGTGGGATGGCTATACAGTGTCTTATGATAGTCTACGTGATGACTGTTATTATATATTTTTATAAATCATTGTAAATAAAATAAAGGTGTTAAGATAATTTTGCAAAGTAGTTTCTTTGCTTTTTATAGAGAAAAAAAACATAATAAAAAATTATTTTCCTTGTACCTCGAATAGAATTTAAAATGAATATTTGTATAATAAGGAACTTCGTTCCTAGCCGGGGTCCCACGACACCACACGACTTTTTTAATGTCGATTCAATTTTTGAATTACTATGTTCTGACGGATGAACTGAAAAGTTCTAAGAAAGTCAGCAAACAGTCTTTACATAGGGCTTTTTTCCATATTCTTTATGGCGTCTCCATTCATCAAACCAATGCAGCAGCAGAGAAAATAGTAAAAAGATATTTATCTTTAATAGAAAAACGTTATCATATTTTTTTTATTTTCAGATTTAAAATACTTTTATGAAAACAACTTCCTGACTTAAATCGCGAGATGTGGTTATTTTTAAAAGGCGTATTTTGTTATTTAATAATAATAATAATATCTGTTACTTTCACACCAATTAGTCTAGCCCAAAGTAAGCACTGCAAGGCTTCTGTTATGGATACTAAGGTAACTGAGAGCCATGTATATTAGCTAAATAGATATGTAATATTAATATATACTAGCGGCCCGTCCCGGCTTCGCACGGGTGGAAAAAATTCTATAATTTTTTTCTATTATTAAATATTTTTCTGTTAGCGCCATCTAGCGTCCGGTAGACGAACTACTTGCGGTTAACGCGTTGCTATGGTGACGTTATTGATACAATGGAAAAAGAGCGGACAGACTTACACACAAACCACTGTGATCTTAGATTATGGATTAATGCCCATGATTAAGTACGAATGCTCATATTCATCACACATCTGCCCCTTCCGGGATTCGAACCCAGGAGCGTCGGTGGGAAAGGTAAAATGAAACATATTAATATATAAAATAAAGTTCAATCATACTTTAACTCATTTAATATGTTACAAAACGTGAACATGAGTTAAATTTAATATTCCCCGCTATTTGTACCAGTGTCGGTAATCAACAGTGGTCGGAGTAGGTATATTGAATTAAGGTCACTGACATCAAACGTATATGTTAATATGGATACGCCTCCGAGTTTCCGGATTATTATGATAAAAATACCGAAACATCGAAATTATTACATGAAACTAGTTAAAAATGTATCAATACTCTCAACGCTATGCTGCTAGTGGCGTAGATGGCCAGAATTTAATAGTAAAAAAAATTGGTTGCCTGTAAAGTCGATATACGGGCGAAAGTTTTACGTGACAACGACTTTGAGTGGTAAAATAATTTTAATGTGAATATTCATTCGTATAGTAGGAAGAAGGATGAAATAATAGTAACAATTTAAAACATTTATTTATACAAAGAATTATATTTAAAACATTAATTTATACAAAGAATCTCGCACTGAATTTCATATATCACCGCCTAAGCGAAATAGAAGCGCAAGACATGAACCGGTGTGTATGCCTATCTCTCTCACTCTCTCTCTCGCTCTGTCTCTCTCGCTCTTAGGCGGGCTAACCATGCCCGAGTGGAAGGGACGCGTGCCTCTCACTCGCTCTCATTTATAAAATGATATAATAATAATATTCATTTCAACACACGACATCCGGCAAACAGGGTCTTTTGTCCTCTTATGTCTATGCTCAACGCATCTGACCAATTAGAATCAAGTATCCTGGATGACTCATTGACTGTTTGTTCGAAAACAATGCTCGCACCGACATCCAGACCAAGTGGCTCACTCACTTATTTCGGTTCGTGGAGTGCGCTTATTTTATGTGTTGTGAATATCTTGACTTGACCCTGGCTTGTGTACTGTCTTCTGAAATCTACTTAAAACGACGAATTTGGCTTATAACTACGGACATCGATTTATTACTCTTGGATTGGGCCCATTTGAAGTTGTTTTTGTACGGGTAAGTTTTAATTATTTTCACTATTTAAGAAGGTTTTAGAACTTGGAAACAGTTAAAATATCACTTTATAGCAATCATCATAGCGCATGAGAGTCCGGTACGCACACCGCAGGGCTATCACCGCTTCAGTTAAAAAAATCACTTTATATGAAACAGAATTTCATTATCGACTTTACAGTTGTGTATGTATATATTGTAAATTTAAATCATTGTTTTAGGTGACATATAAATAAATATGGCAAAGGTCAAGGCTGAAACAGTGCTAAAGTGGTTATTGCACTATCCTGAGCTACTTTACGATAACGCTAGTGGCACTATATACTGTACAAAGTGTGAAAGTCATTTGAAAGCTGTGAATAGAGGCAACATTACCAAACACATTGAAGGCGCTGTACATCAAGGAAAATTTAAGAGACCGCAAGAGGAATTTTACTTCGACCTCATTAAGTTCCTGATTCTATGCAATATTCCTTGGTCGCAAATGAAAAATCCAGCGTTCAAAGAGTTTTTTCAGAAATATATGTGCAGTACTTGTTGTTGCGTTTGTACCAATCGTAAAGTGGTTGACGAATCACAGTTACGAAAAGTTTATTTGGAGAAGTTTTATAGGAATAAAATCAATTCGATTTATGAAATTAATAAAAATGAGAAACTATGGATATCGCTGGATGAGACAACAGACATTTTTGGTCGATACATAGTCAATTTCCTAATAAAACCATTGCATCCTAGTAATAGTGCAGGCCGGCCTTATTTGATTGCTTGTAAAATGCTAACAGCAGTAAATGGACAAACAATAACACAATTTGTACTGCAATGTCTAGAAAATTTATGGCAAAACACTTTTGAAGCGAAAGTTGACAATATTTTAATGCTTTGCACTGACAGTGTCGCGTACATGCTATCTGCAGGGCGAAATTTAAAACATTACTTACCTGAAATGAAGCATGTGACATGTTTGGCGCACGCTCTTCATCGTGTAAGTGAGCAGATAAGGTCAGAATACAACGATATTGATATTCTTATATCAAATGTTAAAAAAGTATTTTTAAAGGCTCCTAGTAGGGTAAACATTTTAAAAGAAAAATATCCTGACTTACCGTTGCCTCCGCAACCAGTCATTACCAGATGGGGTACTTGGTTACAGGCAACATCTTACTACGCTCAACATTTAGATAAAATAAAAGAAGTTTTATCCTGCTTGAGCAGTTCTGATGCTATAGCCATACGAAACGCAAAAAACATTTTGGAAAAACAAAATTTAGAAAATGATTTAAAATATATCGAAGAAAATTACTCTATTATACTACTAGCCCTAAAAGAGTTACAAAAACAAAATTTATCTCTAGCTGATTCACTTTTAGTATTTGATCAAGTAAGGGCTACGCTTAACGAGTGCAATAATGAGAATATAAAAAATAAAATAGAATCAGTTATGGAACGAAATCCAGATTTAGATACAATTAGAGAATACAGCGAGAGTATTGAAAAAAGCGTAGCAAATAATCAGAAACTTTATTTCAAATTCGCTCCATTGACATCTACAGATGTTGAACGATCATTTTCCACTTACAAATGGATCTTAGATGTTAAAAGAAATAGCTTAAAAATCGAAAATATTGAAAAAATTATAGTTATTTATTTTAATTGTATAGAGACAGAAAATCAAAATGTAGAAATTGTAACCGATGAGGATTAAAAATAATTGTTTTTAATAAAACTGTAATAATGATTATTTGTATTCACAATAAACAATTTTGTTTGCTTACATATGGTTTTTTATTTTATTACTCTATTTACCAAATTTTTGGAAACTCCGGTACATTCCGGAAGAAATGCATGTCCATGTTATGATATCATGACGCAAGTATCTAAAATCAATATACCTACTCCGACCACTGGTAATCAATATGATGGTTTTCCGGGAATCAAATCATATAAAGTGCGTTTCCCAGTTTTGTGGTTTTAGTTCATCAACTAAACATACTTATGTGTCTCATAGAATTATAATGAACGATGACAGAAGCTTATTGTGGTGTATTACTATGTGTATTTGATGAAACAATTATCATAATTTGTTTTATATTTAATCCTGACGTTGCAAAATAAAACAATTTGATTATATAAAAAAAATAACAGTTAGGAACGTGCCTGATGAAAATATTGTAAAGGTTGTAGAAAATATAAAGAAAATGACCTATCATTACATTAGTCATCCTGTGATCACGGCTTCTGTAAAGGAATCGAAACGTCAGGATTAAATAAAAAATAAATTATGCGCAAAATCCGTAAAAAAAAAGTTGATTTATTTAATTCAAATATGCGCGGAAGTGTGATAACTAAATATGTGTATGTATAATAAACGTGTTAAATTAAAAACACCATTTGGTGCAACGGTAGCGATCTTGCCTTTCGTTCCGAAGGTCCTGGGTTCGAATCCCTGTAAGGTAAAAAAGTTTGTGTGAAGAATAAGAACATTTGTGCCAAAGTCATGAGTTTATATATGTATGTCTATTCGTTACCCTAGTATTCTTAACGCAAGCCTGCAGTGCTTACTTTGGGTTAGGCTAATTGGTGTGAATATTACATTTATTTTATGATTTTTTATATCTTTGCATTTTCAATGCTATTTAAAATGATACATTGGAATAGAAAAATACTAGAAAATATCGACTTGGCTCACAAGTCATCAGTTACAGATAGGATACGAACCCGCAACCTTTTTTTGTTCGGCCCACTGAATTTCCAATTGTCCATCCGAGCCTTTCTGGTACTTATTACTTTATTACAGCGTAAAAACTAAAAAAAAAAACTAAAATAAAAAAAATCGTCTCCCTCAATTATTGTTACGATTTTTTTAATAATTTAGAACTTGAGAATAAAGTAAATAATATCACAACTAGCACTTTAGTACTTAAATTACCTTAATCTATGCGTATTATAGGTGCAGTGTCTAAAGTTATCTTTAATACCTGCAACCCAATGTTTTGTATATAAGCTACGCTAATAGAACATCTACCATTAAAATAAAACATCATCTTTACTACCCAAAAACCAGCGCCAATTTACAAACAAGATAACCCTGTTACCGATAAATATACATCAACTTCTGAATTTGATAAGTATTTGATAGAATTAGGCGTCAGTTAGCAAAAGTCCATATCTTATATAATATATATAAATTACGTGTCACGTTGTTTGTCCGCGATGGACTCCTAAAGTACCTAACCGATTTTGATCAAACTTCGTAACTATCTGTTATTTGATCTAACTTAAAAGATAGGATAGGTTTTATTTTAAGTTATAACACAGTAACGCGTGGCCGAGTCAGCTAGTCATACTTGTATATATATACAAATTTCCTGTCATACTGTTTGACTGCGACAAACTCCAAAACTACTCAACTGGTAAGATTTTTTTTAAATTTCTGGATTTGTTCCCACTAGGACATAAGATAGGTTTCATTTTAATTTACAACACAGCAAAGCGTGGCCAGGTCAACTAGTCCATTAGTAAAAGAAAAAAATGTAGCTTACAAAAAATGCACTAGCATTCGTTTATTGATTAATATTGTACGTGCCAACATCTCCTTATGCTCCACGAAGAGGCGAAACACGTGTAGGGTGAAGATGCAAGCTGTTAATTTTGCTTGTTTTTTGCGGAAGTAAACTACTTATTATCTTTGTTTCATTAATTTCTGAACTTATAACTTACTAGCAGCCCACCCCGGCTTCACACGGGTCTTTTCTTATCTTTTCTAAGCCTATGTTACTCAACGTGAATGTAGCTTTCCAATGGTGAAAGAATTTTTGAAATCGGCTTAGTAGTTTTTGAGTTTATTCATTGCAAACATACAAAAATACAAATCTTTCCTCTTAACAAATATTGCAAGGGAACTTTTTAACATATTTTAAAGGATATGTTATAATCAAAGACCAACGATTCCAGGAATAGTACCAGTGCTACGTACAATGAAACATCTATTACGTCATTGTTATAGCTTGTCCGTTGTAATTGAATCGGCGACTGCCTTGTCACGGGGGAACGGAGAACGCTCTTAGTGATTCACGAGAGTTATTATAATTGTCGTGTTGTCTGTACATAGAATTGATGTTTATATAAAAAATGTTGTAAAGATAACGTAATTAAGTTAATTTAAAAAAGGTTAGTTACAAGTAGACGAGCTGATGGTTGTCAAAGCTTCGTAATACTGCTAGAATTACCATTTTATGAGAAGTAAAATAGGGGTATTGTTGAGTGTTATTTGCTTACTGAGGGTTTTTTAATTTAAAATGTAGACATACTGTAAATGTATTTCATCAAAATTATGCAATCTTTATGATGTTTACGTATGTCGTTAGATTTTTTATTTTTTTAACTATAACTATGAAGAACTGATAATTTTACACTCATTTAGATCCAAAGTAAGCAAAACTTGTGTTATGGAAACTATATATCATGCATAATTACATAAATAATCATGACTATAGAAGTAAAGGCAAGTTTACCAGCAAAATCCTAGTCTGGCTAGAACTGCAGTAAGTTCTTTACTAGAACGAATATCCAGAGGTGCATTAGCAAGTTCAGATTTGGTTGGGCAGGGAGAGCAACACTAATAGTGAAGGTGAGTGTAGTGTGCATCGGTAAAGGTCCACAAGTGTTGCAAATCTCGGGATCTGCTCGGAATTTCTCTCTCTACTACACGATGAACCGGTGAATCCTAGGCTGAGAAGTTAATCTCAAATGCTTACGGTCATCATACCTAAGTGTGCCCATACTAGGAATAGAATCACTACTATTTCACCATCAGATAGACTGACGGACATATGGATGAACAATGAACATTTCCATAACAGTTTTTGATGGTCAAGGAAGAACCTACAACCTCACCTCATTGCTTTTTTTAATACTGTCTGTTTAATTGAATAACGTGATTTCATGTTTCAGTTTAATTTATTTGTTTTTAAAAATGTGGACTTTATACTGTTTCGTCATCACCCCTTTCACACAAAAAGTGCTGTCACCAATCTCCCATTTAACCCACTATTTATACAACAGTCTCACCGCCATACAAGTGTGCAACATCCACGGATCCCGTCCGTTCCCGGGTGTCCATAAATCAAAGTGACGTGAGACCTTTTCGATATAATTAATTCTCGCTTGCGGGATCCAGAAGTATTTGCATCAGAATATGTAATACCCATAACCGCGTATTGTTCGCCGTTCTTAACGTAAAAAGGGCCAAGAATGGTGGTTGGGAGGAGGGGAGGACATCATTGTTTGCCGTGTTTGTCTTATATGTTTCGTGTGAACGTTCATATTTGATTTCGGCTCGTTTCGGCCGGTTTTAGCAACTTTGCGGCCGGGCGAAGATTTCCCCGCTAATTTTCCATTGTGTTGATGTTGTTTTGTTTGTGTTCGTGGCGGCTTTAATTTTTGGCTGTAGGTTGATTGTTGAACCTCAATTTTACTAAGTTTTACTCATCAATGTTTATAAGAACGGAAAAGATTAAATTGGTGTATATGTTCATAGCAGTTTGACGGTTGCTTGGTGCAATGGTAGCGATTCTTCCTTCTTCGTCAATAGATTGAATCTTGATAGGGGTATAGGTTTGCGTAATGCTTACTCAAAACAGATGCTTGATGACTTTGTTGTAATCAACGATATAATGAAACCATAACACTACTATTATTGTGATAACTTTATTCAAATGCATGAATCGTCCAACATTTTTACCTACCACCCATTCAGGACGTCTTTTAACTGACAAGAAGAATGGGCGCAAGACACTCGTCATATAGATAGAGATAGATATAGATAGATATAAAGATAGAAATGTGGGCATTGAAAAGGTGATCAATATTAAACAGATTATTTCTTATTTACAATAACATCGAGGCGAGTGTGTGAGTGAGTGAGAATATTTTTTATTTACAGTAACAACGAGGCGAAATGTGTGTGAGTGTGAAGAAAATGCGCCTGAAACAGTGCCAGTAATTGTTATTGAAAATGAGTACATTATTATTATACTAAAGCAGGACAAATGAGTTATTCTCCTTGACAATTATTTTCCTTTATATGGATGATTTTGATTCATGCTACTAGATAATTATTGATTGCACTTAAGCGATCTTGCATCTATGGAATATATTTTTAGATTTACTTTTTTCGTAAGTTTATAAAAGGGCAGACAAAAAATGCTAAATTACCCATTAACTAAGTTAGATTTTTTTATATAAGCATATCTTCATAGAAATTATGTATTACTTAAGTAACATTAAAACACAACTAATTTTTAAATTGAAATAAACTATGTGCACTGTTGCCGTTAAAGAACCGAAATTTTCTTTGGACTACCAGTTAGCGCTAACAAGAGTGCACCACGCTTGGCCAAATGCTTAATATCTTGAATTCCTTGAGATCACATCCAATTTATATTGAGCTCGATGTGTTCTCCCGAATTTGCCGAATTCGCATACAGAAGTAAGGGGGAAGGAGGTCAAATTATACTGGCGGTGTTATAGGAGGTCCTAGTTACGACCGACGATAAACTTTGCGTCTCGTGAAGAGTGAGAGCATTTAAATTGTCGACGCTCCACGCTGCTAACCGTACATTCTTCTCACGGTTGGTACGGTCAGCAAAAGTGCTCATAACTGTGAGTTGGCTATCTACTGTCTGTTCACCATAAGTAATCAAAAAAATATGGAAACAAACAATAGATAATTTCATTGCTTTAACCGACTTTTTTGACAGCTTGAAACAAATGGTGAAATTATTAGATACATATTTTAATCTATGAAGAAGATATAATCTTGTGTAAAAAAGCATTTTATATATCAATTAGAATTTTGTGATAAATGCAGCTTTTTAAATATTGACATTTTTGTTCTTTCTTTAGCTGGAAATACTTGGTTATATTTTTTATATTAACGGCATACATTATTAAGTCACCTATTCTTTCTTCTTATTGAGGTCTTTTTAGTGAAGGTTTGCTTCAAACATGGCGGGGGTGTATATACTTATTCAAACATCCAAAAAATATATGTCTAATGTCCACTTGTCAGCCCGTTACCGCGCGCCCCACCCCTCTCAACAGTCCCAATGCTGCGTGAATCGTGAAATAAAAAAATGTCGGACTCTTAAATAAAAATTCAATTTTCTCGCTAAATTATGAAGCTAAGACCAAACAAAAAATACTTCCGTGAAGCTGATTAAATAAAGAATCTACCACTGAACATTTAGATCTCTGTAACTCAAAAATTAATCTTAATTAAAAAAAAAACAGCATGCCATGCGAAGCTTCGAATATGGTAGCAATTGCTACCGTGGACTGCATAACTGACGTGGACAAGTGGATGTTAAAAGTAAATATTTTTTTACAGATACCAAAACACGTTTATATTTCATATTTTAAATTGAATCAATTGGATACTTTCATATTCTTTAAATTTTGTTTATTTATTTTATACGTTTGACAGTGCATAAGATACTCTAAAAAAGAAATAAAATTAATTACGATGACATAAGTTAAGTCCAAATGTCAAAGCATATAGCATGATGAAAACACATAAAATTCATATATTTAAATAATCAACAAACATTTAATATATTCATAGATGACTGCCACGTGTAATGAATCGACTTTTGAAAGGGCAACTTAATAAACGAGTTTGTAAACAATCCAAAACGGCTTATTTGCTGACGGTACTTCTGAACAAGTATTTTAATCAACAAAATAAATGTAGCAATTAAATAAGTGATTAAGGTGCACTATGCCCATCATACGTTACATCGCAAGTGGTAGGTGACTTTGGGGAGGGGGTGCCCCCCCATTTCGGTACCTCTGCCCTGGGATGGGGATAAAATTAAACACATTTTGGGACTCTAACGGGTTACGTGTACGATGGTCTTAACACTGGTGTGTGAGCATAAAGTTTGGCTGGATGCGTTAATAAATGCGATGTCGTCGTCTATAAAACAATTGTATTTTGTTAAATTATTTTGAGAGAAATATAGGAGAAAACATCTACACGGTTCACAAGTGAATTCTTAGGCGAGAATCGAACCTGCAACCTTTGAGAGTCCGGTCTATTGCTCTCCCAATTGAGCTTCCGAGCCTTGCATATTATATTATTTTGTTAAATTATTTTAAAAGAAAATATTAGAAAATTATGAGACAAGTACATTTTTTAATAATTTATCATATTCTATAGCATTGTAAAATGCAAAAAATAATAATAAAAATATTTTGTTTTAAAGACACCGAATTCTATGTCTTAAATGTCACAGTACGATGAAGTCGTAATAAAGGTTTGGTGTGAATGTAAGAAATATTATTATAATACTATTATTATTATTTAAATTTGCATATCGCTTGACGGGAAAATATGTTATAAATATCCACCCAACCAAACCCACATACACACACACACATATGCACAAACAAACAAACACACACACATATAACTAGTTCTTAGAAACATCATAGTAAGGTTCTACAATATTTAAGATATATTTTTTAAAAGTTGACTTCGAATATAGAAAATAAGAGACACGAGAGATATTAATTTTGGGTGTAATAATTAGTGTCGCGGAACTTACAAAAGATGCGTGTGAAGTGCCATATATTTTTTATATATATTTTGTGATACGTATCGCTAAGGAGTGGAACTCTTTGCCTGAATTTGTGTTTCGTGACAAATACAATTTAAGGGTCTTTAAGTCAAGAGTGAATAGGTCTTATCTTTTAAGCAAAGCGCATCACATCCTAGATCGCATCGTCGCTTACCATCAGGCGAGATAGTGGTTAAGCACCTATTTAGTGCCTATTTAGTATAAAGTAAATATTCCTGTAATAAGCGATGGTCTTATTGCTTGTCCAAGAAATAAATAAAAAAATTGAAATTGTATCAACGGCTCTTCTAGTAATGATTTATTTCTACAAAAAATAATGTGTACGGTATATTTGCATGTTCATTTTGCTCCAGAGATGTTATTAGAAATTCAGATTTTAGACTGTGTACTTACCCACGCTTAGTTTTTATGGCGTTTTGTAATCGTCAGAGGTAAGATTATGAGCTCATTGTATGGAGTCTTGATTAAACATTGAATGGCGAAGTAACATGGGCGTAACTTGGCTTCAAATGTTGCTTCAAATTAGCTTCTTTGAAAACACTTTGATGTAGCGATAAAATTTCAAATATATTTTTTATTAAAGAATAATAACAATACGATAAATATATTAATAATGTTGTATTTTTTAAATAGAAAAATACTAGAAAATATCTATTTTAAAATATAAAGTTAGATATTATGAAATTGTTTTTTTTTTATTTGCAACAGACATGTTTAATTGCTAATTATAAATATATTGCTTATCATATCTTGCCTGTTCAGCATGAATAATTTCATATATTAAATATATTCGAAACACCATGGATATTCTATATTATTTACAATAATAATTTAAATTCTAAATATATAACTGACTTAAACAACTTAACTTACATAAATAACTTAAATACAATAATTTAAATTTAAACACATTAAAAAAATGCTTGTGTTACTAGTGGTTCCACGCCCACAGTACATCGGTAGTTACCAGATTATGCTCGTTAAAGTAAAAGATGACATCTCAACTTTTACTTCTACGTTTGTTTATAGGTTCACGGTAGCCTCAGTATCTAACTAGTGGAAAAAAAAATTAAATCAAAAGAAAAAACTAATAGTGCCATCTAGGGACGCCCGAAAGAAGCGAAGCATTAAAGAATTAAGCGTAGGAACTAAGCGTTAACAATAAAGAAAAAAAAGAGATGGAAAGCCACGCCAGTCATGCACACTGACATGAGTGAAATCGAGACAAAAGATCACGCACACTGAGGTGGAGAGGCAGCTGACTCCCATATATATTTCGTAACGGTAAAGGAATTCTATGTATACTATAGAACTCTTTGGTAACGATACAAAATCTGACCCTTTTGTGTAACGGTAAAATCTGACGCTTTTGTGTAACGGTAAAATCTGACGCTTTTGTGTAACGGTAAAATCTGACGCTTAGCGGCCCGTATGTCCGTATAGAAGCTTTGCTCCAAAAAATAAACTTGACCCACGTGTCTGGCGGGACGAACCCACATCCCTCGGTATCCGGACAAGTGCTCATCCAATTGAGCGTTCAAGAACTTGACAGACGACAACGCCCAGATAGAAAAGTTCGTTTTCTACATTGACCAGGCTGGGAATCGAACCTGGGACCTTGGAGAGGTATTACCATGAAAGCCGGTATACGAGCATCGACCATTGAGGCTGTTTGTTAATAATAATATGTTTATTAATAAATTAATGTTGTCGGGATTTGGGGTTAGCTGTGTGTATTTAAACTGAGGATTTAAACTTTGGTTTATTTGTTTTATAACTTAGTTAATTAAGTTGTTATAGGCCCAACATAAATTATACAAGTTGTCCCAAAAAATAGATTTATTCGAAAATCCAGAGGTGTATATTCCTCATAGAGTATGAGTTATCCATTTTTGTCATATTACTTGTCAAATCTTTTAGGTTCACGTATCCAACTTAACCTTAACTGTTTTTGTTTATGCAAGGTATGAAGTTAGTCATTAATTAAAAATTAAGTACTTATGTTAATAAATCGGTGTTTCTTAAAAAAAAAAATCGGTACACTACGGGACAAACATGGAATTGATTCAGCTCTCTCTCTATGCTCTAGCTCTACCTCAGGACTTTCGGATTACACTATTTTTTGAATATATATATATATATATATATATATATATCAATAATAATAGATGATCAGCGTAGATCTGTTATTGAAATTCTGTTATCTACTTATAGAATTATTTTATTTAATGGTGCACTTTTGATCGGTCTGCAAATAAAATAAAATCAATTAAAGATCAGTCTCAAAGTAACTGGATAACGAAGATATATAAATATTGTTTATAAAGAATTCGAAAAACTAAAATAGTAGAACGATACTAGCTTATAGAAGAAGTTTAAATGCACTTGTAAATTTCAACGAGTCTTCTAACATCTCGGTAGCAGTCGGGGCTCGGAAAAATTTAATCTTTGTTTTACTTAGTTTCAGATTAAGCAATGTCCAATCGAATTTAACAAATGCGGTGAATATAATACATTACAAAACTCTGAAAAGGATAATGCTATTAGTTAGAGAGATTAAAAGCTTAAATATAGTAGTAGATGATGTTACAGTACTTGCGTAACAATTCCACGTATGAAGTGAAGTGGTGTATTTAATTAGTTTCGTTATATCGCTTAGCCCGTCCAATGTCAGGGGCGCGAAATTACGGTACCCAATTCTGACCCTATCTATCCACAGGACCGGACAAAGCTGACTTTAGCCGGTACTAAACTACAAAATTCAGGAGCACACATACTCTTAACGCAGCCATCCGATCGGCGACCAACACAACGCGTCCGTTTATCCACGGGTCCTTCCCAATTTTCCGCTCGAATGCATTTTGAATTTATAACTAGTAAATTGTGAGGTTCAATTTGTGTGTTGAATATCTTAGGATTAATTGGTTAGTGACCGTGTCGATACCACTAATGATATATTATTATTTAAGTGTTTGATGGTTCGTATTGTCTTTGGGATCATCTAAGTTACTAATCGCTACATTGCCCATGACGTTATAATAAATAGTTTTGGATTTAGTTAAGGGAATAATTAAGCGCATTATATCTAACAACTTTTCATGTTTCTAAAAAAAATCTTCAAAGGAATAAAGTGACTTGTATCTGTTGTATTTTGTAATTGTTTTTTAATCGAGGATATTTACCTTTCCAATACCTTATTATTAGAAAGGTTTTAAATAAATATCACATATTTTTTAATTTCCCATTCTTTATTAAAATAACTATCAATATTTAAGTGAATAAAAAACGTTTAAGACACCTTTATGAAGGTTACTTGATATTATGACGTCACCTCCTAGTAAACCAACTTTTAGCTGTCAAGTCGTAATAGGAATCACAATACATAAAAATCAGTGCATTTAATTATATGGACGAATTTCGAATTTTAAATAATTTTATGAATGCTTTCTTATAAATTCATATCTAAATAAATAAAGATGTGTGGGCTAATTTATTTTAAAAATCTTTACTGTTACTGCTGACAGTGATGATCTATATTTTCATTGTAGTCCAATAATTTATTGTCGTAGTCGTAGTCACTGTTTGACCGCAATGAACTCAGTAACTACTCAACTGATCCTGACGATATTTTTCATTTCGCTGGATTTGTTTCAACTTAGAACATAGGATAGGTTTCATTTTAATTCATAACAAAATGTATGCAAATTATAATAACTAAGCCACAGAGACACGTGGTCGGACAGCTAGTTACCATTTAAAAACTATTTGCTGTGTATTACTTACAAACATATTCAACTTTTTTCGTATAGCATTCATCCTCTAAAACGTGAACCCTTGATCCTTTAAAAGCACAAAAAATTAAAAAGTAAAAACCACAACACAGCTTATTAAAACAAACGTCACATGTCACTCTTCAAACTCTTTAAATGGCCATCTCGTTTTACAACGCAAAAAACGCATCCCCAAGCAAAACATGGACAAGAAAAAACTTAGAGGATAAAATAAGAATCAACTAGAGGTTGGTGTGAAACATTTCAATAATCAATTCGGTCTTATATTACCAGAAACATGGAATAAAATAATTAATTATAGTAATAACTAGAAATTTTCATGACTTAAAGATGGGAACTATTTTCATTTTTAGAAAGACAACAATGCCCTAAATACATTAATAATGTTCCCGCTAAATCTTCTTGAAGCTAAATTTACTTTAAGCTCGTTGCACGTCGGTAGTGAATCGGCGGGAATCGAACTCGGTCCGCTGAGTTAAAGCTGACGTAACTAATGGGCTATGGCTGCTTTAGTTCTTTAGTTAATCTCAAATAGGGATATAGAGAGTTTTATTTACATTTAATGTTGAGTAAAACTTAAGTCATCCAGTCTCTCCATTCACGACAATAGGTGTTAAACTATGCCTATGACCCAAGAGAAGTTTTAAGTCTGTGGTGGCATGTCTAGTTTTTTGTACTCTGTGTTGATTGGTTTTTATTTATAACCAGCGGCCGCCCGCGACTTCGTCCGCGTAAAACATTGCAATATTAAATTTATTTTTCTAAAATAAAAGTAGCCTAAGTTACTCCTTATTACATCAGCTATCTGCCAATAATAGTCCCGTCAAAAGCGGTCCAGCCATTTCAGAGATTAGCCGGAACAAACAGACAGACAGACAGAAAAAAATTGTAAAAAAAAAATATTTTGGTGTATGTACCGTATATATATTCATATGCATGTAGTAAAAAACGGTTATTTCAATATTACAAACTGACACTCCATTTTTATTTATATGTATAGATTAAGAAAAAGCTGTGTGTAAAAATTGTGTTAAAAAGAAATGAAACAAGTTGATTTGAAGATTTACAGTTTCATTATTTAAAGTTGCTCTACGGCAATAGTACAAGTGTGTTTTTTCGTTTTACATAATATTTATAATTTTATATGACTTTTGTTGACATCTACTTCACTTTGTCACTTTTGTGCCACTCTTAACAAGATTTAAAATATTAGAATGAAATATAAATCGAATTAATGAAATAATTGTCATATTTTTTTTATTTCAAATTAAATATACTATTTATCGTATCTTCACTTTGCTTTAAACCAATCAAAACAACTGAATGGTATTTTTTATTTAATTAGAAAGGGCTTCAGCGATTTTACAAAAAGGATACAAATTTTGTATAAGAACTAATATTTTTATTTTTTAATGTCAAAGTGTTTAATGACAAAGGTTTTTTGGCGTTCAGCCACAGATGTCACAGAACAGTCTTATTGTATTACAATAATATATTTTAACGGTACTATGAATTATTTTTAGGGACGTTGTTTTGATAAAATGTGAGTAACAAATTTAATTGTTATTAGTAATATTGATTACTCAATGTATTTTACGATTCTGAATAATAAGGGATTCTCATTAAGGGTGATAAAGAACTTTTCGAACGTGTGACAAATCAAGTCAAGGTGACAACACTGATGGTAGGGGGAGAATTAGGGAATCGGAGAGTCGAAATTGCGATAAATAACATTAAAAAAACCCTACAAAATTACAGCTTTGTTTTTAAAACAATAGAGTTGAAAATGCAACGTTACCCATGACATTCTATTGAAAATTTAGTACGATTAAGAGACGGAAAGTGACCGTTTGCAAAGCTAAAGGGTTGAAATGCAATAAACTCTCACCCATCGGAGGGGTTGGAACGTCCATCTGTAAATTTTTAGCACCAAACTTTTGTAGCGCGGATGCGTCAGACCAATGTTTACGTATAAAGATAGTAATCTTTTGAAATTGCTCTATTAATTCCTATTAGGTTTCCCTAAGGCATAATGCTTCGGGGAAAAGAAGGGGAGAATGCGAAACTTTACTCTTTACATTTTACATAAACATTTTCACCCTTTTTAAATGTAGAGAAAAGTTATGAAAGTTTTGGAAGACGCTTTTAAGAAGGCTTTAATCTATGGAAGCGTATACTAGTTCCGATAGAGGTTCTTAAAAGTTCCAATTCTACCTATTACTAATGTATTTGTTTTGCCCAGATGTCGTACAAAACTATTGTGTAATATAACTATTAAAACAAAATTATTTATTTGTAACTTATTGCTAGATATTCTGTTAAAGACAAACTCAATTTAAGTCTATTGAGCAAATATAAAGTAGGCGATGCAGTCGCTAAGCATAAAGCTACGCTGCCACCATATATTGGAGCGCAGCGTAATACCTTAAAAAAAAGTTATTTTGTTTCAATGGATTTTTTTGCGAATTTTAAAATTCGCGCTCCGTCACAATCTGGTCCTAAACCTGTTGATTCGATTCCACACAAAAAATATTAAAATCGGTTAAGAACTCGGGAAGTTATGGCGTAACAGACATTGCGCTATTGAAGCTGATCCATGGAAGCTTCGCTCGCTTCACTCGTCCCGCTCCAACTAGAGTAATGGTGATGTTGTGTGTATTGTAAAAACTAGATATGAAGAGTAAAGTTTAGTGATGGAATGACTGCGTTACGGTTCTTGCAACTTATCGTGCGCACCTCTCACTTTTATTTTAAAAGTTTATGTTTTATTATTCTCTTTGTCTGTTCAAAGACAATCCTTTTTAAGAAGTAAACGCCAGTCTTTCGTCGGCGCTCACGCACACGCTTTTTTTATTACCACGTTTTTATTAACCTGCTTAACTTAAAATTAGACCACTTCTGATGGTCCTAAAGAGCTCAAAATTTTACGTAGATCATGGATAATAGTTCATTATATTATCATTAATAGTAAGATAAGCTACAAAAAATTAATTAAAAAACTTATATAATCCTTGAAAAAATAACCTTTTTTTCAATTTGCTCTTATCATTTTACACTAAGACTAAAAAGAATAAAATAAATAGAAGTAAAAAATATTTAAAAAACCACGTTTTTATAAACGGACTAAAAAGAAGAAAAAAAAGGTGATCAGTCGGTTTTCAGTTTTTCCCCACGTTTTAGTCAAATACATCATCGTACCTACTTGAACATATATCTTTGAAATTTTTATCATTCCATCAAAATTCTGGAAAACAATTTATTTCCTTCTTTTTAGTCCGTTTATAAAAACGTGGTTTTTAAAAATAATTTTTTACTTCTATTTTTTACAAACATACACAGCTCTTTAATATACATGTTTTCTTTATGATAGATTTGTTACTAATTAAAAGTTACTTACTTAAATTATGGGTCTGCAATATCTTTAATTTAAATTTAGGTAAGATGTCGTAAATACAATCAATATTATAATTGGTTAATATATAAGCTTTGAATTAAGATGACCGAGTTCATATCTCCCGGATATATGGATACACTCTTAACACAAGCGAAATAGCATTAAAAGAATTATACAATGTGTTAGATGCAATTTTTATATTAAAATATAATCATTATGATAAGAAAAATAAAGTCAAAAATGTGTTTAATAATTTAACATAATATTTAGTACTCATACTTCCGCACACATTACACATTTGAATAAAACATTTGATTTAATTTAATTCGACTTCTTTACAGGAGCCGTGATCACAGGATCACTAGTGTTAGGATTAAATATAAAATAAATTATGCGCAAAATCCGTATTGTTTTATTCAAATTCAACATTATATTAACAATTAAAATACTAGAATAATTTATCTTATATCTATTTAAAAGAATCTTCATTTATCCTTCCGCCAAAAAACAAAAATGTCTTTACAAAAATCGCAATAGCTTAAAACATGAATTAGTTCAAACTACTTCAAGTGTAGTTTGTAACATGTGTATGCACAGACCACCCGGGTGCACACAAAATGTAATTTTTTATGTATTTTTCTAAACAATATCACCCAACATGTGTCGGCAGATAAGAAAAAAACCTATATTTACAGCATCCGATCCGATTCCGATAATTTGATTACAGATGTACTGAAATATTTCCTAAACAAAGGTTTTGAAAGAGGATTTAATAAAATGGAACTTCATTGTTACAAGTTACAAGTGATAAATATATAATAAAATAATATTTCATGGTTAAGCTACTCCGAAGTTGAATTCCCGACCGGATCAATATAGAACCGGATTTGTCTGTATGAGCTCATGTCTGGGTGTTGTGTTAATGATTATTGGTTCGTTGACCAGTTTTTGATGGTACGATTGATTAAAATCATAGACATTTATTTCAAATAAAACACTCTTCTGAGACTTATATTTTGATACCCGTACGAATCAGGGTTTCGAAGAAACTAAATTAATTTCAGTAAAGGTCGTTAAATACCGTCAAATAAAAAAATGCCGGGATATTTTTAATCATTACTTATGTGGCAACAGTGAACGATTTAAATACAAGTAAAGTATTTTAATGAAACACACTTTACTGGATTTATGTCTCGTTTCGACTCCTTTACAGGAGCTTAGATCACAGAATGATCGTAGCTCCTGTAAATGAGTCGAAACGTCAGAATTTAATGTAAAAATCGTTATTAAAACACATTATTAAGCGGAAGTGTAAGAACTAAACAATTGTTTAGTTCTTCGCAAAACCGTGAAATTAAACGTATTTCGAAATCGTATGATGTAAACCAACCTCTATTAAAAAGGATCGAGTTTTAAGTAGGCCTGATTTATTGCTCTAAGTTGCTTTTCTGTGACAAGTGGATCCCCTGGCTTCGTCTGTACGTGACATCTGAATGTAACCAGAGAAATTCTTTGACTGACTCAAATGTTTGAAAAATCGCACTACCAAAAATTTTTTTTGAGTTAGTTATTCTGAAGATGACATCTCTCATTTGGGTCATATTTTTGAGTCTTTAAACCAAATTGACGATTAAAAAAAACACTTTTACCGGATAAATGAAGCGTTGGTCTTGTTGGTTTTGGTGTGGTGGAACGGTAGCGATCCTGACTTTTGCACCGATGGTCCTAGGTTCGAGTCCCGGAAGGGGCAGATGTTTATGTGAAGTTAAAGTGATTACTTTGAGCTAGGTTAATTCTGACATTTTGACTCCTTTACAGGAACCATGATCACAGGATGACTAAGGATAGGGATGTTCAAGACAATTTAAAAAAAAAAAATATTTCATAGGCATGCATGTTGTTAATAAAAATGGATGAAACTATAAAAATATTTAGAAAAACTATCTTTAATGTCATAATCATAAGGTACTATGTTATTTGATATTGACGCAGGCAGATTAAACATAGTGACCTATTGATTCGATTTTGGCTAGAAATTGGTAGATATACTCCATAATGCTTACTTTTTTATATTTGTACATTTCCATAAATCTCTACGAAACATTAACATAGAAATATTATGGCTCCAAATGGTTCTAGCGTAGTTTTTTTTTTTAATTTGGGATGGGATAGCTCTTGATCCCAATCAAGCCCGGGGGTCAAGACAGAATTCACGGTGGATATATATATATATACTTGTTTTATTATTAATTAAGTGTAGTTGGTCTTAAGTTTCTAGCAGACTGTATTTATCTTTTGCATGCCGTGGCAGCCTATAATTAGGGAGTCACTAAACCACGATTAAGTTGAAAATGTGTTTTACTTATGTATAACTATTTGCCATGTTAAATGCCCTTAAATTAATAAAATAAAGTTACCGTGATAGTATCGAATCGTATTTGCTAAAAACTGAATTTAAAACTAAATTATAAAGTCCAATGCAATAATTTTCCGTTTTCATTTCTCTTTATAGCCAAGAAGACGCTAACATCAAAACAAATTGGATTCATCCTAATAAAAACACAATTTACCCCAATGGTTTCCTCACAAACTTCTCCTGCGACATTCACATCACATTCACATATTTCTTCTAACGTTTTGTGAATACTACTTAGTGGTACCGTTAGTATAATTTTATTATCCGAATGGCTGTAAGATAAGCGTGACCTTCGAGATGCGAGAGGAAACACTCAATGATCATCAATTCTGGACCATGACGCAATCCATTGTTTGCTGGATCTCATGGACTTGGGACATGTTTTAGACTTGATTATTACGTGGGATCAATGAAATGAAAATAACTTATTCAAATGCACTTAAAATGAGTTGTTTTGAATCGTCCAACATTTTTACGTACCACACATTCAGGACGTCTTTTAACTGACAAGAAGAATGGGCGCAATTAACTCGTCAACTTAACAGAAGTATCTTTTACAATATTATACGTCGTCACCATACATAATCCACAAAAAACAATATTATTATTTGTGCTATTGATTTTAAAGGTCAGAAGAGCTAAATTAAAATGCGGAAATATGGTAGAAGAAAAATATTAATTATATTCATTTAAAATATTTTCCACTAGGGAGCTATACGATCAACTCCTAGCACAGCAGAATATAAAGAGAGAGAAATGAAAGTGATTGAATGGAACGTGTGAAAGATCGAATGAGTGAGGATTGAATGAGAGGCGAACTCAGAGTCCTGTTTACTCTGAGGAGGCGAATGAATGAACTAATTTACTTTAGCCTTTACTAGTCATATTAATTTCCTTTTATGTAAATTCAATATAAATAAGTAATTTAATGAGATTAATTTTTGCTTATTATGATACATTTAATTTCAAATTCAACATTACCACCATAGTGGTAGCGTTATTGTTTCATGACATCATTGATTACAACAAAATCAACAAGTATCTGTTTTAAGTAAGTATATTTATCCACTATAATAAAAAAAATATTACCATCAAAATGCAAGAAATATAAAAATAAGTTTTTTTAAATTGGACGTTTCATTATAATCGATTGTCCAAATATTTGTAAAAATGTTTCTTTCGAATGCGAGAGGATATTCCTCTGACTCACTGATGAAGGCCTACAGGGTAGAAGAAAATTTCGATAGGTGCTCCCAAGGTTCAGTAGCTCAATTGAGAGAGCAGTGGACCGGACCAAAGGTTGCGGGTTCGAGTGCCGTCTGAAGTTAACTTGAGAGTCGAGTCGATATTTATAGTAGTTTTCTATTAAAATAATTTATCATATAAGATAAATAAATATAAAAAAGGAAAAAACTATTTTTTAAATAAACCTTCTTAATATTTTTTAAGAAATCGTTTGGCTATTAAGGCGAATCTTAATTTACAGCTTTAAAAGCTTTATTTTTTTCCATTCAAATATTTCGTGGGTAATATTCGGCTATAATGTGTGAAGTTTGGTTTCATTTTATGATAATTTATTATGATAAATTATCTTAAAAGAACTTACTATTGTAGAAAAAATCCACTCGGGTCACAAATTATTCTCAGGTGGAATTTCAGAGTTTGATTTAATTTAGAAAAGGAATGTTAAATGATTTTGCCTATCCATTATTATACAGTCATTCTGGTATGAAGATAGGTGAAACAATTTTGAGTGGTAGACCCACTCAGGCGTCTCGTTGAACTACCAAGAGATAAGCCAACTCATACTTACATATTACCCAGTAGATAAAACACACTTAAAACACGAGCCAATAGCTTCATTAGCGTTTCAAAAATATGTTTTTATCATTATTTTAAGTGACAATATTGATAAAAACGCTTAAACGGCTTTCTTTTCGAAATTTAATACAAAGATTGTGTTTTTCATCGTTTTTATTATATTGTCACGTTTCTTAAGCTATTCTTTTATTTATTCAGTTTCTGACACTTCAACAACTTTTTACGGATTTTACGCATAATTTATTTTATATTTGATCCTGAGTTTTCGACTTCTTTATAGGAACCGTGATCGCAGGATGACTGAGACAATGGTCGTAATATATTTTCTACTACTTTCATAATGTGAACGTTTTTAATGGGACACGTTCCTAACTGTTGATTATTTTTACATTAAAAACCTAAGTGTTAAAAGTGACCGACTAAAATATTGTGAAAAGGTAGCAAATTGCCTCAGTTATCCTGTGATCACAGCTGCTGTAAAGGAGTCGTAAACTCAGGGTTAGATATAAAAAAATATGCCCAAAATCCGTAAAAAAAGTTGTTTTGTTCAAATACTCGTTTATTTGATAAAAATGTAGTATTTACTGAAAGAGCTTTCCGAGAAATTCTCTTTCATAAAATAAATGAGTTCTCTACTAAACAAAGTACTAAGTATAATAAACAGCGTATCCTTTGTCGGATCACTCATATATCGCCTTCACATATATAGCCCGGTGATAAATCTGCCGCATCCAATTGTGCAAGTGGGTCAACCGATTGTGCTCCACCTATTTACTCTTCCACTTTTTCCTGTTTCAATTTTCCTTTGTGTCCATTCTATTAAGTTGTTTTGTTATATCTGATTTCGCGAACTATTGCCATGTTTATTCTTGTTGCTCTCTGATTTATGAGTTGCGTTATGACGTACGACGATTGTTACAGTTGATGTAATTGTTGCTTTTATTTCGTTTTTATTTTATTACTTATATAGAGAGACGGTAAAATTACTTTAATTAAATAGTAGAGACAGTTACCAGTATATATAACGGAGCCAGCTGCCTCCCCACTTCAGTTTGCGTGGCGTTTTGTCTTGCTTTCACTTAAATATTTTCTATATATTTTTAGCAAACAAAGAGTACTGGCACAGGGAGAGAAATTTTTAGTTATCTTTGTTTAGTTACGCTAAAGCAATATTACTTCTTACGTGCGTACATAAGTACATACACACGGTTTTTTGTTTTATATAACTCACAAGTAGCTAACTTTTAATTTTTTAAGCACTCAATATGAAGATTATTTTCGATATAAGAAAATTCTGTTTTAATTTGATTATTTTGTGTATAAATCAACTTTGCACACCCTTTGGGTAAGGATACATCGCCCAAATCTTGAGAATCGACACCAGTTATTGTAAACCTATAATCTGCAAATAAATAATTTGAATTTGAATTTATTGGTGTCCAGAAATACATGCTATATCTAGTTAGGGTATCTTTGTTAATTCTAAAAAAGTACAATATATTTTGCTTTAACCACCGTAATTTAATAAACCACCGATCAATCTTGTGCATTTACTTGTTATTTTTTTAAGATTTAAATTTGATTTCATTAGATAACCAACTACGTATAAGTTCCGGATAACTTACAACAATCATTTCATCCTAAATAAGATAAGATACTATGGATACTAAATAATGTATAGAATACACAAATAAGTACATAAACGAACATGACTTGGGAAAAAAAATTCTTACCTTCATTACTCAAACATATGCCCCTACTAACTAATCCCGTTGTACCAAGCGTCCGACTACATTGTTCCAGATATATAATTATAATTTATTATTATCATTAATATAAATAATTAAGTGAGAAAGCCAACGAAAATTGTCACCGCGTCGTAATATAATTTGTTAACTAATAGTGTATCTTGAGGTGGAAATGTCAACGTTAATACACTTGAACCGTTTCTAATCCAATCAGAGATTCTTTGACAACGCTGCATGCCCCAGATTTGGACGGTCACCTCGGACACTAATCCCCGTAGCGTCCTTCGGGATGGCATAAAGTACAAGAGCTCGACATCTTGAAATAAAACAACTTTTTTAACGGATGTTTTCGCATAAATTATATTTAATCCTGACGTTTCGACTCTTTTACGGTAGCCCTGATCAAAGGATCGCCAAGGTATTGGAACACAGTATTTTAATCAGGCATGTTCCTGTTAAAATTCATACAAATCAAAATTACTACTGATAATTTTAATCAATATAATATTGACTGATTTTAGCATATAAAGAGTAATTTCGTTTATAAAAAGTATTTAAAAATACAATAATAATAACTCATGAGTGTATAAACAATCTTTGTATCTAATTTGGAAAAGATAGTTGCTTAAGTGTTTTTTAAAAGCTACAAACTAAAATTGGACCCTGATAAGCAATAACTTTTCAACTCACAAAAAGTCAAATTCGTATTGAAAGATGTTTTCTGATAATACGTAATGCAAAAAACTTTAATGTTACTTTAAGTAAATAAGTACGAATAAATATATTTTATATATTTTTTTTAAACATACAGGAAATCGCACATTGATCATTTGTGAATACGCCGTCAGCGCTATAACACGATCGACATTCATAAGTAACGCCATCTATTGTCACAAAAAAAATATTGCGAGACTTAGGAGACTGGTGGTTTGACAATTTCATATGTCATTTCCTGGAAATGAAGTTTTGTGGTTTGACATTATATAACTTATCCGCGTCCAAATATGATAAAACATCTTATTAAAACACTAATGAAGCTAGTGCTTCTTGTTTTTAGTGTTTTTTATCCACTGGG